>LPNX010575472.1:0-176195 GCA_001517045.1 Pseudotsuga menziesii | reverse complement strand
TTGAAGTATTTTAGTAAGTTGCTTAAAGACTCCTTTACGTCTGTTTCCAACGACCGTTTACTCACAGTATAACTTCTAGGAAGTAGGGTTTCGCACCGTGACACAGTCAACGCTAAGAGTGCAAATTCGTAGTGGTAAGATATCGCAGAGAGGCGATATCGCACCGGCAGAGGAGCTACGGTGCGCGATACTGCGAGCTGAGGACTTAGCGTTGAGGAAAGGTTGGGTGTCTCCCGGTGCGCAGAGATGCGATAAGGTTGGGAATATTGTGAGTAAGTGGAAGTCGTGCGACCCGGGAAGAAACCGCGTGACTTGCGCATGGAGAAGAATCGCAAGGCTAAAAGTGCTGCGAGTAGAAGGGGATGTGCGATGCGCAGATATAGCTGACCTTGTGACTCACAGGGGCGAGAAAAGAGACGTAGGATGCTCAGAACCTGGTCCAAGACACCTGAGTCTTGGCCAACCCATTAGATTCACTTCGGGTGAGACTTCAGATCGCTTCGCGGTCTGTCGCCGAAAGGGCCAGTGAGTTAGGGGTGCTGTTGATTGATTATAGTAAACCCGGGTCTGCCCATGCAATCAACAGTGCCTTCTTCTTCTTCTTCTTCCAACTTCCTTGACAGGTTTCCAGCTTCAGTTGCTGATGATGACAGTGAGGATGAAAATCCACCTCCGCTTGCTCATGTTCCTCCAATTGCACCAGCACCAATGCCTCCTCGATGGGTCCGTTTAACATGTGAAGCAGCTGGTGATCTTGCCGGTGATCTTAGAGATCAATGTCGAACACGTTCTCAGTTTCAGCGAGCCTCTTCCCTTTTGGCTCAAGTTTCCGAGAATCATGATCCAGAAACTTTTGCAGAAGCTTCAGGAAATCCATATTGGGATGCAGTTATGGATGAAGAATATCGTTCCTTAATGGCGAATGATACTTGCGATCTTGTTCCTCTTCCAAAAGGAAGAAAACTTGTCATATGTAAATGGGTCTACAGAACTAAGTATGCATCAGATGGAAGTGTTGAAAGACTTAAGGCAAGGTTAGTTGCCAAAGGTTTTTCCCAAGTTGAAGGGATTGACTACAATGAAACATTTTCCCCTATAGCAAAAATGAACTCCATCCGCCTTGTTCTTTCCCTTGCAGCCTTACATAACTAGGAAGGCCATCAAATGGATGTCAAGTCTGCCTTCTTACATGGTGATTTATATGAGGAAATTTACATGGAACAACCTCTTGGATATGTTCAGAATAACTCTAGCCTTGTTTGTCTCCTTAAGAAATCCTTATATGGCCTTAAGCAAGCTCTTAGAGCTTGGTATGCCAAAATGGATAGCTTTCTCCTTGACAATGATTTTTTTAGATGCCATTCTGACCCCAATGTCTATACCAAGAGAGTAGGAAACCATCTCATCATACTTGTTCTTTATGTTGATGATCTTATCCTTACTGATAGTGACCCTAAACTTATAACCCATGTGAAATCCAGTCTTAAGCAAAATTTTGAAATGTCAGACTTGGGACATTTGCATTATTTTCTTGGTCTCCAAGTCTTGCAAACCAAAGAAGGAATTTTTCTTTCCCAGTCTAAGTATGCTTGTGACCTTCTTCATCGCTTCCACTTGGAAGATTGTAAACTAGCCTCTTCTCCCTTCCAGTCTGGAGTCAAACTTTCTGCCACTTGTACTTCCCTTGAAGTAGATACCACCTTGTATTGTCAGCTTGTTGGTAGTCTTTTATACTTGACTCATTCCTGTCCTGACCTTTCCTTTGCTGTTGGTTGTGTTGCTCGTTATATACAAACTCCTCATGAAAGTCACTGGAAAGCAACAAAAAGAATACTTCGATATATTCGAGGCACAATTCAGTTTGGGATTCATTACAGTATAGGGGGAAACCCTTTGTTGGTTGGTTTCACTGATTCAGATTGGGCCGACGATCCTGATGATCGAAAGTATACTGTAGGTTATGTTTTCAGTCTGGGATCTGGACCTGTCACTTGGGCTTGTAAGAAACAACAAACTCTTGCTCTTTCTTCAGCAGAAGCAGAATATCGAGCCGTAGTTAATGCCAGTTAGGAAGCTTTATGGTTTCGACAGATCCTTTCAGAGTTTGGATTCGAGCAGCAGCAACCGACTCCACTTTGGTGCGACAATCAAAGTGCCATCAAGCTTGCCAAATATCCAGTTCTACATCAGCGCAACAAACACATTGAGCTACACATGCACTTCATCAGAAATCTTGTTCATGATAGTGTTATTGAAGTTCTCTATTGCCCTAGAGATGATCAAGTTGCAGACATCTTCACCAAGTCTCTTATAGAAGCGAATTTTTCTAAACTTCGGTCTATGTTAGGAGTTCAATAATGTGTCCTTAAGGGGGGATAGGCTCTAATGCCTCCTTCCTTCTCCTAATAGTGTCACTTTTGTAAATCCTTCAATCTTATCCCAAGTTGTTCTTAAGGGGGGATGTTAGGATATTTAGACACTTAGGAGTTAGTTAAGATCAACTTGTGTAATATATCCGTTAGGTAAAAGTGTGTTTCTTTAGTATGCATTTGTAAATATTCTAATCCGATGGTCAGGATATGTTCTAGACATAGAGTGATCCGACGGTTCAACTTCTCTTAGATCATACCTACCATTGATCCGTGGCTTAACACTCGATTGGTCTAGCATAGAGGGTCCTTGGCTAGTTGATCGATTATGAGAAGCTCATGTAACTTTCTTTTTTTTGCATAATAAATTGCTCCAAGTAGCTATTTGGCTGGGGCTGTGAACTGTTTCCCTCTCGAGGGTTTTAACCACGTGACAAACATCGGTGTGTTGATCTGTGATCTATTTGTGTGAAGCGGTTGCTCAAGGTGTTCGATCTTTTGGGAGTACCCTGTGTACCCGAACATGCTTTATAGTTGGTTCTCTTCTTATCAGTTGGTGTTGATTGTAATTGAGAAGATTATTGTCTTCCATGTACAATAAATAAAGATCAAATTACAAACATTCTTGTGTCTCTTTGATGTGATGTTTATGTTTATGACTTATGGTTGACTTAGAAGATACATATGATTATGTGATTAATGCTTGATATAATTTGATTGAATAAAAGAAGGTTAAAAGTTTATAAATTGCTCTCGCACTGATTCACCCCTCCTCTAAATGTGGCCATTGTGTTCAACAATTGGTATCGGAGTCAACCTTCGTCACAAGCCTAGTAAGATTAAAGAGATTCTTGGAGACACAATGGAAGCAAATGAAGCGTCATCAAGCAATGACGTGCCTATACTTAATATGATAGATTATTTCAGTTGGAAGAGCAAAATAAAGGCTTATTTGAAGAAATTTGGTGTTTGGGAGATTGTGATCAATCTACCTGCTCCATCAAACAAGAAGGGAAAATCAGCGGCATAGAAGGAAACAAAGAAGGACAATACTACAACCTTGAAGTTCCTCATGGATGGGATTCCCAGCTTAGTGAAGGAAAGTCTAGGCAAGTACACTTTAGCCAAAGACCTATGGTTCAAGTTGGAAAGCGAGTATCAGAAGGCAAGACCAAAACTTGAAAAGTCAGATCAAGAATCAGAAGACAAGTCCTCAAAAGAGATCAATCAAGAAGAAGAGAAGCAAGATGAGGTCTCGAGTAAAGTTATCGACTCTTGGGATTATAATGATGGATTGTGTGATGAAATTGAGAAGGTTTTTGTAGATGATGATGAAGGGATATCAAAGGCTGCACATGAGATACATCCCACGTTGTTGAATATTGATCTCATAGCTAATTGGTTTCTGAACATAGTAAATTTAAACCATATTGACTTCACGAAGTTCAAAAAGAAAATCTTGGACTCCTTGAACGAATATCAACAGAAGACCATGACAATGAAAGTGTTGCTTGTGAAGCTCAAAAACAGGGACAAAGAGTTGTGGAACAAGGATGCTGAAATTGAACAACTAAAGACTGAATTGATCAGTCAAAAGGAAGAACTAGAAGAGCCTGTTGAAGAGTTTAAAGAAACTAGAGAGGTCAGTCATGATCTAAAGACTCAGTTGGAGGAAGCCAAGAGGATAGAAGAAATCCTGAAGATTCAGCTGGAAGAAAAGGAGGAGACTATACAGAAGCTGGAAATGGAGGTAGTTGGTCTCAAGAAGAAAGGTGAGAAGAATCACGCTTTTGTCAAGTTCAAGGACAATTCACTTGTCCTGGATAAGATCTTGGATTTCCAAAGATCTCCACGTGACAAAACTGGTCTTGGTTATAAGAAGGACAAAGAAAAATATGAATATGACAGTTGGTCTCCGAAGACTTTGGAAGCAGGTCCATCAACGTCCAAAGCTGTTCCCCATGCACCTGCACATGAAAACAAGGTCTTTGGAAGTTCAAAGATGAAACAAGAAGTTATTTCTATTCTTGAAAGCAAGCTCAAAAAAGAATCAACTCCAAGACCCAGGTATGAAAGTGGTTTCAATGGTTATTGTTATTTTTGTTCTAACTTTGATCATAAGGATATGGATTGTAGATTCTATGGAAGAAGAAGGGATGGAATCCTCAATGACTCAGTTAGATGCTGGACATGTAATCAAGTCGGACATGTTGATTCCACATGTTACACATTGAGATGCTACACCTGTAGTGGGTTTGGCCACAAAGCCCAAGAATGTGCAAGTCAAAGAAGTCAACCAAGGAGTCCTTCATATACATCAACAAGACAATTTGAAGATCAGAAGACAAATGCCTATAGTCAGGGACACTCTCAGGCATGGAGACATGAAGTTGATCAAAGAAGTGTTGGAAGTTCCAACAGCTTAGTCAGGTGTTGGAAATGCAACAATGTTGGTCACATTACTGCACATTGTCGTACGATGAGGTGTTATAGTCGTAGTGGACTTGGGCACAAAGCTCAATATTGTTGAAGTACATGAAAACAACCCTTGAGAAGTTTTCTATACAACTCGTTAAGGAAAACCAGTACAGATGAAGGAATACATGTTGAAAGGATAGATTCCATGAAGCAAGTATGGATGAAGAAGACCGAGCAGTTACAGATATGAGAGGTTGATCAGAGCAGGGAGGATGGATTCCATATGGAAATACAAGTTTAAGTTATCTCAAAGACCTTGGCACACCTTGAGTTCATGAGGCTAGAAGATGAACTCAAAGAAGAAAGGATGGCTACTCCAGGAATACAAATAGGTCCTAGGATCATGCATATTCACAAGGGGAGAAATGAGCAGTGATCAGTGATTTCAGATACATGTATGTGGACACCATTTTCCATTGATGCCAAAGGGGGAGAGATGAAGACAAAATGGGAGCATGCTCACAGAGGGAGCATGAGATTTTCTCATCAATGACAAAGGGGGATATTGTTGATGAAGTTGTCATTGATACCAACATGGACTTGCAGTGACCCAACATGTCATCATTGATGCCACCAAGTCCCACTTCCAATGCCATGGATCCCTTAGAGAATGGGTTTGTGGCTTGAAGCACCTTGTACCCAAATGAAAAGGTCCTTGTACCCACAAGGCTGGATCTTGATGCCACCACCTTGCTAAAGATGTTGAAAACTTTGTTGATGGTGTTGAAGACCCTGGAGATGGTCTTGAAGCCTTGATGGACGTTGGAGAAACCCTAGATGGGTTGGATAAGAATTAATGACCCATTATGTAGTCATTCATGCTATGATGATGTCATGGTACCCCAGAAGAAGACTTAGAATCCCCATAGGTGATATCTTGACCCATGTAGGTCTCCTGGTGTGGTTGAGGTGGATGAAGAACCCCTGAAGATGTCCTTGGACCCACACTTAATGGTTGATGACATTGAAACCCTTGTTGGGTCATGGAGCTCTTGTATGATGATGATGACCTTGGATGGTCTTTGACATGCTATGGAACCCATGAACATGTCCTTGGTATGATGAAGAAGTCCATGAAGACTTGAAACCCTTGATGAAGACCTTGATTACCTTGGAAAGGTCATGAATCCCATGTGGTTAGATGGCATGATGAAGGCACCCACACACATGTGATGACACTTGAACATTTGCTTGCATGCCCTATGACACCTTGATGATGGGGTGCTTGGTCATACATGTTATGATGATGGGTTCCTTGATGACGATGTGGTGGACACAATTGCATGACACACATGCCTTGATCTTGAGGTTAAGTGCATACTCTTGGCTAAGGGTCCTTGTTCCTTGATGAAGTCCTTGAGAATTGTGGTAATGATGAACAACACCTTAATGTTGACCATTTTGTGGTGACTTAAGTGACCATTTTGTGGTGACTTAAGTTATTTGTGGTAGAGGACACCCTTGGTTATGGTAAGAAGGTTGTAAAACAAAATAAAACAAAATAAAACAAAAGAAAAGGAATGTGTGAAAAAACACAAAATAAAAGCATAAAAATAAAATACACACCTTGAAGTTGGCTCCAAAATTAATTAAAAAATTAAAATTAAAATTGATTTTTTTTTTTTTTGGGAAAGTGGGATCCAAAGTTTAAGGTGGAAAACTAGTATAAATACCCAATCAAACTATTCATTTTTAGGTGTGAATTTCGTGGATTTGGACTAAGGCAATTTTCGGATGTATGAGAAAACGCAATAGCAGTGGAGATAATTTTTTTTTTTGGGTTATTTCTTTAGTGTTTGACAGACCTGAATTTGTTTGCAAGTGTTGGAAGCCTGAATTTTTGCAGCAGTGACACAACAACAGACTTTTTAGTCTGGTTTTTGGATGTCCTAAAAGTGGTAGCAGTCCTAGGAACCTTTTTTTGGAGCAGCAGTTTATATTGCTGCAGTAAAGAGTGTTCCCTAAGATTTTTTCAGCTTGAATAGGTACGGTATGATAGTGTACAAATAGTTCATGGTTGAGGTATGTATGCTATCCTACAAACTATGATTATACCCTATGCCTATTGATGCTGATGATGTGCACACACTGTCAGGTCCTAAAAGTGATATACAATATTGAAGAATGCAATGTAAACAGTCATTGACGTATTGTCTATGAACATATACATTAAAATGATGAAGTGGTAAATGATACATGTACTCCTATCCTTTGTCATGCATAACATATGGTGTTGGATACCTTGTGAAGATGCCTGATGACTTTGATGAAGTCTATGTAAAGTATGCTACAAAAATTATACAAGAAGTATGAAGAGTGATGATCAAGAATGATCAGTTTGTCATGCCTAGTTTTGTAAGTACCTTATAGCTATTTGATTTTGGTATAGTTAAGTTTCTTATGACAGGGAATTAAGGTTTATCTTTGAAGCATTACTTGACCACTTTGGAGAGCAAGGTTTGGGAATATTCAAGGATGAATTTTGACAGTCAAAGGGCTGTGGTTTTGAGTCTTAAGGTCTATCCTAAACCATTTGTCCAGGGTTGTGTTATTTTCTGTTTTTGAAGATGTTTACTATAAGGCTTCAGGGGTTGTTGGTTGAGAATTGGTATTCCTGAGTTTAAGGACTACTTAATGTGGACATTTGAAGAATTCTTTGACGGATATAAAGGGATGTAACAAAGTTTAGTTTGCTGCACTTGCTTGATTTGAAGAATATTTTTGAAGAATCAAAACAGGGCTGAAACATGACTACTTGTTTGTGTAATAATTGATGATAGAATTCTGATTGAGGACAATATTTTTTAGGGCTGTTTGTAAGTCTATTGGATAGGCAAGACATAAATGATTCCTATACCCATGATATATAGGATGATGTATACAGTGGTTATGAATAGTAATGTATCCAGTAGTTGTGAATCATTGATGTGTGAAGATACTATACTATGATGATGATGATATAACATATATATCTACAGTGATATAGTGATGATTATGTACACTCTATGATAGTTTGCATAGTTGAAGTTTGATCAAGATAAACCCTACAAATGCATATATGGATGATGGCACTGTTTTGATGCTAACCTGTTGATGATGCTGAAATGAGTTGATGATTAGCAGCATTGATGAAGCAACAATGATGAGTAGATGAATACGTGTTGATGAGCAGATTGACAGAGATCAGTGTACAGAGGTACATGAGCAGAGATTGATGAAAGTAGAATCTTGCACTTGAGGATTGGACTCCTTAACCCCTGCTTAGTTGGAACTAAGAAAACAAGGCCAAGGTTCTGCTTTAGAGTTGGTGATCTTCTTATTAGTTGGTGCTAATTGTAACCAAGAAGATTGTTGTCTTCCATGTACAATAAATAAAGATCAAATTACAAACATTCTTGTGTCGCTTTGATGTGATGTTTATGCTTATGAATTATGGTTGACTTAGCAGATACATATGATTATGTGATTAATGCTTGATATAATTTGATTGAATAAAATAAGTTTAAAAGTTTATAAATTGTTCTCACACTGATTCACCCCCCCTCTTAGTGTGGCCATTGTGTTCAATAGCATCAACCTACTTGGTCTCGGACCAAGAACCCCATGATACTACTGGGGGCCCTAGGCTACCTTCTAGGTCTTACTCTTCCCTAGTTAACTGACTAGGGCACCATCCTCCTCGAGAATGGGTCTTTCAAGTGACTATCTTTAACACTCCCTCTCAGCAAGAGAGGCATTCTCAACAACACTAAGCTTGTCTGTAAAGTGTTTAGAATTCGACATAGGCTTAGTCAACACATCAATAACCTTGTCTTCTTGAAAAATCATACTACATCATGTCCCGACCATGGTTAACCTTCCTCGTGATGTGTTCCTACCTGTCATAGGGCACATGATTTTCTGAGATCTTGATATTTTATAGATCTACTTGGAAGTTATAACTGATTTCTTACTGAGAACCACTTTCGGCATGTCATTTAACATATTCCAAACTTGATGTTTGGTTGCCACCTCATAAATGGAGACTTTTCTAAAACAACGACGTGGCTCATCTGAGATATCAAACCAGAGCAATCATGAACCTCTCAATATGTTACTCAAAGAGATCAGTTTAAGACTCTCTGACCTCCTCCCTCTTGTCATCTAAGAGAGATGACTCATGGATTGGGTTTACTTCCATGTTTATATAACCGGGGAGGGTTCTCTAAAAAATTTCTTCAAGGGAGATCACAACTTTTCTTTACAATCTCATTCTGTTGGTGATTGAGGAGCACTTTTGGCTCCCTCTTGATCTCTAAACTTACCAGTTGTTCCATTCCTTCAATAAAAAATTCCTGGTAGTTTCTTTGGAGGATGACCATCCAACATAACTGATCCTGTAATTTCTAGAGCTTCTTGCTCTATCTTGAGCTATGCAATTAATTCTAAGCACAAATAAGATCTTCTAGCATTTAGTACTTGTCACATCCTCCTCCTCTATAAGTTAAGATTAACTGTCGTACTAACATGATTTTATCATTCATATATGTACACTGCATCTATCTTAATGCTATCAAGGGCATATCCACATGTCATGACAAAATCAAAAGTCAACATGAACTGGGATAGGAGGTCCTCCCTATATCTTCCCTTATGCAGAAACCATATTGTGCATTACATTGAATATGTACCCATAGAGGTATCAACATTGTATCATCTTTATGAAATAATATACATGCATTGGCACAATTTAGATCATAATCCTAAACATAAGATTAAGCTCTAAGCTTTAGATTGATTGATGCATCATAAGCAATGGTTAAGCATTCTATGCCACTGTCCTTTAAACTTGAGCACGTATCATCATCCAACATAATCTAGGACATATAAGTGATCATAAATTCTAACTTCTTTGTGCCAACAATCCTTGATCACATCCATTAATGAGTCATAAAAAGCTTTTGCACAAATCAATGATCGACTATGAGGCATCATGATTAAGTGGCTTTCTTACTTGTCATTTGGTAACATACATCTTTCATGGGTAATCATGTTCACAATTTATCAAATCCATTTTCTGATGACACTTGTTAGTACCATTGATATAAACACATCTCTTAGTTCATCTGTCATCAATATAGTCAATTGAGTATCAGATCTTTTACCATCTTTATCACCTTGATGGCCAATGAAATCCTTCAACTAAGATCTGTAAAGTTCAAATCCAATAATTCAAGTCCTCACCGTTACTTTAGAAACACTTACCTTAGGATCAATGTAGACTCTGTTTCCCTCAAAACAAAGTTAGTTACAACCTAAGCTCTGATACCATGTTGAATTTTTAGGGTTAGAGGAGTTTTTAACAGAAGTAATAAACTTTAATGTATGATCATATAAAATTAGATTCAAAATAGTACTGATCTAATAAAATTTGAACTGTAATAAAACAAACATAATTTTCATCTCTTTCAACTTAACGCTCCATTAGTCACTGCATTAAAGTTGGTCGTCGAGAATCATCAATGCCATGTATAGTAACAACATAAAAAATAATGTATAGTAGATTTCAACAGTAAAGAATCATAACCAATATTTGAATTAGCCTTATACTCGTATATTTCAAATTTAATCTTGCCATCGAAGGGACAAGTCAACTAGGAAAACAATTTACGTACTTTGAGAGAAAGCCTAAGAGAGTTAAAGCATAAGCATAGTGACCCAGACTTCTTAGTCAACAAGCACAATCATATCTAGTACAATCATGCTGACAAATGAGACACAATCATACTGAGTAAGGATGTAGTCACATTGTGCAGAGACACACAATCATACTTTTTCATAGTCATGCTTTCAGAGTCATTCTTGTAGGAGACACATGGTAATGTTGAAAAAGACTCACCATCCACACTAGAAAAATAGGCTCATGGTCACGCTGGGTGAAATACACAAGATCACGATCACGTTGGGTAAAACAAAAAAAAGGAAAATTCATGGTCACACTGAGGAATACCCACCGTCCACACTAGAAAACAGACTCATAGTCATGTTGAGTAGAATCCACAGTCCACACTAGAAAAGAGACTCACGGTCACGCTGGGATAAAGGACCATGAGCCAACCAAGGGGCTCACAATAAAACAAGACATACCCACAATATAAAGTGAACCATAAAAGGTGGAAAAAACAACTCCTTTATAGGACCAACAAGATCAATAATTCTTTCTCTCTCAAGATGCATTGTTTTAAATATTTTTGTCATCAATGTATAAGGGGAAGATCCAAACCAGATGGTACAATCCTTTGGTCCGCAATACTAATCCTAAGGGTTAGGTGCTAGTGACATCATCAAGGGGTGGCCAGTCCTCAAAGAAACAAGGTCCTCTATTATCTAAAGAATGGATCTAAACCCTAGGTTGAGTTTCAGTTTCAAACTGAATCAAATTCTTGGTAACTGACTAGGTGCCTCCATTGTCCCAGAGAATGGCCCTCAGTATTAAGCTGAGATTCAATCCTAGACAGAATCAAATTCTTGGTAACTGACCAGGTGCCTCCATTCTCCTAGAGAATGGCCCTCATTACTAAGTTGAGCTTTAGTCCTAGACTAAATCAAATTCTTGGTAACTGACCAGGTGCCTCCATTCTCCCAGAGAATGGAACCGAGTACTAAGATGAGCTTTAGTTCCAGACTGAATCAAATTCCCGGTAAATGATCAGGTACCCCCATTATCCCAGAGAATGTCCCTGAGTACTGTAGCTGAGCTTTAGTCCCAGATTGAATCAAATTCATGGTAACTGACCAAGTGCTTCTATTCTCCCAGAGAATGTCCCTCAGTACTAAGCTAAGATTTAGTCCCAGATTGAAAGTTGATCAATGACTTGCAGGACTTGCTTAGTCCCAAACCAAGAGTTTTCCTGGTCCCAGAACAAGATTGCCTCTACCTACAAGATCTACTTGGAAATTGTGTCCCTGGTCTCAGACTAGAATACTCTAGAGATACATAGGGTCCCTAGCCACATGTTGGGGGCTTTTCCATGGAATCATTCTGCTTGGTCCCAAACCAAGAACCCCATGAGACTACTAGGGGCCTTAGGGAACCTTCTAGGGTCTTACTCTTCCCTAGTTAACTTACTAGGGTACTGTTTTCCCTAAAGTATGCCAGCTAGATTGTGGGGTAGCAGAGTTTAGGCGTCTCAGATTTTAAGGATTGTTTTTTGTTGATTTTGGGATAACAAGAGGGATAAAAAATAAAAATCATAAAAGATTATGAACAATCTAGTAAAAGGATCTGAAAACATCAGATGATGTATGTATAAGGACAATATATAAAAGAAATAATATCTGTTCAAGGATAGGAGATAGGTTCAAATAATATAAACACAAAGAATAAACAAACAGTTCATTCACTGTATCATATGTAAAAATCTAAGTGCTCAAAAATAAGTTTCAAGCATCATTTAGCAGTAATATCCACTTGCCAACATATGCATCTATATAGAAGACATCCATATAAATAAAAATGCAGACAAAGGTTCAAACAGAACCACATAATATCAACACAAAATATAGTTTAAACCTAGTTCCAAATAGATAATAATGTCATTCATTCAGAAAAGAAGTTCTTACATAGACAAAACATTTATCAGACTATAATATGAACAACTTGTATCTTCGACCCTCCTGTAGAAACTCACAGCCTCCTGGCTGCAACCCCCTCCTTAATTACAAACTGATAGTTTAAATAACAAAAAAAAATAACAGAATTCTTTCTTTTGTTGGCAATAAAATCCAATAAATCAAAGCAATTGCAAATAGATGTCTCGAATGTTGGATGCTGCTCAATTGAAAACTGTTGGAGTTGGAATCAAATCCCTTTATTGCTTCCTTGAATTATGGTCGAATCCTTCACTGATAATTTTCCACTACCAAGTTGGAATTGTTGAATTGATCTTCACCCAGAAAATCTGAAATGTTCCTAATTTAGAGCAATTACATTTACTATTGATTCCAAGCCCGATAAAGTGTATCTAATCCTTTGCCTACGGATACTCTATCATTGATTAAATTGGCCATTTTCTTTTATTTAATGCTCCAATTATGGAATCTTGCTTGGAAATACTGAATTTGCATGTAACTGTTGATCGAGGCTTAAGATTAAATCTGGAATTGATATACTAGATATGTTGGCTCGATCCTTCAAATCTGGGATTGCGAATTTTATGCCTGTGCATTAGACAATGATTGCCCTTTCCTAGTCTTCAGTGATTCCTAGTCTTCAGTGAATACTGATTCTTTGAATAGATGAATTTTCTTTGGCTTATTGTTAACAAAATACCATGATTTACTACAATATGAAGCTTTGGTGGATGCATTAAACAGTGCTTACGCCTCCCATGAGCTCTTCACTTGGCGATTAGCTATCCATCTACTACTGATGTTTGAACCTTGACACCTGTGAGACGCGATCCATTGAGCACCTGTCTTCCATTTGATGCACTTTACTTATGAAAGTTTTCTGACAGTTTGTACCTTGAATGGCACTTCTTGTGAACTTAGGTGCAGGGTTGGGTGCTAATTATTTCTTATCGACACTTTTGCAGGTTTTAATGAACCCAATACTGGGTGCGATTGGCACTTATGTGCTCTGCCATGACATTATTAATGGGATGCATTCGGCTTTGACAAGTTCGGTTGCATATCCCACATGCATAAGACAATTATGTTCTAGTTTTTTATATATGTTGGTGTTTCCATAACTCAACAGCGTGTAGTGCATGACATAAAATAAAGATCCTGTATTTTGTAATTATAAAACAAACTTTAATCCTTTTGGATTCCCGTAATCATGGAAAGGGATTATGGGTAAAAGGTGAATGTAAAAAATAATAGTTTCTAATTTTTTTATAAAAAATGTTAAATAATACTTTTATTTCTCAATAAAGCTATTATTTTATAATTTTAAAATAGAAACTATTATTTTAGGAAAAATGAGTGAATAGGTAAGCAAATAATCAATTCATGTGATCAAATTTGATAGATAAAAACTTGACAACTTGACGGGATTTTGGAATAAGAGGCAAATTCTAGGGGAATCATTTTGGAAAAAATATCGATGAACTTTTTGGCAGCGAAAATTGATGTTTGTCCTTACATATGCGCTGCTAGAATGTAAAAGTTTTAATGGGGTAGATCTGGTACCAACAGGTACCATCCTCTTTGAGAATGGGTCTCGCAGCTGCACTATCTTTAACATTCCCATGCTATGCTAGAGGTTGTAATGGGAACTTGTAAGGGACAATTGAGACATGAAGAAGAGAAGGTTGTGAACCTTAGAAGAGAGATGGAATGTTGAAGAGGATGATAAAGGATAGGTTCATAGGAAGACATGAAATTTTTTGTATTTGCAACCCAGTTTCAAGTTTGTTTTTTCACATGAACTTTAATGCCCAAATCCCATGAAAATTTTTGGAACCCCAACTCAGTTTCAACTTTAGTTTCTCTGCGTGTAGTTTAGCTACCAAACCCCAACATGCATAATCATTTAAAAATAAAAATTTTCACTATTTGCTTGAAACACATGGAATTCTTTCAACATAAATAACTCATAAATTTTTATGGAAACCCACTTTTTCCTACTTAGAAAATTATGACAACCAACACGTGAAATTTTAGACTCACTATTTTTGACCAATTGGTCTAGGATAAAACCCTGAAGGGAAAAGCTGTATCAGAGAGAGATTTATTCTTTTTAGGAAAAAAATCAAATTACAATAACAACGTTTAT
This sequence comes from Pseudotsuga menziesii, assembly GCA_001517045.1. NCBI lineage: Eukaryota > Viridiplantae > Streptophyta > Pinopsida > Pinales > Pinaceae > Pseudotsuga > Pseudotsuga menziesii. The sequence goes on along the minus strand of LPNX010575472.1, from coordinate 161,588 downwards.
GTCCTTATTTTTGCCTCGAAACGTGTGCCAAAATCAATTTGGAAAAATACTATACGAATTGAAAAAACAACACCTTAAAAATCATGCCTGTATGACCCACAGATGCGAACTATACGATCAGGTACAATACGACCTATCTCAATTTCTATACCTGTCTTTTGTTGAAATATGTGCACATTAATAGCTCTTCTTTGTCTCGAAAATCGTGCCATGTATGACTTCTGACAATAATAAATGTTGTAACTCTCTTCGAATATCATACCTGTTGGCGCGACCGACCAATAGAGCCTCGTCGACAAGGGGTCCCACTCTGTCAACACCCAACCAACATGATCTCCATGAGCACCGGCCCATACGGGTTTGACCTCGCCTGACAACACCCACAGACCGGATGAAGTCTCACTCGAGATGTCGAGGGAGAGCTGTCGGAACCAAGTTTTCGACAATAAGAAGGGAGGGCATGGCATCAACAACTTAACTTCATAATCAACCGATACTCCAGAGATCATCTTAATAGAATCGCATCATTCATCATGGATTTATAACTTGTAGATAAGTAATGGATCACATTACTTCATTCATCGCAGTAGTAACAATCATTCATATAACAGATACAATAAACATCCATTATTATCATCGCAGATCATAAAAACACAAGAGACATAAGAGACAAAAGCACTTTAGGGAAACATCTGTCATGTCATATTACTTCTGCGGAATAGATTCATAACATGCAGTACGTCTCCACAACAAGAGACTGAAAACAGATCGACATAGACATAGCCAAAAACCCGCTCACAATAGGCGCAAATGCAAAAAGACACCCAAACTACAAATTCTTCTCCAGAATTATTTCTCCAAAGTTATTCTCCAAAAAGTGATATCTACTATTGCAACTTAGCTCTATATGTAGGCTTGCGCCTTTACATCCAAGGTTCACTTCTAACTAACTTATAACAAACTAGTTACCTATATCCACAAAATGTGGTCAATCGGTACAAAATTGCATAAATAATTCCAGAAACGGTTATCCTTCCCTTTATTGTGCTGTTGTGGTCCTTCGCAATGGCCAGTGAGCCTGCGCAGCCTCCGCGGTGCTGCGCAACTCACTTACCCAATACCCTTGCCAACAACCCCCCAACACAGTCTTGTGGCTCGTCCTCAAGCCACGTGAGGTCGACAGGGTGTACTCTATCATCTTGGTCTTGAAGTCCTCAAACTGCTGCGAGATCTCTTGAACCTGGAGCTGAACACGTTCAACTGTATCCCGATAATTCAACATGTCCTGCTTTAATGGGTGCTCCTCCTCGGCCTTGCCATCCACCATCTTCCTACCTTCTTGTACTTCCTGCAGCGCAACGACTACTTTCATAGCCAACTTCCCACCAATGTCTTGGAATTCGTTGAGCTAGGTGCTGCGCTTGCGTTGACGATGTTGGGATCGGGTGGCTTGCTACTGCAGGTCCTTCAACTCTTCGGCGTGCGTAATCTAGACCATGAGAGGCATTGTGTGCAACGACATCTTCAGTGTTTTTAACTGAATTTTAGCTTCTCGCGCTTGCTTGGCCAATTGTTCCAGTTGGTTGTCCTGAACGACACTCTGCTAGAACTATGCCTTTTCATCCGCGATCGTCTTCACCTCCTGCTCCATAGCTTCAAACTGGGCCGTGAACTCCTTGATCATATTCTTCCATTCGACAATCTGTTTCGGTGGCATGTCGGGGTAAAGAATTCAACAAATTGTTAGTTAACTGGAGTTGGGCAGGCACCTCCCCAAGTCACTTAGCTTTGGCAACAACAGAGAGTTCTGATGTGCTATCATAGATGTGTTGACAGGCCTCGTCAACCACTTGCTCAACCTTGCCGCAACTAGCACAGAGCTATGCTTTCTCGACAATGAGGCGGTATTGCTCCTTCTTTAACTCGGTGATTTCGTCGACGGCTTTTTGCTGCAGCTTTGCCTGTGTTTTCTTCAATGCGGCAATCTCCCGCTCCTTCTCTTCTGCCAGCTACTCGTTGAGTTTTTGTAGCTCTTCATCTTCCTCATGTAACTTCTTCGTAGAGTCCTGTGACTGCACATACCCATCACTCAGCTCCTTCTGCCTGCCAGCCAACTCCTGGCCGACACCCTGCTACAGTTGCACTAAAACTTGGGCAAGTAACATGTTGAGATTGATAGCAATGCTCGACAACGGTTGCAGCAATGAGTTCACTTCTTTACTTTTCGCGTTGATTGCAGTTGGGGGAACTTGAAAATTTCTAGCCTGCGGCTCGGTGCTAAACGTCTGGAAATCCTGCAGCACAGCCTTCTTTGGTGTCACTTTTGAAACAACAACAAAAATAGAATCTAGCTTAACACTTACCGTGACGAACCCGTCTTGAATAGACATGCGCATAGCTTGCGCCGCAACATCATATGCGTCGGTGACAGCCTTGATGTTGGAATATATAAAACCCACTCATAAATTAGGATAAAATAATTAATCATTATTTGATTAATTATTCACCCACTAGCTTAATTAGTTAGCATCCACTTGCACCTTAAAGTCAATACATGCCATCTATATCCTAGGAATGATTTATTTCTAATTTTGGGTTGATCTTGACCACTTTTTGACCATCCAGAATTAGTATACAGGACTTTACAACAGATTCTGTTTTTTTTGCTTTTCTTGCTTTTCTATGGATAAGATAAAAGCTAGTCAACTAGGAAACTGACAACTTTTGTTTCCAACCCGTCCTCCATTAGTTTTTCTCCATTTTCTAGGATTAACATGTTTTTTCCATCTCCTTGACGACTCACTCATGATTTTTCCAACTCGTGAGGTCCTTGATAGATTTGGGAAGTGCTTTAGCCACCTATGGGGGTTTGCTATATTTTGGTAAGTCATCCTTTTTGAGATTTATGAGTTGTTTCCATACAATTCAATTTTCCTATGAGGGATGTACTATTTATGTACACTTATTCATCATTATTCAATGGAATGATACACACCAATATTCATCTCTTCATTCATGTGATTCAGTCTCTTTTCTTCTCTCTATTTTTCCTGTGTATGCTTGTGAGAATTCTTAGAAGCAAGATCTATTTCCCTTGCTTATTCTTAGCATCATTGCTCATAGCATTGATCTATTATTTCTACATGGTATCAGAGATACATGGAGCACAACCTTGCCATCTTCCACATGGCATCAGAGTAGTAAGGTTGATCAAGTTATATAGAGTTGAGGAGCGCATCCAGTCTCCTATCCCTCTCTGAAGAAGAGCTTGTATAACTTACAAGATTTTCTCCTAGTTTGTTTTGCAGGTTGCAAAGAGTATCTCCTAGAGAATATCAACAACTTCAATATGGATTCAAAAGTTCCTCTACTATCTCCTGTTGGAATATATTAAACCCACTCATAACTCAGGATAAAATAATTAATCATTATTTGATTAATTATTTATCCACTAGCTTAATTAGTTGGCATCCACTTGCACCTTAAAGTCAATACATGCCATCTATATCCTAGGGATGATTTATTTCTAATTCAGGGTTGATCTTGACCACCTTTTAACCATCCAGAATTAATTTATAACACTTTAAAGCTGATTTTGCTTTATTTTACTTTTTTTGCTTTTCTATGGATAAGATAAAAACTAGTCAACTAGGAAACTGGTAGCTTTTGTTTCCAGCCCATTCTCCATTAGTTTTTCTCCATTTTCTAGGATTAACATGTTTTTTCCATATCCTTGACAACTCACTCATGCTTTTTCCAACTCATGAGGTCCTTGATAGATTTGGGAAGTGCTTTAGCCACCTATGGGGGTTTGCTATATTTTGGTAAGTTAGCCTTTTTGAGATTTATGAGTTGTTTCCATACAATTCGATTTTCCTATGAGGGCTGTACTATTTATGTACACCATTATTCATTGGAATGATACACACCAATATTCATCTCTTCATTCATGTGATTCAGTCTCTTTTCTTCTCTCTATTTTTCCTGTGTATGCTTGTGAGAATTCTTAGTAGCAAGATCTATTTCTTGTGCTTCTTTTTAGCATCATTTCTCATAGCATTGATCTATTATTTATACATGGTATCAGAGCTACAGGGTGCACAACCTTGCCATCTTCTACATCAGCAAGGTTGATCAAGTTCTAAAGAGTTAAGGAGCGCATCCAGTCTCTTATCCCTCTCTGAGGAAGAGTTTGTTTAGATTACAAGATTTTCTCCTAGTTTGTTTTACAGGTTGCAGAGAGTATTTACTAGAGATTACCAACAACTTCTATATGTATTCAAAATTTCCTCTACTATCTCCTTTCAACTATGCAGATTGGAAGCCAAAGATGACTGCATACTTGAAGAGGCAATGTCTCTTTGATGTCTCCATTGGTGCATTGAGCGAACTTGAGTCTTATGAAGAGAAGATTGTTTGGATTAATAATTGTGATAGAGCTTATGGAATTATGTGTTTGGGAATGTCTCCAAATATATATCATCTCATCAATTTTGTTGAGTATCCATTTGAGCTTTGGAAAAGTTTGGACAAAGCTTTTGGTTTGCAAGAAATAGAAGATGAAGCATGGAGTGAACCTGGCATCTCCTCTTGTTCTCTCTCTCAAGATTTCTTGGCCTCTACATTCTCTGATGAAGTTGATCATGATGAAGAATTTCATGTTGCTTCTACCCTCTTTGATTCGAATTCTTCCTCCTTCAATGAAGAAGCAAATATTGAAGAGCCATCTTTTTCTGTCTCTTGAAGGCGATTTTTCATCTTGTGATACTAATGATGAAAAAGAAGTAACATATGGAGCTGCTGCTGATATTGATGTTTATTATGATCCTATAACCCATTCCTTGTTCTCTAAATCTACTATCTTAGATTCTGAGATCTATGTGCCAGATCCTTCACTCTTTGTGCATACCTCTCTCATTGATGGTGCGCAACCTAGTAATTTCCAAGATGTTTGCTTAGCCAAATCAAGCCTTATTTGTGTCATACCACTTACCTTACTTGATTTCATTTGCTTCAGCATATCCTTCTTTGCTATTGGAATCAATACTTAGAACCTCCTTGAATATTGTGAACATCTCATTCTTTCCTCCTTTCATACAAATGATTCATTACCAGTGTATTTCCATGAGTCTACTGATCTGCTTATATGTGATCATTTGGATTCCGATTTAGAAGCATATTTGCAGGTTGATACACATATCATACCACTATCCATACCATATACTATACCTCTGAATAATCCTAAGACTATACAAATCCCAAGCTCACTAGTTGATTCCTCATTGGTCTCTTATGCAGTGATATTTATCTTACATGGTTTGAAGTCTTTCCTATCTTTCAGTGGCTGGTTATCCATGTCCTTAGTCATATTTGGATTGATATTAAACATGTTTGGATTTGTTCTAAAGACTTATGGTTCAGATATTATGCCCATCCATCATTCAGAATTTTACACCTATCAGCTTTCCCCAGTTGCTCATAATTTTCCTAGTCTAGCCCTATATCCTCATGGAGCCACTGAAGCCTTTGTCTTTGCTGTTCCATATGCTAATATTTCTGATATATCAAAGTTTTTGCAGCCTCATATCAGATCTATTCAGGTGCTACATCAGATGGGAAGATTGACATATGATTCACATCACAATTTTGCAGCTATTTAGGGAATTGTGTGTGAAATAAATTATCTTAATTTTTGTACTCTTTGGGAAGGAGTATGCACAGATCTCTTTTTCATTTTAGATTATTTTTGCAGATCAGAGTTTGACAAGAAGCATTCAGATAATGCTCCTACTTCATTAGTTGATGAGATACAAGGAGTCTCTCCTCTTCCTTCTTGCATGTTCTACACTCTAGCGCATGATCATGGAGTTCATCATTTCTTCAGCAAGTCCTTCATCCAAAAGCAGTTCATTTAGCTCATTAAAGTGAAGATGACGATATGTTGAAGACATATTTTAAATTTTGTGCCTTGTCCTATCTTGAGGGAGGATTTTCCCCATGTGGTTTTGCCTCTTTCTTCACTTTTCTGGACATAATAATTGTTAAAGGGTGACCATAGCCTTCTTGTTGGGCCCTATATGCATCCATATTTTTTTGTCATACCATCATAAAGTCAGACTTATAGGGGGTGTTGGAATATATTAAACCCACTCATAACTTATGATAAAATAATTAATCATTAGTTGATTAATTATTCACCCACTAGCTTAATTAGTTGGCATCCACTTGCACCTTAAAGTCAATACATGCCATCTATATCCTAGGAATGATTTATTTCTAATTCTGGGTTGATCTTGACCACCTTTTGACCATCCAGAATTAGTATACAACACTTTAAAGCATATTCTGCTTTATTCTGCTTTTCTATGGATAAGATAAAAGCTAGTCAACTAGGAAATTGATAGCTTTTGTTTCCAATCCATCCTCCATTAGTTTTTCTCCATTTTCTAGGATTAGCATGTTTTTTCCATCTCCTTGACAACTCACTCATGCTTTTTCCAACTCGTGAGGTCCTTGATAGATTTGGGAAGTGCTTTAGCCACCTATGGGGGTTTGCTATATTTTGGTAAGTCAGCCTTTTTGAGCTTTATGAGTTGTTTCCATACAATTCGATTTTCCTATGAGGGATGTACTATTTATGTACACTATTATTCATCATTATTCAATGGAATGATACACACCGATATTCATCTCTTGATTCATGTGATTCAGTCTCTTTTCTTCTCTCTATTTTTCCTGTGTATGCTTGTGAGAATTCTTGGTAGCAAGATCTATTTAATGTGCTTCTTCTTAGAATCATTGCTCATAGAATTGATCTATTATTTCTACATGGTATCAAAGCTACAGAGAGCACAACCTTTCCATCTTCCACATGGCATTAGAGCATCAAGGTTGATCAAGTTCTACAGAGTTGAGGAGCGCATCCAGTCTCCTATCCCTCTCTAAAGAAGAGTTTGTCTAGCTTAGAAGATTTTCTCCTAGTTTGTTTTGCAGGTTGTAGAGAGTATCTCCTAGAGAATATCAACAACTTCAATATGGATTCAAAAGTTCCTCTACTATCTCCCTTAAACTATGCTGATTGGAAGCCAAAGATGAGTGCATACTTGAAGAGGCAATGTCTCTTTGATGTCTCCATTGGTGCACTGAACGAACCTGAGTCTTATGAAGAGAAGATTGATTGGATAAATAATTGTGATAGAGCTTATGGAATCATGTGCTTGGCAATGTCTCCAAATATACATCATCTCATAGATTCTGCTGAATTTCCATTTGAGCTTTGGAAAATTTTGGACAAAGCTTTTGGTTTGTAGGAAATAGAAGATGAAGCATGGAGCAAACCCAGCATCTCCTCTTGTTCTCTCTCTCAAGATTTCTTGGCCTCTACATTATTTGATGAAGTTGATCATGATGAAGAAGTTTCTTATACAGTTCATGTTGCTGCTTCCCTCTTTGATTCGAATGCTTCCTCCTTCAATCAAGAAGCAAATATTGAAGAGCCATCTTTTTCTGTGTCTCTTGAAGGTGATTTTTCTTCTTGTGATACTAATGATGAAAAATAAGTAACATATGGAGCGACTGCTGATATTGATTATGATCATATAACCCATTCATTGTTCTCTAAATCTGCTATCTTAGATTCTGAGATCTATGTGCCAGATCCTTCACACTTTGTGCATACCTCTCTCCTTGATGGTGCGCAACCCAGTGAATTCCAGAATATTCGCTTATCCAAATCAAGCCTTATTTGTGTCATACCAATTACCTTAATTTATCTCATGTGCTTCAACATCTCCTCTATTTTTGGAAGCAACACTCAGAACCTCCTTGAAGATTGTGAACATCTCATTCTTTCCTTCTTTCATACAGATGATTCATTACCAGTGTATTCCCATGAATCTATTGATATGCTTATATGTGATCCTTTGGATTCTGATTTAGAAGCATATTTGCAGGTTTATACACATAATACCACCTTCCATATCATCTACCATACCTCTGAATAAGCCTAAGACTATACAAATCCCAAGTTCACTAGTTGATTCCTCATTGGTCTCATGTGCAGTGATATTTATCTTACATGGTTTGAAGTCTTTCCTATATTTTAGTGGCTGGTTATCCATGAACTTAGTCATATTTGGACTAATATTAAACATGTTTGGATCTGTTCTAAACACTTATGGTTTATATCTTATGCCTATCCATCATTCATATTTTTACACCTATCAGTTTTCCCCAGTTGCTCATAATTTTCCTAGTCTAGCCCTATATCCTCATTGAGCCACTGAATCCTTTTTCTTTGCTATTCCATATGATAATATTTCTGATATATTAGAGTTTTATCAGCCTCATATTAGATCTGGAAAGGTGCTACATCAGATTGGAAGATTGACATGTGATTCACATCACAATTTTGCCGTTATTCAGGGAATTGGGTGTGAAATAAATTGTATTAATTTTTGTACTCTTTGGGAAGGAGTATGCACAGATATCTTTTCCATTTCAGATTATGTTTGCAGATAAGAGTTTGAAAGCAGCAATAGGCATTCAGATAATGCTCCTACTTCATCAGATGATGAGATACAAGGAGTCTCTCCTCTTCCTTCTTGCAGGTTCTACACTCTAGCACATGATCATGGGGTTCATGATTTCTTCAGCAAGTCTTTCATCTAGAAGCATTTCAGTCCGCTCATTCAAGTGAAGATAAGGATATGTTGAAGACATATTATTTCAGAAGTTTGTGCCTTGTCCTTTCTTGAGGGAGGATTTTCCCCATGTGGTTTTTCCTCTTTCCTCACTTTTCTGGACATAATAATTGTTAAAGGGTGACCATAGACTTGTTACTGGGTTCTATATGCATCTATATTTTTTGTCATACCATCATAAAGTTAGACTTATAGAGGGGTGTTGGAATATATTAAACCCATCATAACTTAGGATAAAATAATTAATCACTATTTGATTAATTATTCACCCACTAGCTTAATTAGTTGGCATCCACTTGCACCTTAAAGTCAATACATTCCATCTATATCATAGGAATGATTTATTTCTAATTCTAGGTTGATCTTGACCACCTTTTGACCATCCATAATTATTATACAGGACTTTACAACAGATTCTGCTTTATTCTACTTTTCCTGCTTTTCTATGGATAAGATAAAAGCTAGTCAACTAGGAAACTAACAACTTTTGTTTCCAACCCATCCTCCATTAGTTTTTCTCCATTTTCTAGGATTAGCATGTTTTTTCCATCTCCTTGACAACTCACTCATACTTTTTCCAACTCGTGAGGTCTTTAATAGATTTGGGAAGTGGTTTACCCACCTATGGGGGTTTGCTATATTTTGGTAAGTCAGCCTTTTTGAGATTTATGAGTTGTTTCCATACAATTTGATTTTCCTATGAGGGATGTACTATTTATGTACACTATTATTTATCATTATTCAATGGAATGATACACACCAATATTCATCTCTTGATTCATGTGATTCAGTCTCTTTTCTTCTCTCTATTTTTCCTGTGTATGCTTGTGAGAATTCTTAGTAGAAAGATCTAGTTCCTGTGCTTCTTGTTAGCATCATTGCTCATAGGATTGATCTATTATTTATATAGATGAACCGTTGCAGGTGGTTTTCCATCAGCGAGTGGGAGCTGCTGCCGGTGTTGAAGTCCATGCGTATCTTAGTGCGTAACTCCTCCAACAAGCGCCGGGCTTGTGGATCAGAGTCTGTCGATGACTCCCATTGGAGTCATGGATATATTTCCTTGTTTGGACTGGTTCATCAGGGGCATATTCTGGTGGTCCTATAGAGATCTCTTTCGTGCTCATAGGTTCGCGCAAGTCAGCTGGCCAATATTGAACAACAACCTCCAATTCTTAATTGCTGATTTTTTAGGCCATAGGAAGCCATTGTTTATCAGGATCCCTGCGCGCTTGGATGTAAATGGAATGCGGCTTGATAGAAAACCAAATGATCCTCTGATATTGGGATGCGGTGACAGTGGATAAAAGGGGAACCTTGATGGCCGCAACCTGTAGCGTCTCCCAATAGACCCAAAAGTGGATCGCATAATCTTGCTTTCGATTGGGTTTCTCGACCCACCATAAGTTCTGATAGTGTGCACCTTTGCACACCTTTTTAGCAACAATTGACATTGGCTGGTAGTCCTTTGGATCCATCCATGCGACTAAATCAATAAGAATTAACAACGAACTGTAGGAAAGACGGCGTTCCCCGACCTGAGCAACAACAACATATTCTAACAACTGGTTCAATAGAAACAAAGACTAGTTCATTTCCACCCCTTTGGCACATTTTTGTGCACATGGAACCACACCCGAATTGAATTGGATAGGTCGATTCTTCTGGATGATCTTGCTGGCCAAAATGCGTTCCCCAATATGCACTGATCGCTTAGAAATACTGTCGATGCGATATGGCTGCCCATCGCGCTGCAATCCAAATCACTCCTTGAAATGCTGGGCAAGCTTTTCGTCATTATCCTGCCCTCTGAAATACTGCGCCAAATCTTCACCGGCCTTTGGTAACCCCATAATTTCGGCAATGAGGTCCATTGTGACCGAAATAGGGTTGTTCAACCAGAGCGTCCCACTATGAAAGCACGCCAACATCTATTTGACGCATGCATTTTCTTCGTTCAATCTCCCAAAATGAGGCATGTTAATGAGCCCCAACAACCCAAACCTGTCCAAGCCTTGCACCTGTGGGTGAGGAATCCATTAAATAGGTGCGCCTGGTACCGTCGTCAGCGACTGGTAAGGCTCCTATGCTACGTCCTTTAGTAGCAGCAAATCATGGTATTCATACTTCATCTTGACCAAGGCGGGTATGATGTCCACTGGGCAAGTCATCCGTTCTGGTAACGGCGACAACTTTGGCAGATACCTTTGATTCTTAGTGAGCTTCCTTGGCTTCATCCTCGTCTGTGTTGGAGCAACATATCCAAGGATATCGTTAATAAAGATTCCCCTGGGTCCCGCAGACTCAACATCTCCTGAGCTTGATGGTCCGGTCTGTGTTGGTTCTTGCCCTTGCGCCCTAGCATTCGTGCGTGTGTATCTCTTATGTGGCAGTGTGGAACTGGGCTTCTGGGCCTTCCGCTTCGCTCTAGGGATCTAAGAGGATCCGATTGGCATGCTCATGACTTCCTATTCAACCCGCGTGGGATGAATGGGGGATTCCTTCTCACTCAAAATCTCAACTATGTCGGAAGTGCGCAGCATCTTGCACTCTGCAATCCTCACAATGCAACCAAAATTTCACTCCTTTCCTATCACACTCAATTCTACTCCTACACTGAGCTCAACACTTCACTCAACTCAACTGAACAATGCCTTGTGCTCGCATCCCGCACGTTCTTATAACCGTGTGCCCGATTCGACTCATCATTTCCAAATCTCCCGCATTCATCATGACTCAATTTGACATTAATAACCCTAAATCTACCGTCGATCCCATCTTACTAATGGTTGGATCAGTGATAAATGCGCGTCGCTTCATCAAAAAACACCATATACTGTATTAATTATCTATATTTATTATTGATTTGACCACCTCACAGTCTTGCGACTATCGTCGATGGTCTTTCTTTCAACAATACTGAGTTCTATCCTTGCGCAGCTTCTCCCTCTGTGCTCGCCTCACTGCAATCTACCCAAAATTTATTTATTTTTTATTGTTTGATGAAGTGTCTCAAGCATTGTGCGGCTCAGGCCCCATTCTATAGGGCTTTAAGTGACTACCATTCACACGTTTGGGCAGCATCACACCATATAATTGTTGTAATTGAACTGCACCCCAAGACGTAATTGAATGAACTTACTGTAACTTACCTGGATGCTTCATGAACTTATTTTCATATAACATCAACAAATCTCCCTGTGTAAATTGCTTGTTCTTGATGTGGTGATTGTGCCACACCTTTTTTCGATCATTTTCAACACGCTGGTGGAAGCCTGTGACAAAGCGGTCCTCTTCTAGATGGACCAACTATGCGATGCGCTCCTCTAATGATTCTGCATCATCCATGCATGTTGCAGCAACAATCCGCAGACTAAGAACAATGTACTCTATAGGCATGACTGCCTCTTGCCCATATACTAATTTGAACGGTGTCTGTCCCGTCAACCTTTAACAAGTGGTGCGATATGCCCATAGTACCACTGGAATTTTCAAATCCCAATCATCACGATTAGTACTGCATACCTTTGTAAGCACGGTTTCCAATATTTTGTTGAAGGCCTCGACAATTCCATTTTCCTGTGGGTGGTAGGGTGTGGTTTTCTGATGCTGCACCTGCAAATCTGCTGTTAGTGCTTTCACAGTTCGATTGATAAAGTGACTTCCCTGGTCACTCATCAATATCATGGGTCATCCAAACCTTGTCACAATATTATCGAATATAAACTTGGTTGTTGTCGCAACAGTGAAATCCAAGACTGGCACAACCTCTGCTCACCTTGTGAGATAATTAGTTGCTGTAATGATGTACCACGCACCAGTCCTCTTTCCTGGTGGATTAATTGGACCCACAAATTCCATGACCCATTTATCAAAAGGTTGTAGAGTTACCTGCAGCACAAGCAACATCTCATCTCATCGTGATGGTTTGCTGACGAGCTGACAGACATCGCAGCTTCGCGCATAATCTGCTGCATCATTATGTAAGGTAGGCCACCATATCCCAATGTGCAGCACCTTACGTGTAGTAGCCTGCCTCCGTAGTGGCTTCCCACGATTCTTGCATGTGCTTCTGCTAGAATAGATCCTTGCTCATGTGGTAGGATGTATTGTCACAAGATTTCATCTGGTCCAAGTTTGTATAATTTCCTTGCGATCATTTGGAAATTCGAGGATTTCACTACCAACTGCTTCTTCTAATTGGTTGACAGGTCCTCTGGAGCAACTCTAGTTGCCAAGAACTGAATGATTGGAGCATAATGGTCATCTGCAATCTCTACCCAGAACAGTTTCGCATCGGAAAATCCATCATCAATATTGGTAGGTTCTTCTCCTATCTCAATGCAAGACAGATGATTAGGGCCATCATTCAACCATCCTGGCTTCACAATGATCTCAACGTCAAATTCCTAAAAAATTAGCAGCCATCGACAGATATTCCCCCCCAACATAGGCTTATTGACCAAGTATTGCAAGGCGGAATGGTCTGTGAACATTTTGAAGTGACCTCCCAACAGATAGTGCCTAAACTTTTGCAGCGCATAAACCATGGCCAAGCCCACTCTCTCAGTGGTTGTATAATTTCTTTCTGCAAAAGACAACTTCCTACTTGCATATGCGATGGGATGATCTAGGTCACCCTCGCCTAGCTGCACAAGTACTACCCCTAGCGCAACGGAAGAGGCGTCGACATGGACATGGAACTCCTTGTTCCAATCAGGGAATACCAGGATAGGCGTCGATGCCATCTTGGCCTTCAGTGTGTTGAAACTCCCCCGACACTCGTGATTCCACTCAAATGCGGCATCCTTTTTCAGCAGCTTCTCCATATGGGCCATAATCATGGCATATCCTTTGATGAACTTGCGATAGTACCCTGTGTGTCCCAGCGTCACCCAAAGCATATTCACATTAGTAGGTGACGACAGACTAAGGATAAGTGCAATATTCACAGGGTCGACCAATAGCCCTTGCTTGCACAGAATGTAGCCTAACAGCATTCTGAATGGTGCACAAAAAATGCACTTCTTTGAATTCAATGCAATTTGATGATGTCGACACCTTTCCAGCATCAATCACAAATTTGCTAAGTGATCTTTAACCAAACCATAAACTATCCAATCATCGATATATACCTGCAAAAAATTCTGAATGAATTCTTTGAATGCGGCGACGACCACCTGATAAAATATTGCTGGTGCATTCTTCAATCCAAAAGGCATGACTGTATATTGAAAACAACTCCATTCAGTGACAAATGTGGTCTTATGCCAATCTTCCTTCACGATTCGAATCTGGTGATACCCCAAAAAGCCATGCGTGAAAGAGTACATCTTTTGACCTCCTACCCCTTCAAGGACCTCATCTGTAAAGGGGGTGGGGAATGGATCATGTAGGTAGGCATCTTTCAGCTTCCTCAGGTTGACACAAATGTGAACTTCTCCAGTCTTTTTGTCCTGAATCACTATAGGGCTTATCCATTCTGACTCTTCAACAAGCTCAATGAATCTAGCGTCTAACATCCGGTCAAGCTCAACTTTGACACGTTCTTTGTATCGTGGTTTCAGTCGATACTACCTTTGTCATACAGGTTTCATGTTCGGTTTCAATGGGATCTTCATCTCCCCTAGATCGCCTAATATCCCTTTCATTTCTGAGAACCGTGTCAAAAATAGATCCTGGAACTCATGTAGTAGATCTGTGATCTGTGCCATTATCATATCATCCCAATAGTCCCCAACACTATCAAACTTCGGGTTTTCTTTTGTCCCAATGTTACATTTTTGTATCTTCAGTGGTTGAATTATGGGGTCGATTGGTATGTCCAGTGCTGCAACATTGTGACTACTTTCTGATGTTGAAATATTGACATTCCTTATGTCATCATCATCTTTAGGTTCACCATATATATTGTAGCATGTCATCAGGGCACCATCAGGGATTGCATATGGTACTACACATGTGGATCTACAGGGTATGTGGTTGGCACAACCTTCAATACTACTTCGTGAATGAGTTGGAGTGCATTGTGGACCTCAGGGTTAGCGTCCCTAAAACTAAAAGTCTGTGCAAAGTGAATCTACATCTCCTCCTAGGTAGTTATGGTTCTGCGCAGCTCTGCCGCTAGATACCAGGATCTAGGCATTTCGTCCAAAGTATGAGTAAAAGCATGGACCCATTGACCCTTGGATCGCGATGCTCACAAAGCCTAACATTCCAGTAAATGAACGGTGGGGTTAGTTCGCCCATCATATCTTCCAGCGGTATAAGTCTCTGAATCGCTGAAGCACACCAACATCAATCATCGACATGGTGCCCTTTCATGGATTTCCTGTTTATGAGTTGCCCACCAGCGTGCTGGGGTAGCCTTCAACGCATCCTCCAACGCCAACAACCTCTGCGATACAAACAATTTCTCTTCAAATTATTGGAGGAATATGGACAACTCTGGTAGCCCTTCGTAGATCGGTAGCTCGACGGTCTCGGTCGTAACACGACATAGGTATTGCGCGATTAGTCCACACTTTTTAAAAGACACTTAATGAAGCCAATTTTTCCAATTTTCTAGAGCATCATCAGAATCAGAGAATGCAGAGCTAGCGCTGTGCCATCTGAGTTCGCCATCGTCAGTAGGGTAGATGTAGTCCTTGGAGATATTATAGGCATGATCCCAGCCTCTACCATCCTCATCCTTAATAGGTTCAATATACCGACGTCCTTCCTGAGGGTCCATGGGAGTAATGACTCTGATATCTTGGTTCTTGAATGTCATAACCCGTTTCTTGAAATTGATAATTTCCATGCTATCATTAGCCCATCCAATCCCCAACAATGCAATATAGGAGCCTCCACCATCAACTACTTCAATGACGTCAAAATCAGCATATGTCTTCATACCTTCAACATCGATGAATAGGTTCGAGACACGACCAATAGGTTGAACCTTGGCCTGATCTGCTAGTCGCAGTTGCACAGACGACCACCTCAATGTTGGATTTCCCATCTATGTCCAAGTCTGCTTGGTCAAAATATTCACATCCGACCCTAGATCTAGAATAATGGAATCGACTTCATAGTCCCCTATCTAGATGTTCATTCTCATCTCTTTACCTGTCTTTCGCTTCTGGAGGAAATTTACTGCAGAATCCTTCAGCGTCTGATTCCATTGGTATAACAACTTATCAATCTCTCTGAGAGCCTCGGGATCTCTAGCTAGAGACAGATAACTCTCAAAGAATTGTTGCAAGGTACCATGCTATTGCGATAGTCTTGCCTTGACAGAAGGATCAAAAGTAGATGGCATTTCAACAACAGGTAACTTTCTTGGATTCCTCTCGATTGCATGCTTGGCTTGAAAGAACGTCTCCTTCTCCGTCGCAATATCAATTGCTTCCTTTTTCTTCCTCGTAAACCAAATTTGTTGATGGGGTCCATCTTCTTCGGTCGTCGCACCTGCATGAGTGACAACAATAACGTTGAAAACCTAGGTTTTGGGCTTTGCTATAATTGTCGCAACCATGGGTCCTTGATTCAGATTCTAAGCTTGGTTTAGAGGTGGATTCTGAGTCGGAGGCAGGTTCATGGGATGATTCATTGGCTGATTCTGAGTCTGCAATTGGATCTGAGGTTGATCTGCAATGTTTGCTAAGCTTGCATTTGGTTTTGGTTTTGGAACTGGTTCTGTAATTGAGGGATGTTTCCGGCCTACCACTTCACAATCAATTGAGGGCGATTTTCGACATTATGCTCACTTGCCGCGCAGTATGTACACTGCGCATGGGGACACTCCCTATGATAGTGGCCAAATACCCTGCAAGTGTAACACTAGATGGATTATCGACCTTGTCCTCCTCCTTATCCCCTAAATCCTCCTCGAAATCCTTCGCTTTGCTGATATGGCAGTTGGGCTAGTTGCCGTGGGGGATTCGGTTGCTGCTAAACGTATTGTGCTGCTTGAACATACTACAGTTGAGTCTGAACAACCGACACTTGATTATACTGTGGTCCCCGTGCAAACTGTGGTTGTGCTAGGAACTTCGGCTGCGGTGTGAACTGTGGTTGCGGCTGCAACGAAATAAATTGCATTTGCGGAGGTGGTGTATACTATACTATAAGCTGCACCATTTGCAGCTGCGACTACTAGACTGCACAGGGATCCTCACCCTTCACAAAATATGAATCGTATGTTCTTTCTTGAAGCAGGTCGTAAGCTCGACAGTCTTTTTCCTCATGCCCTATGGAGCAACAAAAGGAGCAATACAAAATTTTTGTCTTCATAACCATCTTCTGCATGTAGCCACAGTTTTAGTGTCGATACCCGTAGACCTCACATAGGCGACACCATGGCACGCCATCGCAACTCAAACGGTTTGGTCCTCCTGAGAGCAAATAGTTTCTCAAGTTCAGGCAAGTGTCCTTCGTGTGTCCACCCAAACGACACTGCGTGCACTAGAGGTCATCATGCTCTTCTTTTGCCTTCTTAATATCCTACAGATGGAGTGTCAAATTTGCTAGCTGCGCTTGAATTTGGTTCATGCCCACTGCAGTCTCCTCAATAGGTGAAGCTTCCAACTTCATCGCCATCTCTAGAGCCTCATTCTGTGTTGCGATCTTTTGCTGCATTAACGACCGTTTGATGTGCGGAACCAGTGCAGTGACGAACCACTCCTTGTGCTGAACATCACTCATTTTGAATCTAACTCGACCCATCAATGTATTAAACCGTTGATCAAAATCCCAAATAGTTTCATTTGGAAAATGCTTGATTTCCTTGAGTTCTGTAATATATTGGGCCTCAAATTTAGGTTTCTTAAACTCCTTGAATAGTCCTTCCTAGATCTCATTCATTGTTTTCTCCATTGTCCCCTGAGGAACCTGCATGAATCTCATGTACCAGTCAAGCGCGTGACCCCTAAGTGTGGTCTCCAATTGGATTCTCTTAATATCGTCGTCCACACTTTGTATGGCAGTCCAAAATGCTTTGCATAAGAACCAGTACTGCTCTGGGTCATCAGTCCCATTTCCATGGAATATAGGTAAGTTAATCTCATCGCCCGCCATTCTGGGCCTTCTTTCTACAAACGGTGTTCTACTACTAGACTGCAGTTGGCACGTCAGACAAGGTGACGTAGAATGCGTTTTTCTACTTGTTGGTGGAGTAGTGCGTGAAGGTGTGGAAACGTTACTATTGGGGTTCGAGCTTATTGCTATCTTGGGCATAGTCTGGGTTTGGTCATCCTCGTCGTCTCGTTAGGGTCGCTTTGTCCCGTGTGGTTGTTCTTCCCGGTCTTGCGTCTCGATCACAACAGGACCTTCCCGTGTCCTCTGCCTCTTCTCTTTTCGAAACCTTGCTCTTCTCCTCGTACAACCACTTGTTTCCTCGTTGATCCTCACAAATTCCTTAGAACTCATACTCATCTACCCCTTGTCTTGCCATTTGCCTTCCCCCTTTCTTTGTAGTGTCCATGGACTTCGCACACCAGAGTTCCACTACTCGAGGTGCATTTTTAGAATACCTTTCTTGCAGATAAGCATCTTAATAGATAATTGCAAAGATACAAAGAACCTACCTAATGGTCCGTTGAAGAAATATCTTTTTGCTTCACTGTATGCATTATTGGTATCGAATGTAAATTCAGTAATGTATCATTCTAGAATACTATCCAGCCACACTTCGACAACTCACGATGCTTTGTTACTGGTTTCTTGTATCTCCTGGACCAGTCAAGGGGTCCAAGATGTCGAATCTCCTTGATGGTTATTCTTATTATAAGTGAAGCATGCTATCCATTCATACAGTATGACTGGGAATTCGCAAAAGAACCATTCATATGGACCATCGTAGATATATCTTTTTAGCCACCTGGTTGTCGACAGCTCTGGGTTCTGATTCTCTATTTCAGCGAACTCTCGCAGCTTTAGTTCAAACCAATATTCAATCTCTGGTTTTGTTGGATGCCACAACGTATCCTCCCTTTGGTCGCAACAAGGTCCCGACAATAGAACCATTTGTTGGCGTGACCCACCAACAAAGCCTCATTGATAGGGGTTCCCACTCTGTCAACGCCCAACTAGCGCGATCTCCCTGAGCATCGACCCAAATGGGTTTGATCGTGCATGGAAACACCCGCAGAGCGGATGAAGTCTCACCCAAGATGTCGAGGGAGAGCTGTCGAAACCAAGTTTTCGACAGTAAGAAGGGAGGGCATGGCATCAACAAATTAACTTCATAATCAACAAATACTCCAGATATCGTTTTAATAGAATCGCATCATTCATCACATATTTATAACCAATAGATAGCTAATGGATCGCATTACTTCATTCATTGCAGCAGTAACAATCATTCATATAACAGATACAGTAAAAATCCATCATTATCATCGCAAATCATAAAAACAAGAAATACATAAGAAACAAAAGCACTTTAGGGAAACATTCGTCATGTCATATTATTTCTGCGGAATAGATTCATAACATGCAGTACGTCTCCACAATAGGAGACTGAAAATAGATTGACACAGACATAGCCAAAATCCCGCTCACAATAGATGCATATGCAAAAAGATACCCAAACTACAAATTCTTCTCCATAATTCTCTCTCCAAAGTTATTCTCCGAAAAGTGATATCTACTATTGCAACTTAGCTCTATATGTAGGCTTGCGCCTTTACATCCAAGGTGCACTTCTAACTAACTTCTAACAAACTAGTGACCTATATCTACAAAATGTGGTCAATTGGTACAAAATTGCATAAATAATTCCAAAAACGGTTATCCTTCCCTCTATCGCGCTGTTGTGGTCCTTCGCAATGGCCTGTGAGCTTGCGCAGCCTCCGCGGTGCTACGCAACTCTCTTACCCAATACCCCTGCCAACAGTGCCACTCTCAGCCTTGATTTTTGTGCAGCTATAAAATACTGTATTGTACGGCCTTCTCTCGATTTATGTGCAAAAAATTCACTATTGCTAACTCCTCGATTTTTGTTCTTGTCTTCTTCCAGAAGTTTATGCAATTTTACTTGGAAATCAAGCCCATCTCAAGATTCTGAAAAATTTTCAAGGGTTTTCTCCTCTCTTTCTCTCCTTTTCTCTCTTGCTCTCCTTCTCTCCAAAATCTCTTTTTGAAAATGAACAATGATCCTTCTATTGCCTTTCCCTAGTCTTTTTGTTTGAGTAATCTCCACTTGAAAATCAATGGCCTAGATTAAAACACAACCAGATGAGATATATGGCTCATGTTTAATGAGATCTGTGTCTCATGTTAAATCTCACTTTTCTCATTAAAAGGATTTAATTCACTTTTAAATAATAAATGAGACTTTATTTCTCACCCTCCTTTTTAATTCTCATAAAGTCACTTTTAAAATAACTAATGACTCAGACTCACTTTTAAAAGTCACTTTATTAAAATAAAGTCATTCTTACTTTAAAAGTTCTAGAAAACACAACTTTTAAGTGTGCATTTTCACCCCAAGGCATGATTAAAATGTGGACAAACACTTCCTTGGTAATTTTTCAACACTCCCTTTTACCGAGGAATCCGTTCTTCACCACTCCCATCTTGTCTCTGAAATGAATATGTTTCCCACTTCCCAAAGACTTCGTGAGAATGTCAGTCACTTGCTTCTCAGTATATATGTAGTGTGCTTCTCAAAGAGTTTTGTAATTTGATCTATGGTATTTTGTATACAATATTTCTCTGTATGGTTTCATTTCTTATAGTAGGAGCACTTTCCATTGTCAAACCTCTTTTGCTTGTCCTTCCTAGATCTTGAGGCTTCATTTGATGGATCAAACTCTTCCTTAAATTTGAATTCAATGTTCATTTTTTCTTTTCCTTTCTGCTTCCTCCTTGCTTGCGCATTCCTTGTCTCACCATCCAAGAGAGCTTGATTTGGGGAGGTTATGAGAGCTGCCATATTGATAAACTTGTAATGTTCCTGTAATAGAGACTCTATGAAGTCATCAAGAGATGGAATTTTTGAATTAGAGTAGTTAGTCTCCCATACTGAAAGGTAGATACAAACACCAAGTATTTTGGTCCAAGTTTTCTTAGAATGGAGAGCACTAATTTCTCATCCTTCTTATCAATCCCCCACTTCTTGCATTGCATGTCCAGTGATTTGAATTTTGAGAATTTTTTTTTGTATAGTTTCAAAGTTGTTGGGATATAGTTCTATTAGTTCCTTCTCCAGGATATGGCCCCTCATCTCATCCTATTTTTGAAACAAGGATTCGAGATTATCCCATACTTATTTTGGTGTTCTCAATCCCTCAAGGTGAAAGAGTAACTCTCTGGATATGTGGATGCACATGAAGCCAAAAACTTCATCAAGATTATGCAAATACTTTTATTGTTCAATATACTGCTGGGGTTCGACCTCTCTGCCCCTGGGTAAACCTGTACAGAACCTTGTTGCACAAGACAATATGCATATCAACCCTCCAATCAAGGTAATTGAAGGTGTGAGGATTCTAGGAGTTATAGCTATTGAATTCTCCATCTCACAGCTTCAAGAACAACTAATTCTTCAGAAAATATTTAAATGTGCTCACAAAAACACTTCAATTCGAATCAAACCAATTCAAACACTCTCCACTTTGACATGTGTACTTTCTCTGGGTGCATTTCTCTTGGATATACTTCTATGGATAAAATCAAAAGGGAACAAGGAAAGAATACCGTTGGAGGAGCTAGTCAGTGAGCCGACTAGACTATTTAGCCGACTAATTAGAGATTAGGTCAGCCTCCAAAGTTCATGTCGGTTGACTGAACCGACAAGTAGTTATTCATAGCTGTTTTGTCATCATATATAATATGTTGTTGAGCCAGATACGAACTTGATTTGGTTTGATGTTTGTATGATCCTTTATGTGTTTTGTGTAATATAAGCTGTTATTCAACCTATTATCTTGTCTCTTGTCTTTGTTATGGTTATATGATTCTTATGTGTATTATTGGTAACTTAGTGATCTGAGTGATTACAACATTGGTTCCGTTGCCGGTAGTACATGTACGGATGAAATGAACATTCAAAGATGATCTTAGAGCAAGAGATGAAAGACCAGTGGGAGCGTAAGATCCCAAAATACTTGTAGAATTATGTTAGAAGAAACAAGCTGACTATTACCTAGATGAAGGAGAAATTCTTCACTGAAACACATGAAAAGTTTGTAGAATTGGTGCCTAAGTTTCTAAAGAAATTACTGGATGAAAAATTCGATAGACACTAAGGAACAAGAGTTGCTCCAGAAACTGATAAGAGGAGGACGAACAAACCTGTCAAGGTGGTTTGAGAAAATCACAGACAAGTTCTGTCAGGAACAGGTCGTAGAAGAGAGAGTTTCGGTCGAAACTATTGAAAAGAAGACCTATACCGACTTTACTGAGCAATTCCTTTTCTCACTACTGACCCTCTTGTTTAGATTCCTAATTGACAGAGGAGTAGGGAATATTGTCGAACCTCGTCCATCACTGATCGAACCGCCACCAAATACCAACTGGGTGGAGAAGCAGAAAGCGTGGGAGAAGTTCATCATAGAAAGGCAGTGGGAGTACTTCTTGAATAAATAAACAGAACTATCCGGGCTTACTAAAGCGTCAGGTAGGATATGGGGGGGGTAGATGGTCATGTGTCGTGGTGGAGAAGAAGGATTCTAGGAGCCATTAAAATGAACCACCAGTAATGAACAATCGGGCCAAGAAAGAAATAATTTGGATAGTGAATCACAAAAGCACTCCGTATTTGCAGAAAATAGAAAGAGATAAGAGGAATAAGAAAAGGGAGGAACGAAGAGAGAAGTCTATTGCACTGTAGAGAAGAATGAACACCAGGGTGACTGAACATGAAATACATTCACTAGATTCGGGTCATGACCGGAAGGAAGAGGGCGTAGAGGAGGAAGAAGTGTCACCAATGGAAGAAGATTTGTGGATAGAGCAACGTGAAGCTCTCCATATTGAGATACCCTAAGAGGTAAGACCTCCATCTCCAATTAATCCAAACTTGAGTGCCCAAGTGCAGACCATTGTTGAGGAGGACCTAAGGCTATGAGCTAGTGAGTTCTACGTATGGATTTGACTAGATTGCAAAGGAAACAATGTCGATCATTTGGTAATTCACTGACCTGAGGAAGGAAACTGGGTCACATTCCAAGTGCACCTGTCCATCCGAAGTATCAATCTAATCTACCCAGGCAATGAAGGAGCACCCCCTTGCTAGAAACAACTTTAGGAAATACAGAACAGTCAGATCCGCGCATGAGAATATTTGAGCTACATCAATTATCTTGGACTTTGACAGAAGATGTCCAATTGATCCGACTACTTGTCGAGGAGAAATCGACAAATAAAAATTTCGACAGAAATGAGAGTTCCGACGAAACTAGCTGTGAACAACATAGAGCTGCAGAGAATATCCCACCACCCCTGCCACCCCCACCACCACGGCTTGAAGCAGACGCCAACGCCGACAACATGGGGCATGATGTAACACACATCCCCCTCTATGAGGATGATGAGGATCTTAGACGATACTGGTTTGTCTATGAATTGACATGGGAGGCTAATGCTGTAACTAGTGAATATAGACAAATGTCATAGTTCACTGGTGCCTTAAGGAAGAGGGCACTAACTTGGTATATGACATATACCGAGAAGACACCTAACGTGACCAATGAAGAAATTAAGCAATAGTTCTTATCCTTCTTCAAAAAACCATATGCAAAGCATTTGGCTGCGAAAAAGCTGAAAAAAATTGTTCATAAACCTATAGGAACTGTTCGGGACTATGACAAGTGATGGAAGGACCTATTGAGCCAATTAGACTATAACATTGATGAAGAATTATTAACTCAATGGTTTCTTTTAGGACTTGTTCAAAATATCCGAAGACATATAAGTCTAGACACATTTAAATCATATGAAGAAGAGGTGACGAAAGCATTGCAGGTTGAAATGGACGATGACTATCCAACACACCCTGTCGACAATCACATTGAGGAGCAGTTGGAAACATTAAAAAATCATTAAGAGAGTTGAACCTCAAAGGTCAGGACATCTGGTGCACAAACTGCTCAACAATTCGACATACCAAAGATAACTGTCGACAATAAGTCAATCGATAGTATGCCCATTTTGTTCAAATGAAACATGATGAAGGAATACCCCTACAATATGAAAATTGGAAAAGCTTCATGGTGTGCAATCCGTGAGGTAAAAATTCATGCGATAGCCGACTTCCACTTGAACCTAAAGAATCGACAAAATTACCATGCAGTTTACTAGATAAACGCCACTGCTTAGAATAATGATAATATCTCGAGGAACAATGAACAAAATAAACAAAGTAACCAATGCTATGAAGGTCAAAGATACGAGCACAAGTATGACAATCGTCGTGGAGGATTTGGAGGTTGAGGCCAATTCAATGGAAATCGGGACAATAGACCATGACGACCCATCCATTGTTTTACATGCCATAAAGGCCACCAATACACAGATTGTTCATATAAAGATTGGAACAACCTAAAATTTTTTACTAGTTGTGGAGTGGGCGATCACTCGCTGGAGGGTTGTCCCACTATACTTGACAAAATTAATAAGAAGAAAAATGTTAATGTCTTGTTGTGTGTTAAGAAATGTGATATAATCCCTACTAATAATTTACATGTAGTCACCAGACAAGGAATACAAACTGGTCATGATAATTCATGCATAAGTTAAATAAAAAACAAATATGTTTATCCTAACCCCATAAAGCAAAATCAATTGTACAATGATGGACATGTTACAAGAATTTTCCCGACAAGAAGAGATTGATAACAATCGACAAGATGTCTCACATGAATTACTTAACTTAATCGTCCTGATGATGAATCCTGATATGGATTCGAAATGTCGACATGGTCAACCTACTACTATGGTTTCTCCGACTTCTTCAATTGAAACATAGTGACAAATCAGTAGCATAATTTATTGATATGTTTTATAATATTAAGAACAAGCATAACATGGAAAAACAAACTAAAAATATATGCAGCCTTAATCAGAAAGATAAGAGTGATACTGGCCCACTTGTTGACTTGGAAATCGAGGGATATCATGCTCGACAAGTCATACTCGACTTTGAATCCCAAGTAAACATCATGACAAGTGATACATGGGAACAACTTGGAAGACCTCAACTAAATGAATCATGCATATATTTGAAATTGACAGATCAAGGACTGATCTAACCCATTGGAGTTTGGAGAAATGTCGATACAACGATAAAAGGAATTTAGACAAAATTCAACTTCTAAATCATCGACCCTAAGGAAGGATCCAGTTCGTTCCTTCCCAGCCTTGGTGGGTCGACCATGGGGTCGAAAGATGAAAGCATCAATCTCGTTAGACAAAGAGAGGATAAAGCTCAAAGGAAACAGACAAAAAATTATTTTCCCCATTCACCCCTCTCAAGGAGAACCTTGGACTGAACCAATAGATGAATAAGTCGACGTTCAACAAGTCTACAAAATCAAAAATAATGAAGACTATATCGCACCAAACATCTACAGGGAACTTCACTTAGGGAACCAAGACTCAATTGGCTATAATTTAGATGCAGAACTATATGTTCGGGATATAGAAAAGTATGAAACTCAAGCACGTGGATGTTGGACTATCCAAGCCATATCAAAGAAACCGACTCGACAATGATTTCCGGTGTCCATCATTCCAAAAATATTTGGAAGAAAAATTAGGGAATAACCTTCATTAGCGTCGATTAAAACAGAAAATAAACAAACTCTTTGGTACAAAGAAAGAGAATCACCAATCCTCCATGTCGAACAAGTCTCCAAGAATTTAGGGGAGCACGGCCGACTACAAAGCTTGGTTGAGAAATTTACAGGTTAAGCTGATCGATGGTGGGATACCCATCAGTCGATATTCATTAGAGGAAATTTCAACTCAAAATGGGCCTTTTAACTTTCATTCAAATTCCATGTCATCATGTGTTAGCCAATGAAATTGCTTTAAATTTGAAATACCGTATAGGTCTTAAACACTTTTTTAATATAAATTTGGGGATAGGTATCATAAAAAAAACTACTTTTTTTGTTTGTATTTTCGACATATCTCCTCGTGCTTTTACTCAAATTTTGATTGGGAGAGCTCGTCGGATGTGGAATTAAATTTCGCATCCAACGAGTACCCACTCGGCATACTTTTTACGGACCCCGCTACATATAGTTTTTGGGGTAGCGGGGTCCGTAAAAATTATGCCGAGTGGGTACTCGTTGGATGCAGAATTTAATTCCACATTCAACGAGCTCTCCCGATCGAAATTTGAGTAAAAACAAATGGATATATGTCAAAAATACAAAC
The DNA here is from genome assembly GCA_001517045.1 of Pseudotsuga menziesii. Lineage (NCBI taxonomy): Eukaryota > Viridiplantae > Streptophyta > Pinopsida > Pinales > Pinaceae > Pseudotsuga > Pseudotsuga menziesii. Next base: position 135,516 of record LPNX010575472.1, on the reverse strand, counting down.
AAAAAAGTAGTTTTTTTTCTTTTCTTCCTCCAAAATTATTAAATATTATTTTAACTATTATTTTATTAATTATTTTTAGGGGGCCCATTTTGAGTTGAAATTTTATCTAATTACAGACATGGACAATAGCTATGACATACTTTATCGAAATATTTGGCGGAAGGAAGCTAACTAAACAGGCACAAATACCGGTCTTCACGCAAGGAGAAAACCTTGGAAATCACATCAATATATGCGAAAGGGAATGGAGAAGACTTGGGTACAAAGACGAATGAACATGGCCACACTTATTTCCATCTACACTTGATGAGTTACCAAAAAAATGGTATAATATGGAAGAAGCTTGAGGAGAAACATTCATATGACAGGAAATTAAGGAAAATTTCATTAAAGACTTCAGATTCGTACCAGAAGATGAAAAATTAGTCGAAGCAACTAAACAAATAAAAAAATTTATATAACCGATAGTTCAACACACTTTGACACAAAACCATAACCGATTGAAAGCATCTTTTAATAACATTCGATTGAAGACAATACCACACTTGACAAAACTTAGACTAGAGAATCAATGCACACATGGAAAAAGCTTTCAATGGAAAACTGATCATCTAGAAACTATAAAACCAGTTAAAATAATATTCAAATTCGAGGAGGACGATACCAACAGGATGACAATGGAATATTTTCCCACATCATTTTCTTAGTTTAAGGAGGGAAGTCGACAAATAAATGAAAGAAAGGCGCCGGAATGGATGGACGCGAAATTTAAGACCAAATAAGTTGATATCTCGAATGATGATCGACCAAAAATGGCACGAATAGTTGACTACTGGAATGATGAGAAAACAACCAAAATAGTTAACCTATTAAAAGAATTCCAAGATGTCTTTTCCCAAGATTATAAAGACCTAAAAGGGTTAGTACAAGAGATGGGCGAGATGAAAATAGACATAAAACTAGATGCAAGACAGATTAAGAAAAGGTCGTACAAATTAGTTCACAAATATAAAAAAACAGTGAAAAAGGAGATCGACAACATGTTAGCAAAAGGGATCATATATCCAATTGACCAGGGGGATTTCAAAATCCCTATGGTCGTCCAACATTTGTCTACCAGAAGAAGATGACATTTGTCCTACGAATTCGGTTCATTTGCTTACAACATGATGCTGTTTTGGTTAAATAATGCACCAGCTGTATTCTCAAGGATAGTGGTTAAAGCATTTCAAGAATACATATACAAAAAAATGGATGTATACTTTGAAGATTGGACAATATACTCCATGATGAAAGACCATTGTAAGTGGCTAAGACTAATGTTGGAAAGATGTCGACAAATCCAATTATCTCTCAATATAAGGAAATGCATCTTTTTGACCCCCATAGGAATCCTATTGGGACATATCATATGCAAAGAAGGAATCAAATTTGACTTTGCAAAAATAAAAATCATCCTCGATCTAAAACCCCCAGTAAACCCAAAATAAGTTTGAGTTATATTAGGACACACAGGCTATTACAGAAAGTTCAGCCATCATTATTTAGATATGACCTATCCTTTGGAAGAGCTATTGAAATAATACCAAGAGTACGACTGGACTGAGGAATGTGATGCTTCCTTCGAAACATTGAAGAAAAAATTAGTCGAAGCACCCATTCTCAGATTCCCAAACTAGTCAGTCAAATGTCATGTCCACATTGATGCTTTAGGAATAACAATAGGTGCAATACTAACTCAACCTGGAGATGACAGGATGGACTATACAATTGTGTCTAGCAGTTGAAAACTAAATAAGGAAGAACATAACTATTCAATAACAAAAATAGAGGCATTGTGAATGGTATTTGCATTGCAGAAATATCGAAATTACCTATTGGATAATCCTTTCATATTCTATACAGATCACCAAGCTTTAAAATACTTGGTAAACAAACCCTTGCATCATGGATGAATATGTCGTTGGATATTACTATTCCAAGAATTTGAGTTCGAAGTTGTTGTTCAACTAGGGAAGCTAAATGTCGGACCCGACCACTTGTTAAGAATTGACACGGGAGAGGAACCGACAGGATCTGAAGATGACATTTTAGATGCACATCTATTTTGAATAGAAGCTGTACTAGCAGAACTAGAATACATATCTCAATTTATAAAAAATGTCCAAGCACCTGAAGGTATGAGCACTAAAAAGAAATAAATTCTAGCAATGAAGGCCACACCATACACTCTAATTAATGGATTCCTATATAAAATGGGCCTGGATGAAGTAATTCGTCGGTGCGTTCTAGAACATGAAAGAGAAAAAATAATGCATGAAGCTCACTATGGACCAGCTGGAGGACATTTTCAGTTGGACACAACTGCCAAAAGGATCCAATAGTCAGGACTATGGTGTTCGACACTGTACAAATATTGTCGAAAGTTTGTTAGTAAATGTGACCGCTTCCAATACTTAGGTCGACGTCTACCTAGTACTGAGATGCCTCTAATTTCGGTAAACACAAGTCTAACATTTGAAATTTGGTTTATCGACTTCATTGGACCATTTCTAGTTCCAACAAGAAAGACACGTGCATGATATATCATAACAATAGTGGAATATGTTACTAAATGGGCAGAGGCAGAACCCGTCGAAACCTGCTCGAGTGAAGTAGCTTCCAAATTCATATATGAAAATATAATCACTATATTTGGTTTCCCATCGACCTTAATCAGCGACCAAGGATCACATTTTATTAACAGAACCATTGCAACATTAATAGAACAATTCAAGATCTACCACAAACAAAGTACAACTTATCACCCTCAGTCTAATGGAGCAATAGAAGCATTTAATAAAACCCTAACAAGAGGCCTAAAAAAAATCTCTAAAACTGATAAAGATGTACGGGATGAAAAAATTCCTACTGTCTTATGGGCTTACCGAACAACATATAAGCGATCCACCGACCAAACACCATTTCATCTAGTCTATGGCCAAGAAGCAATCATCCCCCTACACTTCCGACAACAGACACCGGTCATAGCTGACATCTTACATATTAATGTCGAAGAAGCAAAAAATGACTAACTAATGAAACTAGCTAAGCTAGAAGAAGACCGACTTATGTCTATACAACATCAAGAAATTCAGAAAAAACAACAAAAAGCATGGCACGCCCGAAACATTAAAAACAAAAACTTGTTGGCTGGAAATCTTGCACTGCTGTATAACAGTTGGGTGAAATGAAAACCAAAGAAGCTACACACAGAGTGGATGGGACCTTATATCGTGGAATAAATCAATACCAATGGATCAGTTCGACTGAGAACATTACAAGGTAGAGTATTTCAGAAACTGATAAACGGTGCCCGACTAAAGCGGTACCAAAAATGAAAAATATGAAAAAAAAATTAATGAAAATAAAAAGATAAACGGTTTCATAACTATTAACAAAACCTATAAAAACCAGAAAAACATAAAACCCAAAAGAATCAAAGAAAACCAAATTGACAGGAAACCTAGAAAGACGTAGCAGAATGCAATTCAACAATAACCGACATTTCCATCGTCGACATATCGCATATCGACCATACCATCGACATCGACAAGAGGATCAAAAGGTCCAATACACCCATCATGACTATGGTTAGAAGGAGCTCCAAAACCAGAGGGCATTAAAAGAGCCTTCAATAGAGCGTCCTTTAGCATCAAATCCACAATTAATAGCTCCATCAACAAGATCGCCATACGCTCCACCTATAAATACTACGTGTTATATTTTTAACATTAAGCTAGCATTATATTAGGATCTTTAACTGAGAGAATAAAAAGCATAACAATCAAACACAAGAGACAATGAACATAGTGTTTTTCCTTGGGGAAACCATAAATGGAGAAAACCCCCCAACTTCCTCAGAGATAGAATCAACACCAAAAGTGAAACCCAAATCAGTAAGATGATCTCCTGACAGTAGTAGCCTCTTTCTTTCTTTCCCCAGCAACTTCTTCTCGCTTAGCTATGTGCTACAACTGAGTGTGAGTGAGTGTGTGATAAATAGAGAGACTCACTCTCTTATTATACTAATTCCCGACTTGAAAATGACTCACTAGGGTCGACTTCACTAGGTGAGTCTAACAACCCTAGGGCCCCAGAACTACAGGTACTTTAACCCTTGAACAATAGGAGGGTTACCCACATTGACTTGACATGACTTGTTTACAGTATAGAAACTCCCGATCAGAACATCGGGACATGACATGACTTAATTACATTACAAACACTTCCCGGAATAAACATCGAGGTACAATACATAAGAAATACAAGTGAATACATTCCGAAGTTACAATTACGTCAACACTCCCTCTTAACTAGGAAGGTATTCTCTCGACACAATTTATTAGCACAAGTCTTCTTCTCTGTATCATCTGGATCATCATCGAGTCCTTGTCATCTTGTTGATTGCATGGGCAGACCCGGGTTTACTATAATCAATCAACAACACCCCTAACTCACTGGCCCTTTCGGCGACAGACCGCGAAGCGATCTGAAGTCTCACCCGAAGTGAATCTAATGGGTTGGCCAAGACTCAAGTGTCTTGGACCAGGTTCTGCGCATCCTACTTTTCTTCTCTTAATCCTGTGAATCACAAGGTCAGCTATATCGGCGCATCACACGTCCTCATCTACTCGCAGCACTTTTAGCCGTGCGATTCTTATCCATGCGCAAGTCGCATGGTTTCTTCCCACGTCACACAACTTCCACTTACTCACAATATCTCCAACGTTATCGCATCTCTGTGCACCGCGGGACACCCAACCTCTCCTCAGCGCTAAGCCCTCAGCTCGCAGTATCGCGCACCGCAGCTCCTCTACTGGTGCGATATCGCCTCTCTGTGATATCTTACCACTACGACTTTGTACTCTTAGCGTTGACTGTGTCGATGTGTGAAATTCTACCTCCCAGAAGTTATATTGTGATTAAATGGTCATTAGAAACAGACGTAAAGGAGTCTTTAAGCAGCTTACTAAAATACTTCAACTTATCTCTATCTTCCTGCATTACCGTGAGCTGAACAATACATACATTCACTTACTGCAACTAACATTATATGCAATATAACCAGTAACAATAAGCAAGTACAATCACATTCATGCAGCACATAACACGCAGATTTAACGTGGTTCACCCCCAGGCTGGGAGTTATGTCCACCAAACTGTGCTTCTATTATATATCTTGAGGGAAGTTATCACAATCTGTTGCACTGCATATGCAGCGCGAGATCTCTTCTAGATCTCTGGCTTATTTCTATCTCTATATTGCCTTTCTTTCAGTATATCCTTCCCTCTCTGTCCTCTCTATGGATGGTTACATACAGACTCAAATGATTCACAGACAAGCTAGGTGTCTAGATCGTTACAACACAGTTTGTCTGACTGACTCCTGAGTCTACTTCAAAAATAATCAACTGACCAACTAACGACTCATCCTACGAACCAACCAACCCTTTACAATACAAAATACAAGCTTTTATAGGTGGCCCGAAGGTCTCGCCATTACAACACTGTGGGCCTGTCCCAACAGTAACCCAAACCCAATTAGTGACAGTCGGTCCTCTCTGTCCTTGAGGTAGCCGCTTCCCGTCACACCACAGCTCTCTGCAGTCTTCCATGCTTCCCGGAACTGACCATGGGTACTATGCACCGCTTCTCATTTCTGTCCTTCGCCTTCAATGCTTGAGCCTCGTTGCTCCTTCTTCTTTATGAGGGTCGCTGAGACCTCTTGTCTTCCGTCGCTGCCTTCAATGCAGTGGGTGGGATCTCCCTTCTCGGCCGCTCAGGTACCGTTGCCTTTCTTTGACTTTCGCATCCCAAAAAGTCACAGTTTTCGGCTCTGCTCTCCAGCTGGAAACGTGCTACGACGTCGTAGCTCTGCCTTGTCTTCTTTTCGCCAAAACTTATATCTTTCCACCAAAACTAGCAGCTTCTTCTGTAGCTGCGGGACCCTGCTCCAACACATCTTCAAGTCATATTCATCTCCAAGTCATCTTCATCTTCAAGTCATCTTCATCTGGATCTGGATCATTATCACTGGATCAATATCATCACTCGATCTAGATCATCTCTGGTTCTGGAACATCTCTATTGGATCATCATCACAAGTGCTGTCTCTTGATTCTTCTCGTCACAGAAAGTTCTACAGATCCAGCCCTTTTTCATGCTGGTTGTAGGCCTAGCCTCCATGTAGGTCTTCTTCCAGCACTTATATCTAACCCTAATTCAGAATGGCCCGCCCATCAATTATATCTGATCATGTAGGAACCAATCCTATAATCATATTAGAAAGGCATGCCTAGCACTCACATTTGACCATGTGGGACACATCCCACAACCTTGTTAGAAAGGCCCAACACTCACATCTGACAACCAATGTCACAAAGGATCAACACTTACATTCGACCATGCGAGGAACCAATACTCCATGCCGAAAGGGTCTGCACTTACATCTGACAACCAATCTCAGAAAGGATCAACAATCATATCTGACAACCAATGTCAGAAAGGCTCAGTACTTATATTCGACCATGCGAGGAACCAATCCTCCATGCCGAAAGGGCTCAACACTTACATCTGACAACCAATGTCAGAAAGGCTCTGCACTCACATTTGATCATGTAGGAACCAATCCTATAGTCACATCTGAATGGCCCTCAGTCCTAGACTGAGCTTTCCTGGTAACTGACCAGGTGCCTCCATTACAAGAATGGCATTCAGGGCTTATATCTGATCATGTAGGAACCAATCCTACAGTCACATCAGAATGGATCAGCACTCACATCTGACATGGAAGGAACCAATCCTCTCACCATGACAGAATGGTCAACCCTTACATTTGACCATGGAAGGAACCAATCCTCTCACCATGTCAGAATGGCTCATAGACTCATCACTTCCCTTTGGAGGGAACCTTGATCTGGAGAACACCAAGCTTCTCCCTAAAGTATTAAAACTTCACCCTAGCCAATGGCTTTGTCAACACATCAACTATCTGTTCGTTCGTCGCAACATACTGGAGCTTCACTGCTCCCCTCTGCACCATATCCCTGATATAGTGATACTTGATCTCGATATGCTTCAACTTGTCATGGAACACCGGGTTCTCCGACAACTTCACACAACTCTAGTTGTCACAATGTATACAAGTAGCATTCAACTGGAGATCAAATAAATCAGATAGTAGCTTCCTCAGCCATACTACCTCACAACTAGCTGAACAAGCTGCGACATACTTTGCTTCAGCTGTACTCAGTGCCACACAGGATTGCTTCCTGCTAAAACAAGAGATTACACTTGATCCCATACTGAAGCAGTACCCTGAAGTGCTCTTCCTATCGATGGAATTGCCTGCCCAATATGAATCAACATAATCCTCCAGGTTAATCATCTGATTCGCCTCATACTTGAGCCCATAATCAATTGTACCCCTCAAGTACCTCAGAATATGCTTTGTAGAAATCAAGTGAACATGTCTCGGAGCTGTCAGACACTGGCTCAAGGTGTTCACATCGAAGCAAATATCTGGTCTCATGTTTGTCAGGTGCATCAAGGATCCAATCATCTGATGATACATCATAGCATCAACTGCTTCTGATGAAGCATCACTCAATAGCTTCAGGTTCGATGCCATAGGTGTGGTCATGGCCTTGCATTCCATCATCCCGAACCTCTTCAGGATCTCTACCGCATACTTCCCTTGTCTGAGGGAGATTCTGCCACACCTCCATTCCTAGAAAATAGTGCATCATACCCAAGTTCTTCATTTCGAACTTGGTAGCAAGCTTCCTCTTCGTATCAGCAATCAACCCATCCATACCTGTTGCAAACAAATAATCTACATATAGTAGGAGCATCACTAGGTCGCCATCTTCAACCTTGTAGTAAAGGTTGGAATCTGTTTTACTTTTGGTAAAGCCCAAACTGGATAGAAAGCCATCAATTCTACCATACCATGTCTTGGGTGCCTATTTCAAACTGTCCAGGGCTTTCTTCAAGTTACACACATGAGACACCCTGTCATGTGTCTCAAAACCGAGTGGCTGCTCTACATACACTTCCTCTTCCACTACACCATTCAAGAAAGCAGTCTTGACATCCATTTGGTGTATCTTCCATTTCATCACTGTAGCCAGAGTAAGCACTGATCTGATGGAAGTGTATTTGGATACAGGTGAAAAGGTTTCTTCATAATGTATTGCTTCTTTCTGTGAGAAGCGGCCATGAGCCATGAACCTTGCTTTATATTTTTCTATGCTTCAATCTGCAGCATGCTTGATCTTGTAGATCTATTTGAAAGTTACAACTGACTTCCCTTCTGGTCTTGGAACAACATCCCAAACATCATTCTTCATGATCGATTGATACTCTTCGATCATAGCATCCTTCCATTCTTTCCGTTATGCCGCTTCTTCATAGTTGGAAGGTTCTTTATTGATAAAGTCACACAATAAAGATATATACTTGGAGCAGGACCTGGTCCTCTTCCTTTCTTTGTGATTCTCTTCTAGAGCCCCATATCTTTCCACACCTTGGATAGATTCTCGTACCCAAGAAGGTTTCCTCTTGTGAGGATTCTTTTCCTGAGGTGGATCTACAGGTTCTTGAGGTTCTTCAAATTCTCGATCTTCTTCTTGAGTTTCTTTGTTTGTGGTTGTGTCATGAGTTCTGGGTGCTTCTGATTCTTCAAGATCTTCAACAGGTCTCTTCCTGGATTTGTTGTGAGTTGAGTCTTCATCAAATGTTACATCCATGCTGATGTCGATATTCTTGAATCCTGGGAAGTATATTCTATAAGCCTTCGAGCTTTCAGAGTATCCCATAAATATACCCTTCTTTCCTGAAGGATCTAACTTTGTCCTCTTTTCTTTCAGAATGTGTATGTACACTGGACAACCGAATATTCTGAGATGTCTAACTTTTGGTTTCTTGCTGGAAATGACTTCTTTAGGTCTCTTGTTCTCGAGTACTCTGTGTGGAGTACGGTTCTATACATACACTACTGTTCCGACAACTTTTTCCCATAGATGCATGGGAAGATCTTGATCATGAAGCATTGCTCTTGCAGCTTCCATGATAGTTCTATTCTTCATTTCTGCAACCCCATTCTGTTATAGATTATATGGAATGGATAACTCCCTCTTAATCCCTGAATCTTTACATAACTCTTTAAATTCATTTGATGTGAATTCTCCGCCATTATATGATCGAAAGGTCTTGATCTTCTTTTCTGTGTGGTTCTCGATCAAGGCTTTAAATTCCTTGAACTTGCTGAAAAATTCATCTTTGTTCTTCATAAAGTATATCAATGTCTTCCTAGAATAATCATCAATAAAAGAAACATAGTATACATACCCGCTTAAAGAACTGGATGACATTGGACCGCATACATCGGAGTGAATGATTTCCAAGATTCCTTTTGCTTTGCTTTCACTACTTGGAAATGTCTTCTTTGTGTTCTTTCCTTTCGCACATCCTTTGCAGACTCCTTCATGTTTTGCTTGAATTTCTGGAAGACCTTCAACAACTTTGCTTGCAAGTGGTAGTGCTCTGTAGTGCACATGTGCAAGCCTTCTATGTCAAAGTTCATTTGGCTCTACTGTGTCATGGACCAAAGCTTGTTTTGGATGGCCCTTCAATTTGTATAATCCTCCTTCTTGTTCAATTACTATTGCATCGTCAATAGTCTTTCCTCTTGGCCACATGAGGACTTGGCCATCTACAAATGCAACCCTCATGCCTTTTGCATCTTGTGCCGATATGGAGAGAAGATTCTTCTTTAGTCCTGGTACAAACAAGACATCCTTCATTTTCATAGACTTTCCAGAGTCTAGCTTGTAGGAGGATTCACCACTACCTTTTATGGGATATTGGTAGTCATCCCCAAGTTTCACCTTATGGGGTGAATTATGTTCGGATAGTTTCTCAAAAGATTCCTTGAATCCTGTCATGTGTTTGGAAGCCCCACTGTCAATGCGCCAATCTTTGCTTCCATGAGTGACAGTTCCCGTGAGAGCGGAGATCAGAACATATTCTTCATCACTTGAAGATTCTTCACTTTCTTGTTTTACTTTCTTCCTAGGAAGATCATCATCCTTGGCAGTGTGAGCATGATGTCTTCTTTTGGAGTGTACTATGAGAGCTTGATCTTCACTTCCCATATTTTCTTCTCAAGCTTTTATTCAAGCTTCTTCTTGTGAACATTCTTCCCACAGTCTACTGAACTTGATTAGCTTATTCCTAGCACAGATTCCTTGGATGAAAGTATCCCATGACCTAGGGAGACCATTCAAGGTTGTCATCACAATTTATTCATTCTCCACTTCTTCATCTACTGCTTCAAGTTGTTCTTTGATCTGGGAGACCCTTGTGAAGTATGACTGGATGGTCTCCTAATTCTGGATCTTTACATTCTTCAACTCGTTCCTTAGAGTCATCTTCCGGTTTATGTTCTTCCCTTCAAACAATTTGGTTAGGGCATCAAACATAGCTTTAGGTGTCTTCAGAGAGGACACCTGTGGTATGGGGTGATCCTTGATTGAATCAACAATAATCCTCTTTTCCATAAACAACTTATTCTTATGTAAGGCTTTAGCCTCATCTTCCTCTGGAAATGGAACCTCCTCATGGATGTAGGAGTCCAACTCATTTTCTTCCAGGACCAGGGAGATCCTATACTTCCAGGCTCTGAAGTTATCAGCTCCCTCAAGCTTTTCATCAAGCTTGCTATGATGAGACATTTTAACTGAGAACCTCAAATGGGAATACAAAATATTTAGATCTTACCAGGTCAAGATGTCGGATCTGGATTTGGAGCTGAATTTCTACAGTGTTGGTTCATGAGAATATTAAGGTTTGTCTTTTTCAGAGTTCTGTCCAACCAAATGCTTTGATCTTGATCTCTAAACTTCGATTTTAAGGAGGAGATCAATCCAAGCCTGGGGTCACTCAAAAATTCTACTTTTGTGGAAAGCCCTAATTTCTAGCAGCAGTGTCGGGTCCAAAACTGAAAAATATCAAAATCAAATTCTTCTTCAACAGAAAGATGTGCCATAGGGAGGAGAGTCAGCCCAACCTCGTTTTGCTGAAAATTTGTGGAGAGATATCCACAAAGTAGGAAGCCCTAGTTCCCACAGCTGCACAGTGTCTTCTTCTCAAGTTAGCTCTGATACCATGTTATATTTTTAACATTAAGCTAGCATTATATTAGGATATTTAACTGAGAGAATAACAAGCACAACAATCAAACACGAGACAATGAACACAGTGTTTTTCATCGGGGAAACCATAAATGGAGAAAACCCCGCAAATTCCTCATAGATAGAATCAAAACCAAAAGTGAAACCCAAAACAGTAAGATGATCTCCCGACAGCAGTAGCCTCTTTCTTTCTAGCCCCAACAACTTCTTCTCCCTCAGCTATGCACTACAACTAAGTGAGAGTGAGTGTGTGATAAATAGAGAGACTCACTCTCTATTTATAATAATTCCCAACTTGATAATGACTCACTAGGGCTGACTTCACTAGGTGACTCTAACAACCCTAGGGCCTGTTAGAATAATCAACCCATAGTTTACCCATTTAGACATTAATTTAATTATTTCTGTCTTATTAGCCTAGTTCATGTGTCCCACCTTGTGCAAGTTGTCATTTGCCTATCTATAATGGTCAAACTTGCCTTATTTGACTCATGTAGTGCATGGGAGAGCTGAAGGAATCAATTCTGCTTTATTCCTGGCCTCCTAGGCCCCCTTCTGCTTTTTCTGCTTTATTCCCTGCTTTTTCAGTGTTTTAAGGCAAAAGGAAAAGCTAGACTAGGTGAGGTTGACTAGTTTTTTTTCCTACACATCCTCCTCTCTTTTCTCCATGCAAAAGCATGTATGAGCTGCCATTCCACCACTCTTTAGCTTGCCTAAGCCATTTTGCCAATTCATGAGCTCTATGACAGATTTGGGATCAACTTTTTACACCTATGGGGGATTTGCTTATTTTTAGTAAGCCTGCTTTATGCTAGATTCGAATTGCTCCTCATGTATTCGAATCCCTAATGTATGTTATTTATTCAGAAACCTATGTTATTACAGGGTTGGCTATTGTACACTAATTTAATATAGTTTAGTGTTCAGCTCCAATTTTTAGTCTCTTTGTGAGTGATTTTGCATGATCAATTGTTAATTGTTGTGAGTAAAATTAATCTATCACCTGGTTCAATTTCCACATGGTATCAGATCCATTGTATATTGTTTCTCTCCTTCAAAAATTGTTTTGCAAGTTCGACATCAGTGACTGGGAGCCTTCTACTGACAGCCGGGACAAATTTTCTAAGCTATGGATCAATCACAGAAAACTATCTTGACTCCCTTCAATTTATTTGAATGGAAAGCAGAGATAGAGATACTGTTGAGAGAGAAAGGCCTCTACAGGGTGACTATGGCAACAGAAGCAGAGCCCAATGCAGCTGCAGAGAAGATAAAATGGCACAATAGGAGGGATGAGGCTTATGGCCTCCTGTGTCTGAGTATTTCCAGAGACCTCCTTTTCCATCTTGATGGATTGACATCACCAAATGAAGTATGGGAGAAGCTTGCTGATCTTTTTGGAAAGACAGATGATATGAGGGGACATCAGATAAAAAATGAGCTGATTTCTCTTAGTCCAAATAGCTTTGAATCCCTACAGCTATATTTCTCCAAGTTCAAAGCACTAGTTTTGCAGCTGAAACAGTGTGGTATCGAAAAGAAAGATGATCAGCTCGTACTGGCCATCCTCTCAAAGCTGGGCCCTGATTATTCAGTGTTTGTTTCGACCTTCTATGCCACAAAACTGACAGCTCGAACCTGGAAGATGCCTAGCCTTGCAGATTTCATGGAATCTCTTAAACAAGAACAGGATAAGCTGGTAATGATGGGCACCATCAAACCATCCAAAGATCAAGCTTTGATTGCTGGAGATTCGAAGGTGGATTGAAAAGGCAAAAAGAAAGCTAAAAAGCCACCTGAGCAAAAGAGAGACAAGAAACAGTCTCCAGAGGATCCACAAGGTCCCAAGAAGAATTACCAGAAGAAGAAGAACAAAGGTGAAATGAACAAGTGCGCATACTGCAATAAGGGCAATCACTCTGAAAGCTCTTGTATGAAAAAGCAGATAGACATGATTACCCAACTCCTGGAGAAGAATGGCATCTCCCTTCCAGAAAGCTCAAAGAAGAGAGAAGGAGGATCAAGTTTAGATGACAGAGAGAGAGTTCATGCTCTAGTTGCTGGCACATCAAGCTCACCCAGTTTTATCATTAATTCTGGAGCTTCAAGACACATGGTTTCGACTAAGGAGGCTTTCTCCTCATTGGACATGTCAAAAGGACCATCTATTGTACTGGGAGATGACTCTCTCACTGAAAGTAAAGGCAAATGAAGGATAGATCTTGATCATGGTCAGTTCAGCAATGTGCTGTATGTGCCTGGTCTCACCTCCAACCTCCTGTCAGTGTACCAAATGACCCACACTGGGTCTCCTAAGAAGGTCATATTCTCCCCTGATGAAGTTGTGATCACAGAGATTTCAACTGGTAGAGTCATTGCAAAAGGAGTTGCAAATCATGCTCGAAAGGTATACATGTTCTCACACTTCCTACCTTACTCAAATGCCTCTGCTCTTCTCATTCATGCTAATGAAGCCAGCAAGCTGTGGCATGAAAGATTTGGCCACCTAAATTACAAGTATCTTTCTGATCTTAGTGAAAAAGAGATGGTCATAGGTTTTCCCAAGATAAAATTTTCCAAAGGAGTCTGCCAAGGTTGTATCCTAGGAAAACACCCAAAGCACAAATTTGAGAGAGCTAGTCATGAGAGAACCTCTGTACCCCTCGAGCTGATCCACAGTGATGTTGCTGGCCCATTCCCTCATATGTCCATGAGTTAGGCCAAATATGCATTGACTTTCATTGATGACTTTTCCAGGTATTGCTGGGTTCACTTCCAGAAACACAAGTCTGAAGTTTTTGGCCTATTCAAAGTCTTTCAGGCTTTGGTTGAAAACCAGTCTGGAAGGAAACTCAAGGCCCTTAGATCTGACAATGGTGGTGAGTATGTCAAGTCTGAGTTTATTAATTATTGTGCAGATGCAGGTATTCAGATGCAGCATTCTATCCCTTACACACCACAACAAAATGGTGTTGCTGAGAGGAAGAACAGATCACTGAAGGAGATGGCAACATGCATGATGGATGCCAAAACTTTTCCACCAAAGTACTGGGCTGAAGCTATCAACTGTGCAGCCTATATCTAGAATAGGGTGCCTCACAAATAGCTTGATGGCATTACTACCTTCGAAGGATGGAGTGGGCACAAGCCAGATGTGACCCATTTCAGGATTTTTGGCTCAAAGGCTTGGGCTAGAATCCCGATAGAGAAGAGGAAGGCTTTGCATCCCCAAAGCCAAGAGTATCTTTTTGTTGGATACTCTGAAGATTCAAAAGGGTACAAGTTGATAAATTTGAGCACAAACAAAGTCTTCATTGAAAGGTGTGTTCGGTTTGAAGAAGAACCCCTTGCAGCAGTGGAAGTTGGTGAAGCCTCTTCACCACCTGAACCTCAAGAAGTAAGTAAAGAGTTTGTTGAACATGCTGATTCTAATTTGTCTGATGGAGATGAGTTTATTGCAGACCCTAATAGCCCCACAAGGCCAAAATGGGCAGCCAAGACACTACATGCAGCAGGAGAGCTAGCTGGGGATCCCAATGACCCAAGAAGGACTAGATCTCAATTTGAGAGTGGTCTGTGCATGAAGGATCCTATGCTTGCTGAAAAATTCTATTTGATGGTGGAGTCTGATCCTCAAACATATGAAGAAGCAGCAGGAGATCCAAGATGGAAAACAACCATGAAGGAGGAGTTCAACTCACTCCAGAAGAGCAACACATGGGAGCTAGTGGATCTTCCCCCAGGAAGAAAACTAGTACAGTGTAAGTGGGTCTATAAGACCAAATTTGCTGCTGATGGTTCACCACTAAAGTACAAGGCCATATTGATAGCCAAGGGCTACTCATGGGTTCATGGCATATATTACAATGAGACCTTTGCCCCAGTGGCAAAGATGGATTCCATCAGGCTAGCCTTAGCTATTGCAGCCTCAAGGCAATGGGAGGTACATCACATGGATGTAAAATGTGCCTTCCTGAATGGAGATCTCACTAAAGAGATATACATGCAGCAGCCTCAAGGTTTTGCTACTAACCCTTCTCTTGTGTGCAGGTTGAGAAAGTCATTGTATGGGCTAAAGCAAGCCCCCAGGGCTTGGTATGCCAAGATGGATAGCTTCTTGCAATCACTGAATTTTGTTCGGTGAAAATTAGATCCAAATGTCTATTTGAAGTTAGTTAATGGTTCATTAATGATCATTGTGTTATATGTTGATGACCTCCTCATTACAGGAATCTCACAGGTTGAGATTGCTTCCTTAAAAGGAGCTATGAACCAAGCCTTCTCCATGACAGATTTGGGACTCTTAAGTCAATTTTTGGGGCTTGAGATTGCTCAAACTAAAGCTGGAATCAAGGTGCACCAGTCCAAATATGCCTTGGACTTGCTGAACAAATTCAGAATGAAGGATTGCAAAGCAAGCAAAACTCCTTTCCTTTCAGGAGTGAAGTTGGAAGAAGCTGATTCTTCACCGATGGTAAACAATACACTGTATAGGCAATTGATTGGATGTTTATTGTATCTGACACATACTAGACCTGATATTTGTTATGCAGTAAGTGTGGCTTCTAGATTTATGGATAAGCCTCAAGAGATCCATTGGAAAGCAGCCAAAAGGATCCTTAACTTTGTTCAGGGAACAAGGACACATGGGATCTTCTATAAAGCAAAATCTGATCTTGATTTGATTGGATTTACTGACAGTGATTGGGCAGATGATAGCACAGACAAAAAGTCCACTTCAGGATGTGTTTTCATGCTTGCAGAAGGGCCAATCAGCTGGTCAAGCAAGAAACAGAGTGCCATTGCACTCTCATCTACAGAAGCAGAGTACAGAGGAGTTGTTAATGCAACAACTCAATGTTTATGGTTGCAGGGTTTACTTGGAGAGTGTGGCTTCGAACCAGAGTACTAAACTATCATCTACTGTGATAACCAAATTACCATTCGAATATACAAAGATCCAGTTCAGAAGCAGAGAACCAGACACATTGAGATCCATATGCACTACATCAAAGAACTTGTGCATGATGGCACCATTCACATACTCTTTTGTTCATCTTCAGAACAAGTAGTTGATATCTTCACCAAAGCATTTTGTGAGAAGACCTTCAGCAATCTCAAATCACTGCTGGGGATTGCTGATCATGCTGTGAAAGCATGAGTGAAGACAAGATTCTACAATTTTGTTTTACAGTCCATGTTTAAGAGAGGATTTTCCCAAGTTGGTTTTGCCTCTTTCCTTGTTTAAATGGACATGCAGTATGGAAAGGGTGACTAAGCCTTGTTGCTAGGCCCTATAATTTTCTGATATATTACTCATAAGTCAGGCTTAAGGGGGGGTGTTAGAATAATCAACCCATAGTTTACCCATTTAGACATTAATTTAATTATTTCTGTCTTATTAGCCTAGTTCATGTGTCCCACCTTGTGCAAGTTGTCATTTGCCTATCTATAATGGTCAAAATTGCCTTATTTGACTCATGTAGTGCATGGGAGAGCTAAAGGAATCAATTCTGCTTTATTCCTGGCCTTCTAGGCGCCCTTCTGCTTTTTCTGCTTTATTCCCTGTTTTTTTAGTGTTTTAAGGCAAAAGGAAAAGCTAGACTAGGTGAGGTTGACTAGTTTTTTTTCCTACACATCCTCCTCTCTTTTCTCCATGCAAAAGCATGTATGAGCTGCCATTCCACCACTCTTTAGCTTGCCTAAGTCATTTTTCCAATTCGTGAGCTCCATGACAGATTTGGGATCAACTTTTTACACCTATGGGGGATTTGCTTATTTTTAGTAAGCCTGCTTTATGCTAGATTCGAATTGCTTTATTTCCATAGGGCCCCAAAACCGTGGGGACTTTAACCCTTGAACAATAGGAGGGTTACCCACATTGACTTGACATGAGTTTTTTACATTATAGAAACTCTCGATTGGAACATCGGGGCATGACATGACTCAATTACATTACAAACACATCCCAGAATAAACATCGGGGTACAATACATAAGAAATACAAGTGAATACATTCTGAAGTTACAGTTACATCAACACTATGTCGGACGAATATTTCATACCACTTTACCAAGATCTAGAGTGACATAGTTACCAAACTTCCAAGAGAAAATTAACTATGAATAAAGCCGAACTAGAAACCGACAAAATGGCCCCAAAAAAAACCAGATCCATGATAGCCAAAACAAAAGACTTGGAATCCACCATAAGTCCATTAGTGAAACATTTGCAAAAAATTAAAAACACAAAAGTATAGGAAGTTTCATGGGTGCGACATTGGGCAAAAATAAAAAAAATGGGCTTACAAGGGTAAGTAAAAAATGTGAGAGGAGGGGACGAAAATAAACCATAACACTATCATAAACTATATGAATGCAACCCTCATGGCGAGTTTTGGAGGGACAAAAGAAAATATCGTCAAATTCATCATCAACCGATACCACAATGGGAAGTTCTACTTCAAAAAACCAGTGGAATTATTAAAACTCGAAGAGGATGCAATTTGAAACTCGACATGCTGGAAGCTATTGACTATATAGCATACTCAGGGAAAGTTTACTGCTGGGATCAATACATGGCTGACATGCTCAATTATATCTACGAAAAGTGTTAGGAAACAAGAGCAATAATTAGATTTCCATCATTATTAATATGGATAGATATGCACCACTTATGTCCAATCGGGCATCCACAGATCGTAGAACCGACCAGGTTTCATATGTGGCATTTCAAGTCATTTTCAATGGGTGGAACCCCACACGAGATGGAGAAAAGCAAAGTGTTCTTAGAAAATTGGTTTCAAAATCTGAAAATCCAAACAACCATATGGAGGGTTCCTCAAAACATCCAAATATGTCTGCCCCCTATAGCACATATCCAGTTGGAACTCGACCACACTGTAGTATGGCACGTGCAAGGGTCCACAACAAAATCAAATCCACTTTACTATTATCCAACAATTGAGGATATTTTCACAGAGCTATCTAGGAATACCAAAACCAAAATAACCATATCGGAGGCTGCAAAAGAGATTAATCAACCCATTGTGGAACCATTGACCGACCAAGAGAAGGAAGAAGAATATGAAGTTCACCTTCATATTAGTACCTTCACTTTTGAAGACAACCTGACAGAGGAGAAAAACCTCCTTCAGATTGAAAATGTACTGACAGAACAACAAGCCATAGTATCAACAGAACATAACACTATGGTCCTGACTCAACAACAACAGGAGGAGGGAGGAGGAGAGATGAACAAAGAGATACAATTCGACAAACCTGAGTATGCTATGACAAAGGAGAATCTAAAAATAATAGCTCAGGAAATATCAACCTCAAGTAAAAATAAAGGGACTTAAGGAAAGGGGAAGCACAAACTTATTCTTTTAGAAGAATCAGAAGATGAAGATGAACTACTTGCTACCACTGCCCACATTTTGGAGGATGATTCACTGAACAAAGTATCGGTCGAAACAAAATTCAAATAGTTTTTCAAATCAGGAGTGAAGCAAGGAGGGCGTAAAAAGGTAAGAGCTGGTACCCAACCCGAAATAAGTCCTATTGATTCAACACTAGAATCCCCATGACCTTCTCCAACCAGAATAACACCAGACTCAACCATTGCAATATCACCAATTTACAAAGATATAATTCCCATAACCTTTAAAGAAAAAATTGATAAAGATGTTTAACTTCAACAATTTATCAATAGACTTCCAAACCTATTCCTAAATGCCTAGCAAATCAACACCACTCATAAACTCATAGAGTCGAGCTTTTCCTCACAAATTCTCACCTCACAAACTGACCAAGTCTCACCACCGCCAAAAGTTGTTGGACTTATCAAATACTTGTACATCCGAAACCCTGAAAAAACATCTGAAGTTGTAGAAACCCAAATATCATAATTCACACCAACTATCCCAAAACTTCCATTTAATGAGGAAAATGAAGGAACACTTGATCTTGAAGGTAATAATCAAGCAACACTGGATACAAAAATCACCAACCCTATGGACTCTGAATAAATCGACAAACCTATTGAATTGGAGCAATAAGTAAAAAACCCCATGACGACAAGTCATCTTCCAACCACTCCATTAACCCCATACCACTCACCATTGCCATCACCATCACCACCACCAGCACTAGAGTCTCCTCACAATCTAGAGCCACCATCTTCACCACCACTAGAGGCACAAACAGCTACAAGTCCCACCCATGTAATTCAGCCAGTTAACCCTACCACAATAGAAGTTCAGTTGACTGGAAATTGAGCGACTAAAGAGCACCAAACAAAGTAGCAACAAACAACATTAGTACCAACAGGACCAGTGGTGGTCCATCACTCTAAAGAGAAAAGAAAAATAAAGGAAAAGAAGAAAAGAGAACAGCAACAGACACAACGAGTACCGATGATTATCCACCTTCATCAACTAGGGTCGACTACTGCAGTTGACACACCAAAACTCAGAGATAGAGAACTGGACCAGTTATTGGGAGCACTCACTAAAGAGGCTGCAATGAGAAATCAATACCCAAAGGAACAGATAGACAAACTTGAAGCAAAACAAGTCGAATTCCTGACCAAATGCAGGAATCTGACTCAAACAATTTTACCAGGAATAATAGAGACCGACACCGAAAAACCATTGGAAAGAGCTTACCAGCTACTGGAAAGTGTCGTGTCAAACCTTCAGACACAATTGTAGGCAAAGAGGGATAAGGAAAAAGAAGATACTTATGCGCTATTGAGAAATCAGTACACAACATTCTCAGAATCCTACAAAGTACTGTAGGAACATTTGGAGGAGTCCGCCACCACAGAAGAAATACCGTGCAATTGGTACACTTACTATGGCCAGGTATTTCAGTAGGCTCGAGAGACTCATGAACATATTAAAAAATTAGAAAATCATCAAGGATTGGAAGCAATAATGAGGATCAAAGTGCAATATCAGACTGTACTCGAGACAACCAAACTTGAAAAATTGGAAAAAAAAGCACATCAGTGGATGAATCAGGCACTACCCAGCCTCAACACACTTGACAAAATTTCTCCATGAATGAAAATATTACTCGACACAACAAAAGAAAAAACTCAACTGTTGGGGATCGACATGAGCAATATCACAGACCTACCAATACAAGAGAAGATGTCGATTCGAACAAGGATTACAACCTTGACCATTGACATTCAGAATGCCCTCTGCAATTGGACAAAATTTCAGCACCAACTTGCCATTATACCAGAAGCCATTGTGGAGATATGTGTACAGAAAAGACCATCTATTCAATTGCACAGCCCATGAAGACAAATAAAATTGGAAGAAAACTACTTTAGACAGGAAATTTTGATACCTCCCTAGTTTCTTCCGGACGAAGAAAGATTTTGTTCCTAGGGGAGATGTTGGAGGAGCTAGTCGGTGAGCTGACTAGACTAGTTATCCAAATAATTAGAGATTAGGTCAGCTTCCAAAGGTCGTGTCGATTGATTGAACCAACAAGTAGTTATTCATAACTGTTTTGTAATCATATATCTCTTGAGCTAGATACGAACTTGGTTCGGTTTGATGTTTGTATGAACCTTTATGTTTTTTGTGTAATATAAGCTGTTATTCAACCTACTATATTGTCTCTTATCTCTGTTATGATTATATGATTCTTATGTGTATTATTGGTAACTTAGTGATTTGAGTGATTACAAAAAATACCAGGAATTATGTGGAACAAAATTTCTTTTGGTGCATCAATGGAAGTTTCCGAGATTTGAAGATTGCTTGAATACCTACTATGATACCATGTTAATTTTAATGAAGCATAGGATCTCTAGGCTTGAATGAATTCAATGAGAAAAGAAGGATGCAGAAGAGAGAGAAGAATTTAGTAGAGACTGATCAAGTGCTCATAGAAAAATTGCACACACATGGAGACAGCATTGGAATAATATTATTACATTCATTAATCAGTATGAAATATGTAATACAATGGTTATGAAAATAGGATAATTCGAATGCCTAAGATAGGATTCGAACCTACCCACCTAGAATAACTTTGGAGCTAACTCGATGTGGGAAAATCACCACTAGAGCTCATTAATGCAACTACAAATCATTAAAATAGTTCACAATCAGTTAACTGACTTAGTTAGGTGAGAAAGAGTGCCCTACTTCCCTTGAATCATCAAAACTAGTGATAGGATGATTGAGAGTGATGTAACTGATGGTAATTGAAGCATAACTGAACATAACTAAATACTTAGTAGGGTCAAATGTTGGAGACTGTTGGTGGCACTTGTTACAGAGAGAAATTCCTATGGCTTGGGGTACCACAACAAACAGCTTGACTCCAGAAATCAATCATTTCCTATGTGCAAGAGAGACCAAATATCTAACGCTAAAGGATCTCGATTCGTACTTTATTCCGGACGGTTGATGTAGATCCCTGTTGAGCTTTCCAACTCCAGCTTGAATTGATAAATTGATTCCTCAACATTCAATAAACAAGACAAGCATGATATATATAATTGTGTTAGACCTACTCTAGCATATATAATCAATAACATATAAGCATTTGAAATCATCCATGGATAAAATATTCATTCAAATACACATTATTGGACAGGAAAACATATTTCTATTAATATAAAACAGAGATTACAATAAAGACAACCTCCATTGGCACGCCTGCGAATTGGAGAAGCTGAGTCCCCCACTTGGGCCTCCACCACTTCAATCCTCCATCTCTCGATAGCAAGCTCACAAGCAAAAGGCAAGCTTGGGAAGAACACAAAAGTGATCCAAGGGACAAAGGGATGCAGACTCAAGTATAAGCTCCGACAACAATGGAGTATAGTTCTCTTGCTCTCAATTCCTCTTGCCTTCAATGTATCCAAAGGGTTCCTTATATAGCTCTTCAATGGAGTAATGAAAGGTTGAATCCAAGCGATCTCAAGGCATATGGAAGGCCAGGAGACAAGTGAGTTGGATCCACATCAAGGAAAACTCCAAAAGAATTTGGCCTTTTGCACACATCTCAATGTACGTGGTTTTAGGGGTCAAACCCGTGTGTATACGTGAGAAAGGGTTTAAAAGTTGCGTATGGCAATTTTTGCATGTTTTTAGGGATGATCTTGGAAACATCAAAGGAACGAAAATGGTTCATGGGGTCTAAGGAGTCTGCAGAGGGATAGGGAAGGCCATAAAAATTTGATTCACCATGTGTGGTAAAATCAGCTATAACAGATGCCCCCTAATGTGTGAGGTTAGAGGGGTCATACGATGGCCGAAATACATTATAAGTCCATCCCAGAAGTGATGTGATGAAGAACCCAGTGGAAGAACTAGCCATCCAATCAACACTATACAATGATACAACTCTGTACATAACTGCAAATAGATATAGCAGTCCCGGATACATAAGAGTACAATGGCCATGAATAGGCATGATACAATATGACATATGTGGTCATCGCCACGTACAATATAAATAGATCAGAATCTCCATGATGAAGATATACAAAGGATCATGATCTCCATGAAGGCTGAAGATATATAATGGATCAAGATCTCCATAATGGCTGGAAATGTCTGACATATACTGGAATCAAGTCATGAGAGCTGAAATCTCATGAACACTGGCACGATCAAGGAGGTAGCATATAAGAGATGCCACCAATCTGGAAGGTCTTCTACACACACCGCTACGAGTACATGTCCTACTATGTGAATAGAGGTGTCGAGGTCGAACATAGTCGTCCATCGTCTAATTACCGGTCATTGATGTATACCGTTAATAGATGAGAGATCACCCACCGATAATTAAAATGGGAATCAAGGTACTAGAGTGCAAACTAACAAGTGTGAACAAATGTGTTGACGTCGAACAATTGAGAGGATCCATCGATCAGGGGACATTGATGTATTCCCAAAAACTATCGATGGTGAGAGATCCTGCCACTGATGACTGCAAGTCTCAAGGCACTCAAAGCTGACTCTAGATTCCTATCCCAGAATAAATGATCTGAAGTTGATGGGATGAAATCCATTGGAAGGAGGGCATTAAGGCATCCCCCATCATCCAACACGAGGTACTCCGTAAGGCTGTATAATGTGGAAGGACTCGATTATAAGGTGCATGAACTAGTAACTGTACCGGGAATGGCCGACATGCAAAGTCAAGATAACTGAGGAATGGCCGACTCATGTTTCAACTTCCTTCAAACAAGAGCATAAAGGCGAATAGTGACTGAATGTAGGCAGCATAGACTCGATATGCAGAACTGAGACATATTTGCGACACAGGAGGCATCGACAGAGGCTCCATAGGGACTGGAAGCTTAACTAGTCAGTGGAGATAAACTCAGATAGACAAGTACAACTCCTAAAGTCAAACTATTAACCTAACCAACGGATGTGATATACAGTTCTCTGTTCGAAGGCGACACGACTCGACTGCTGCCAAAGATAACATCTTTTCTTGTCTGGCTTGTTGGTTTTTAAATTTTTTTTTTTGACTTTTTCAAATATTTGAAAATCTTGAAAAAGAATAAAATCGCTTTAAAGTTACAGACTAGGAGGAGACGAGTGTCAAATGGGCAAACAAACTAGTTCCAAGCAGCGGAACATACCTATGCTCAAAGAAATGACACATGTGTAGGATAGAGACACTTGGGGGAAAGTCCTCTCCCGGTAAAAATAGGGAATCAAGCTGCAAAGGATATATAAAATGTCTCTGCGTGGTTAGACATGAGACAAACTCGGGCTATATGGATGATACTCAAAGTCAGGGAAGCTAGCATAAGGCTCAATGAGGCAGGCAAAGCTCATGATAATGCAATTACAACTTGAAATAAGAGAGTCTTGGGGAAACAAGCCAGCAAAAATATCAAGAGGAGTATGAGGCTCTTGCTCAAAGTCATGGCAGTACTATACAAAGGACTCTAGGATCTAAGAGAGGACTCACAACATGGGTACCGAATGCAAAAGTGAGCTAACTAGGACACCCATGTATAGGAAAGCTCTACCATTCGCACAACACCACTTCTAATAGCAGCATGAAGGTTCCGTGACATCATGGAATGGGTTCGTACCTAAGGTTAAGATGAAACGGTCATAAGGCCATGCAAAATGAAAGCAGATGTGAAATCCTAACCTATATGCCAGTTTAGACATGATACCTGTGATAGGCACGGACGGGTCGAAACCTCAGAGAGAGTGTACAAAAATTGAACCCTACATGACAACCATATTAGTCCAAAACAACCCAAAATAGTCAATAAATAATCCAAACTATAGGATATATGGAGGAATGATCATGACAATTGCACCCAAAGGAAACAATGCGGTGAACGATGGGACATAAAAAGGAAAGTAAGGTGTAGACCTAACGTTCACGCATCCACTGCCACCCTCGTGAGGGTGAAAAATAGTGTTCAGAACGAACAAAGGGAGTGATATGACCACTCTCAAATCCATCCACAAGGTAAGGGGCTGTAGTGCCCCCAATTATAGCACCAGGGTCAGCACTAGGACCAAGGACAGGTGACAGGATACCATGCATGCTGAAAATAAAAGGATCCAAACTCAGGTAACTGCGATCCCAAAGGCCAACTAGCGCACAAAGAGCGCACTCCTAAGAAAATCCATAGCCAAAATACAAGCAATCCAAGGGGAGGATATGTGAGCTCCCGAATGCAGCAGGTATGTCTCCTCCTAGTCTGTAACTTTAAAGAGATTTTATTCTTTTTCAAGCTTTTCAAATATTTGAAAAAGTCCAAAAAAAAAATTTAAAAACCAAAAAGCCGGACAAGAAAAGATGTTATCTTTGGCAGTAGTCGAGTCGTGTCGCCTTTGAACATAGCACTATATATCATATCTGTTGGCTGGGTTAATGTTTGACTTTAGGAGCTGTACTCGTCTATCTGAGTTTATCTCCACCGATTGGTTAATATTTCAGTCCCTATGGAGCCTTTGTTGATGCCTCCTGTGTCATAGAGATGTCCCAGTTTTGCATATAGAGTCTATGCTGCTTACATTCAGTCACTATTCTCCTTGATGCTCTTGTTCAAAGGAAGTTGAAACCTAAGTCGGCCATTCCTCAGTTATCTTGACTTTGCATGTCGGCCATTCCCGGTATAATTACTGGTTTGTGCACCTTATGATTGAGTCCTTCCACATTATGGGGCATTGTTGAGTACCTCGTGTTGGATGATGGGGGATGCCTTAATGCCATTATTCCATTGGATTTCATCCCATTGACTTCAGATCATTGATTCTGGGATAGGAATCTAGAGTTATTTTTGAGTGCCTTGAGACTTCCAGTCATCAATGGCCAGTTCTCTCGCCAGCAACAATTTTTTGGGAATACATCAACATCCCCTGATCGATGGATTCTATCAAGTGTTCGACCTTAACACATTTATTCACACTTGTTAGTTTGCACTCTAGTACCTTGATTCCCATTTTCATTATCGGTGGGTGATCTCACATCTGTTAACGGTATACATCAATGACCGGTAATCAGACGATGGACTACTATGTTCAACCTAAACACCTCTATTCACATAGTAGGACATGTACTCATAGCGGTGTGTGTAGAAGACCTTCCAGATTGGTGGCATCTCTTATATGCTACCTCCTTGATCGTGCCAGTGTTCATGAGATTTTAGCTCTCGTGACTTGATTCCAGTATATGTCAGACATTTCCAGCCATTATGGAGATCTTGATTCGTTATATATCTTCAGCCTTCATGGAGATCATGATCCTTTGTATATATTCATCATGGAGATTCAGATCTATTTATATTATATGTGGCGATGACCACATATGTCATATTGTATCATGCCTATTCATGGCCATTATACTCTTATGTATCCGGGACTGCTATATCTATTTACATTTATGTGCAGAGTTGTATCATTGTATAGTGCTGATTGGATGGCTGGTTCTTCCACTGGGTTCTTCATCACTTCACTTCTGGTATTAACTTATAATGTATTTCGAACATTGTATGACCCCTCTGACCTCACACATTAGGGGGCATCTGTTATAGCTGATTTTACCACACATGGTGAATCACATTTTTATGTCCTTCCCTATCCCTTTGTAGACTCCTTAGACCCCATAGACCATTTTTGTACCTTTGATGTTTCCAAGATCATCCCTAAAAACATGCAAAAATTTCCATACGCGACTTTTAAACCCTTTCTCGCATATATACGTGGGTTTGACCCCTAAAACCATGTACATCAGGATGTGTGCAAAAGGCCAAATTATTTTGGAGTCTTCCTTGATGTGGATCTGACTCACTTGTCTCCTGGCCTTCCATATGCCTTGAGATAATTGGATTCGACCTTTCATTACCCCATTGAAGATCTATATAAGGAACCCTTTGGATACATTGAAGGTAGGAGGAATTGAGAGCAAGAGAACTATAGTCCATTATTGCGGGAGCTTATACTTGAGTCTGCATCCCTTTGTCCCTTGGAGCACTTTTGTGTTTTTTCCAAGCTTTCCTTTTGCTTGTGAGTTTTCTATCGAGAGATGGAGGATTGTGGTGGAGGCCCAAGTGGGGGACTCATTTTCTCCGATTCGCAGACGTGCCGACAAAGGTTGTCTCTATTGTAATCTTTGTTTTATATTAATAGAAATATCTTTTCTTGTCCAATAATGTGTATTTGAATGAATATTTTATCCATGGATGATTTCAAATGCTTATATGTTATTGATGATATATGCTAGAGTAGGTCTAACACAATTATATATAGCATTCTTGTCTTGTTTATTGAATGTTGAAGAAGCAATTTATCAATTCAGGATGGAGTTGGAAAGCTCAACGGGGATCTACATCAACCGTTCGGAATAAGGTACGAATAGAGATCCTTTAGTGTTAGATATTTGGTTTCTCTTGCATATAGGAAATGATTGATTTCTGGAGTCAAGCTGTTTGTTGTGGTACCCCAAGCAGCGGAGTCACCAATTCTGTTACGAAGAGAAATTACTATGGCTTGGGGTACCACAACAGACAACTTGACTCCAAAAATCAATTCTTTCCTATATGGAAGAGAAACCAAATATCTAACGGTAAAGGATATCGATTCGTACCTTATTCTAGATGGTTGATGTAGATCTCCGTTGAGCTTTCCAACTCCAGTTTGAATTGATAAATTGCTTCCTCAACATTCAATAAACAAGACAATATATAATTGTGTTAGACCTACTCTAGCATATATAATCAATAACATATAAGCATTTGAAATCATCCATGGATAAAATATTCATTCAAATACACATTGTTGGACAGGAAAAGATATTTCTATTAATATAAAACAGAGATTACAATAGGACAGCTCTGTCAGCATGTCTGTGAATCGGAGAAACTGAGTCCCCCACTTGGGCCTCCACCACTTCAATCCTCCATCTCTCAATAGCAAGCTCACAAGCAAAAGGCAAGATTGGGAAGAACACAAAAGTGCTCCAAGGGAAAAAGGGATGCAGACTCAAGTATAAGCTCCGGCAACAATGGATTATAGTTCTCTTGCTCTCAATTCCTCTTGCCTTCAATGTATCCAAAGGGTTCCTTATATAGCTCTTCAATGGGGTAATGAAAGGTCAAATCTGAGCAATCTCAAGGCATATGGAAGGCTAGGAGACAAGTGAGTCAAATCCACATCAAGGAAAACTCCAAAAGAATTTGTCCTTTTGCACACATCCTGATGTACACGGTTTTAGGGGTCAAACCCGCGTATATACACGAGAAAGGGTTTAAAAGTTGTGTATGGAAATTTTTGCATGTTTTTAGGGATGATCTTGGAAACATCAAAGGAACAAAAATTGTCCATGGGGTGTAAGGAGTCTGCAGAGGGACATGGAAGGCCATAAAAATGTGATTCAGCATGTGTGGTAAAATCAGCTATAACAACACTCATAGTGGGTTCCTAAATTAGTATATGGATTGGTCCCTAGAGCTCCTAAATTCACGCATACAGGAACAATGAGTGGTAGGTGTCCCCTAGGTGCGTCTCCCATGCATTAATGAAGTGGTAATGACCTCCTAAGCTAGGAAAAGACAATAGACTATGTTGGTCAAGGGAGGATTAATTAATAATCCTAACACAAGTGTTTTGTGAAGAAAATGGGTTCTAGAATGATTGAGGTTATTCCTACTAGAGTTGGGATAGAAGATGGGCTAGATATTGCAATGAATTTTATCCGGCAAAGGTCCATAATAGTTTTGATACTGCAGGAGAATGAACCATGGGAGATAATTAATAGTACCACTGCTAATCAGGTTATAGTTTCTACAATTGCTACTAATAAGGTCATATTTGAAAAGAAATATATAAAATAAAAAATAATCATTCTTGATTCCATTAAAGGTCATGTGATTCCACATATCTTAGGTAAAGACTATTCTCATCAAATGTCGGAAGCTTTGACAAACATATACCAGAGTTCGAATGAAAAGTAAAAAATGGTGTTAAGGAAGAAGCTAACGAGTATTTGGATGAACAAATGAGAGATTATGGTATCCTACCTTACCAAGATTAAATAGGTTCGAGATGAACTTGGAATAATAAGGGAGAACATATAGGGTGTTGAGTTGGTACATACAACTTTGAATTGCATGACAAATCGATCGGTTGTATTTGTGGAGTCAGTAGTTTCTCGTGAGAACATGCCTTCATGGGATCATCTTTAGGACAATTTCATTCAAGAGGATACCTGGAGAGGGTATGTACAAGGGAGTACATATCACAACAAAGATGATGAGGATAACGTGGATTTAGCAACAAAGGGTAAAGAGAAGAAGTCCAAGAAAGTTCATAATGGTGGGACCAAGCAACAGGATGGTGAGAAAAAAAAGGACATGAGAAAAGTTAAATGATTTGCTTGCCAAAATTTTGGACAGTATGCTAGACAATATCCAAACAAAAAGAAGAAGAAACAACACAAAGTAGCAGCAATTGAGATCGATAAGTACGCTGCTAGATTCGAGGGAGAGTTTTCTCTCTATTTTGGTTGTTTTTATCGAAAATACTAAGTCAGTATAGAAACAAGGATGTTCCCATAGCCTAAAACACTTAGTACTAGAATATAATAGTCATAGGATAAAATAACTTTCCATAAGATTGCATAACCTTGAATTGAATACTCTTCTTACCTTCCACAACCTACAAAGGTTGGTATTTGGAGGTCTTGATCAATGTAGATGTCTTGCAAGATACAAAAAAAAAATCTAGATCAAAGTAACAAGATAGTCTATGATCTTATGTCAATGACCAATGAATTCAATAATAAACATCATGATAATCAAACACATAAATGTTTATGGGAAAGAAACCTTCATTTGTATTAAAAACATGAAGAGAGAGAGAATACAACCTAAGTCTTGGTGTTGGAAATCCTTCTCAAATGAACTATAACTTAATGTCTAAAGATTTCCTACTAACCACTTACTAGTATTTTTTGGATTTGGCCAGGGTTTGGATGCAATAACATGTTCTTCCTCCCTTTACCCATGAGGGGTAAGTTGGTATATAACGGCATGGGAGGATATGATTGGTTGAGGATCTCATGGGTGAGGTGGAGGGAGGATCCTATAATAAGGGACCTAAAGCTCCAGGTTTATCTAGATGGATATCGGTGGCTACCCATCTATTCCACTAGATCAAAACAATTGTCGATTGTGGTAGTTTCTTAGTTATTTTTTCTACGGTTTTTCGGGTCCCAAATTTTTAGGGCCGTTTTGAGGCCCCAAAAGACATTTTTTGGTGATTGAGGGGGAAAAGTGGTTTCCTTCAACATGCATTTGGCCCCACTTTAAATATATAAATCTTGAATATACCTTTCCAACGGGCTATGGAGCCCCCAAATAAGAGATCTTATGCAAAAGTTATGACCCCGGGAAGTTGACTGTTCAACTAACCACCTTGGGGCCGCAAAATTGATCATGGTTCATCTTCTAGGGTTATGTTTTCGAATGTTTGGGTTCTATCCCTCATGCTTATTATAAATAGGCCCTTTTGGCCTAATTTTGTATTCATCATGGAACTGACGATTGTAGCATCCACATATTTTCTCAGAGATAACTACCACAATTCTAGCTGTTGTATTTATAGTCTGTTCTATTTTCGCTATTTAATAGAATTTGTGTTTATAAATCTCTGTTATATTTGTAATATGGGAGTGTTTATGTTTATATATATGTTCTTTCATTTAATTCTCACATAAATTTGGATCAATGGTATCAGATAAATTTGCTCTTTGATTATTTCTCGGATGTCCTCGACGAGGTCAGGCTATAGAGAGTTTGGTCTCGAACTAGTTTCACTTGGTGAATATCACTCTCACCGCCCCAATAAAATCCCATGGTGGAATAAAAGAGAGGCGATGGAGCAGGAGATCTTATCAAGTCACTGCTCAAGGAATCCTTGAGCAATAGGGGAACAAGATGATGGATAACTTCTCCCAAATCCTTCTACGAATGCTGAAAATGAAAAATGCATCTTCAACGAGCATGTGGTTCAGGGACGCATCTCCATTTAAGGTACACGTTAACTTTTATATTCCTTTATTTGAAGGTCAAATTGATGCTGATTCCTTAGATAAGTGGTTGAATGTTCCAGAAGGGTATATCTCTGTCCATAATTTTTTCGACAGGGAAAAGATCACTTTTGGGCTCCTTAAGGCAGTCCCACATGTCCAAAATTGGTGGGGTACTTATTCGGAGAAATGATCATAAGATGAGTTTGGAATGCTTGAGACAAATCCCACTTGGGACTCTTTCATTGATGCCGTCAAGGAAAAGTATTACCCCATGGGAAAATATGATGACCAGTACACCAAATGGACCATTCTGTGTCAAGAGAGGGACCAGACAGTGTCAGAGTACAGCAAAAAATTTCATACCTTGCGTACAAAGCTGATTATCAAGGAATCCGAGTGGCACCTGATACTGAAATATCGCAGTGGTCTACATCAGTACATATGAACTGATATGGACTTCCTCGACATCTCTTCACTTGGATATGCCTATTGGTTTGCTGTCAAAATCGAGGAGAGATTTCAGCAAAAGAACAAGCGAGACTTTGAACTGTAAACCCACTGCAAAAGCAAGGCAAGGGAAACCCTGTCTCACAAAACACAAGACAAGGAAAAGACAACTAGTCCCTGCCACAAGCAAAGAAGAGGAATCAAAGGAAAAAGAAGGACACCGGATAGTGGTGCGAGTTTCATAAAATCCCTTGACACAAAACTAATGAATTTCGCTCAAAGCAGTCTTCGGTAACCGAGATCAAATATTAAGAACCAGATCATGATTTTGATTCATAACCCAATGTCACAGTTGTAGACCATGGGAAGCATATCGTTGATACAGACCCCAGTGTCACTATTGCTACCACACAGATTCAACCAGAGGATCCTAAAGAGTCAGAGGTAGAGGAGCTCCTATTCCACTCGCATATGTGGATAAAGGGAATCCCACTCCATTTTGTTGTTGACAATGACAGCCAAAAGAACCTTATCTCAACAGAAGTCATCAATATATTAGAGCTTCCAATAACACCACACCCACAACCCTACAACTTTGGTTGGATAAGCTAAGGATGAGGTATCCGCATTACTAAAAAATGCCTCCTACCATATGGAATCAATACTTTCAAAGACGAGGTACTGTTTGATGTGGCCCCACTTAAATTCTGTGATGTTTTTAGGACAACTATATATGTAGAAGCTTCATGTTGTATATGAGTCATGACCTTACAGTGTCATTGTCACTTTGGGGGGGAAAATCTATCGGATACCAGAGACAGTTGCACCTAACACAATATCGCAAGGTAGGAAGACAAGATCCCACACCAAGAAATTATCCCTCTTCACATTTGACTTTGAAGAAGAACATCATATCACATAGCCCTCCACATCCTCTGCATAGGGTGTCTCTGCTCTGCAGAAACAAGAAGAACACAACGCCATTGTTTCCTCATCTACTCGAGTACCTATACAATGCAAGGCCACGCATTCAAGGTGATTCTCTGGAAAGAAATAATCCAAATCGTTTCAAACCAAGGATAACACAACCACCAATTTTTTTGAACAGTTTCAGTGCATCAATCAACAACGATTACAACCCTCTCAGGATGTCAAAGAAATGAAACCTCTTCACTTCAATAAATGTCGCACCAGGAGATCATATCACCACATAGTTTGAGATATGATACGAGATTTGATGCAATGGAGACCATTTATTCCTAAGGAGGAGGATTGATCTAGATGGATATTGTTGGCCACCCACCTATTCCATTGGCTCAAAACAATTGTCCACTATGGCAGTTTCCTAGTTATTTTTCTATGGGTTTTCGGGTCTGAAACTTTAGGGGCCGTTTTGAGGGCCTAAATGATTTTTTTTGTATATTCGGGGGGCCATATGGTTTATAGCAGCATTCATTTTTTTCAGTCAAACGATGTAAATATCGTATAGACCTTTCCAACGGGCTATCGAGAGCCCAAATCAGAGATCTTACGCAAAAGTTATGGCCCTCAGAAGTTGACTGTTCAACTAACCACCTTGAGGCTGCAAACTTTATGACGGTTCATCTTCTAGGGTTATGTTTTGGAATTTTTGGGTTCTCACCCTCAAGGTTATTATAAATAGGCCCTTTTGTCCTCATTTTGTATTCATATTACCATAGATGAGCATAGCAGCCACATCTCTTCTCATAGATAACTACCACCATTCTAAATATTGTATTTACGATCTTTTCTATTTCCGCTATTTAATAGAATTTGTTTTTATTGCATCTATGTTATCTTTGAAATATGGTCATATTTATGATTATCTATTTGTTCTTTCATTTCATTCCCACATAAATCTAGATCACAAGTTGTTGCAGTGGGTATTGCTGGCCATGATTTGAGGATGTATAAATTCTCTCACTTCCTTCTTTACTCCCAAGGAAATGCGCTCCTGTCACATGCCAACGAGATCGCAAAACTATGGAATTATAGGTTTGGACACCTCAACTACATGTATCTTCCAGCACTAAGCAAATAAAATATGGTTGAAGGGATTCCAAGTATTAAGTTTTCGAAAGGCACATGCAAAGGGTGCATAGTTGGGAAACATGTTGAGCGCAAATATGACAAGAACAAGACAAGGAGGGAAATCCAAGTGCTTGAATTAATCCATTCAGATCTGATAGGACCACTTCCTACACCATACTATAAAAACCCAAAGTATGTTTTTACTTTCATAGATGATTTCTCAGGGTACTGCTGGGTGGATTTTCTCTAGCAAAAATATGAAGTTTTTGAGACCTTCAAGTGTTCAAGTATTTCGTAGAAAAATTAAGTGGGAGTAAAATCAAGTTCCTTAGGAATTATAATGGAAATGAGTATGTCAACAAGAACCTACAAAATCTCCGTGAGGAGAGTGGAATTTAGATGCATCATTTTGTGCCCTACACACCATAACAAAAATGGTGTTGTAGAGCTCAAGAATATAGCATTGAAGGAGATGGCCAAATGCATGATGGAGGATAAGGATTTGTCTCCTAATATATGGGATAAAGCCATAAATTGTGTTGAATATTTTCAAAACATATTTCCACACAAATTATTGGAATAGAAAACTCCATTTGAGGCTTGGAGTGGTCACAAGCCCAATGTTTCTCATTTCAGGGTTTTTGGCTCAAAGGCTTGGGCTATAATTCCTCCCGAGAAGAGAAAGGAGTACATAATGGTTGGATATGATGAATATGCAAAGGGATACAAGATATTTAATCCCTCATATCAGAAAAAAATCATTTAAATAAGTGTACAACTCGAAGAAGAACCCATGCAGGAGATCAAACTAGTCAAGGGGGAATGCTCACGCCCTCCATTCAATGATGATGTAAGTGATGATTATTTCTCTGATTTTTTTGATTCTTATATGGAATATTGATATGATGACATGAATTCATATCATGACTCATATAAAGGCCAAATTGGTCTGATAAAACCATACAAGCAGTTGGTGATCTTGCTGGAGATCCACTGGACTCTAGGAAGACTAGATCTCAATTTCACAATGAATTCTCCACTTGTGATTTGAATATTCCATAGAGGTGCTTCATTATGGTTGGATATGATTTCCATTCATATGAGGAATCATCACTGTGTAAATTGGACCCAAGAGATATATTAATTACACTCACAAAATTGCTAATCAAACATGCAAAATTCACACAAAAGGAGATTGAAATTGGAGCATAACTTAATCATGTATTGAATAAGTGTACATAATCCAACCATATGAAGTAATATTCTGATCAAATATATAATTACATGAGATATTCAAAAGCACTATATTGCTATTCGAATTGGTGAAAACGTAGGCTTACTAAAACAAGTCAAATCCCCCATAGGTGCAAAAAGGACTTTCCAAATCCATGAAGATCCTCACAAATTAGCTAAAGCAAGTGGGAAAGCTAATAAGTGGTGGAAATAAAAATCATTCATGATTTTATATGGAGAAAATAAAGGAGGATGATGTGGTAAAAAAACAAGGCAAGTTCCCCTAGACTAGCTTTTCCTTTATGCCTTAAATCTGCTGTAAAGCAAGGTAGCTTTTAGAAAAAGTAGATATGCGCTTTAAGGAACCAGGAATAAAGAAGATATGATAAATATGTTTCCAAGATGATTCCAAAGCGCTCCATGACCCATTTTAGAAAGTATTGAATTCTAGGAACATGTACAAGTCAACTAGCATAGAGAGGGAATCTATGAATCTAGGAATAAGACAAAAATGATTTAATTAATGTCAAATATGGGTAACTATGGGTTGATTATTCTAACACCCCCACTTAAGCCTGAATTTATGATTAAGTATCAGAAAACTATAGGGTTTAGAAAAAAGGCTTAGTCACCCTTTTACATACTGCATGTCCATACAACCAAAGAAAGAGGCAAAAACCTAGTGGGGAAATCCTCCCTTGAACATGGACATGAAACAAAATTTTGGAAATCTTGTTATCAATCATTCTTCACCACATGATCAAAAATCTCCAGCAGTGATTTGAGATTATTGAAGGTCTTATCAAAGAATACTTTGGTGAAGATATTTTCTAGTTTTGAAGATGCGAAGTAGAGTAGAGCAATGGTACCATCATGCATAATCTCCCTGATATAGTGCATATGGATCTCAATGTGTTTGGTTATTTATCTTTGAACTGGATCAGTGGATATTTGAATGGTGCTTTTATTGTCACAATAGATGACTACTGAAAACTATGATTCGAAACCACATTCTCCAAGTATCCCCTGCAACCATAAACATTGAGTAGCTACATTTAAAACTCCTCTATACTTTGCCTCTGTAGATGAGAGTGCTATGGAACTTTGCTTCTTACTTGACCAACTATTTGGTCCTTCTACAAGCATGAACACATGTCCCTAGGTAGACTTTCGATCTATGTTTTCACCTTCCCAATCACTGTCAGTAAATCCAACTAGCTCTAGGTCAGATTTTGCTTTGTAGAAAATCCCATGAGTCCTTGTTCCCTAAACAAAGTTTTGGATACTCTTGGATGCTCTCCAATGAATCTCATCGGGATGATCCATGTATCTTGAAGCCACACTAACTGCATAATATAAGTCAGGTCGAGTATGTGTAAGATAAAGCAAACACCCAATTAACTTCCTATACAGTGTAATTTTTACCATAGGAGAAGAAACCACTTCTTCAAGCTTAACTCTTGAGAGGAATGGAGTATTGCAATGTTTCATGGTGAACTTGGTGAGAAAAATCTGAAGCATACTTTAACTAATGAACGTTGATTCCATGTTGTTATTGAGCAATTTCGAGACCCAAGAATTGGCTCAACAATCCCAAATCTGTCATAGAAAAGGAATGGTTCATTGCATCCTTCAAGGAGACAATTTCTTTCTTTGAAATCCTGTAATCAGTAGTTCATACACATAGAGAATAATAATCATTAAAGAACTATGAATCATCTTCAAATAGACATTAGGATCAGACTTGCATCGAACAAAACTCAGTGACAACAAAAATCTATCAATCTTGGCATACCAAGCCCTGAGGGCTGGCTTGAGCCCATGCAATGATTTCTTTAACTTGCACACTAAAGATGGATTAGATAAAAAAAATTCTGATTTATGCATATAAATCTCTTCATTCAGATCTACATTTAGAAAGGCACACTTTACATCCATGTGATGTACCTCCCATTGCTTCGAAGCTGCAATAGCTAGAGCAAGCCTTATGGAGTCCATCTTTGCCACTGGTGCAAAGGTCTCATTGTAATCAATACCATGTACTTGAGAGTAGCCCTTGGATACCAATCTTGCCTTATATTTCAAATTTTAACCATCAGCAGCAAACTTAGTTTTAAAGACCCACTTACACTGCACTAGCTTTCTCCCTGGGGGGAGATCAACCAGTTCCCATGTGTTGTTCTTCTAGAGCGAGTTGAATTATTCTTTCATGGATGTTTGCCATATTGAATCATGTGCTACATATTCATATGTCTATGGATCAAAATCTATAATCAACTAACACTTCTCAGCAAAGAGTGGATCTTTCACACAAAGGGCACTCTCAAATTGAGATCTAGTCCTCCTAGTGTCATTAGGATTTCTAGCTAGTTCTCTAGCTGCATGAATGGTCCTTGCTTCTCAATTTGGTCTTGTAGGGATTTTAGGATATGCAATTGATTCATCATTATTAGACATATCAGAATCATCAAACTCATTAGTCTCTTCACTTACAATCAATGGTTGTGGTGGTGAAGAGGACTCTCCAACTTCAACTGCTTCTAAAGGCTCTTCTTTGAATTGAACACTTATTTCAATGAAATATTTGTTAGTGCTCAAGTTGATCAGGTTGTACCCTTTTGAACCTTCAAAATACCCAACAAATAGGAACTCTTGGCTTTGGGGTTGCAAATCCTTCCTCTTTTCAGTTGGAATTCTAGCCCAAGCCTTTGAGCCAAAAATCCTGAAATGGGTCACATCTGGCTTGTGTCCACTCCAAGATTTAAAAGGAGTCATACCATCAAGCTACTTATGTGGCACCCTATTTTGGATATAGGATGCACATTTTATAGCCTCGGCCCAAAATTTTGGTCGCAAAGTTTTAGCCTCCATCATGCAAGTTTCCATCTCCTTCAGTGATTTGTTCTTTCTCTCAGCAACACCATTTTTCTATGGTGTGTAAGGAATAGAATACTGCATCTGGATTCCTACATATTTGCAATATTGGATGAAATCAGACTTGACATACTCACCACCATTTTCATATTTGAGGATCTTGAGTTTCCTCCTAGACTAGTTTTCAACCAAGGCTCAAAAGACTTTGAAGAGGTCAAAAACTTCAGACTTATGCTTTAGGAAGTAAACCCAACAATACCTAGAAAAGTAATCTATGAAGGTGAGTGTATATTTGGCTTAAATCATGGACATATGAGGGAATGGACCAAAAATGTCACTGTGGATCAACTCAAGAGGTGCAAATGTTTTCTCATGAATATCTCTCTCTTACTTGTGCTTTGGGTGTTTTCTTAGGATACAACCTTGTCAGACTCCCTTAGAAAACTTGATTTTTGGTAACCTTATGACCATGTCTTTGTCACTCAAATTAGAAAGATACTTGTAGTTATGATGGTGAAATATTTCATTGCAAATATTTCTTGCTTCATTAGCATGAGTAAGAAGAGAATAGGGGTTTGAGTAGGGTAGAAAATGGGAAAACTTGTATACCTTCGAAGTGTGATCAACAACACCTTTTGCTACGACTTTACCATTCGAAATCTTAGTGATTTCAAATTCACTGGGGGAGAAGATGAATTTATTTGGAGATCCAGTGTGAGTCATCTGATACACTGACAAGAAATCAGAGGAAATACCTAGAGCATATAACACATTATTTAAATTACCATGGTCAAGATCAATCCTACCCTTTCCCATACTGTCAGTCAGAGAGTTATCTCCCAAAACTATTGGTGGAACTTTCGACATGTCAAGAGAGGAAAAGATCTACCTTGTTGAAACCATATGTCTGGAAGCTCCAGAATCAATGATGAAGCTAGGTTAGCTTGAGGTTCCAACAACCAAGGCATGTGCTCTCTCCTTGCCTTCTGAATTTGATCCTCCTTCCCTATTATTTAAGCAATTAAGAAGGGAGATGTTGTTCTGATCGAGGATTTGGGTCAACATGTAAATTTTCTTTTTCATACAAGAGATCTCAGGATAATAGCCCTTACTGTAGTATGCGCACTTGCTCATTTCTCCTTTGTTCTTCTTCTTCTGGGGGTTCTTCTTGGAGCCTGAGGACTCCTCTTGAGACTTTTCCTTGTCTCTCTTTTGCTCAGGTGGATTTTTATCTTTTTTCTTTCTTTTCCAATCCACCTTCTTATCTACAACAACCAAAGCTTGGTATTTGGAAGGTTTGATGGTGCCCATCATCACTAATTTTTCTTGATCCTGAGTGAGGGATTCCATGAACTCAACAATATTAGGCATATTCCATGTTCAAGGTGTCAATTTAGTGGCATAGAAGGTCGAAACAAACACTAAATAGTCAAGAGAAAGATTTGGGAGAATGGTCAAAACTAGTTACTCCTCCTCATTTTCAATCCCACATTGTTTTAACTGCAAAACAAGGGCCTTAAACTTGGTAAAATGGAGTTGCAATTATTCGAAGCTATTGGGATTCAAGGAGATCAATTCATTCTCGATTTGATGTCCTCTCATATCATCTGCATTTCCAGAAATCTCTTCAAGCTTCTCCCACACCTCATTAGGAGATGTCAATCAATCAATATGAAAGAGAAGGTTTCTTGAAATACTTAGACATAAAATACCATAGGCCTCATCCCTCCTATTATGCCATTTGATTTTCTCTGCAGCTACATTGGACTCTACCTCAATAGCCATGGTAACCTTATAGAGACATTTCTCTCTAAAAAATATTTGCATCTCAGCTTTCCATTTGAATAAATAGAATGGAGTCAAGATGATCCTTTGAGATTGGTCCATATCTCAGCTCCTGTGCCCTTTAGTCAGCAGAATGCGCTCCCAGTCGGTGATGTCAAACCTACAATAAAAATTTTGAAGGAGAGAAAACGATATACAAAGGATCTGATACCATGTGGAAATTGAACCCAAGAGATAGATCAATTACACTCACAAAACCTCTAATCAAACATGCAAAATTGACACAAAAGGAGATTGAAATTGGAGCATAACTTAATCCTATATTGAGTGAGTGTAAATAAGATAACCATATGAAGTAATAGGATGCTCAAATATATAATTTGTTGGAGTAGGGTCCCGCAGCTATAGAAGAAGCTGCTATTTTGACAGACAGACAGTTTTGGTGGAGATATAAGAGGTAGAGCTACGACGCCGTAGTAGGTTTCTAGCTACAGAGCAGAGCCAAAAACCGTGACCGTAGAAGGCAGATAAGTGAAGGAAGACGACGGTACTTGAGTGGCCGAGAAGAGAAAGCTCACCCACTGCATTGAAGGCAGCGACGGATGACAGGAGGGCTTAGCTACCCTCATAAAGGAAAAGGAGCAACGAGGCCGAGGTATTGAAGACAAAGGACAGCAAGGGAAGCAGCGCCGGTACCCATGGTCAGCGCTGGGAAGCATGGAAGACTGCAGGAAGCTGTGGTGAAGGGAAGCGGTGCATAGTACCCATGGTCAGTGCCAGGAAGCATGGAAGACTATAGAGAGCTGTGGTGTGACGGATAGCGGCTACCTCAAAGTACAGATATGCCGAATGTCACTAGTTAGGGTTTGGGTTACTGTTGGGATAGGTCCACAGTGTTGTAATGGCGAGACCTTTGGGCCACCTATAAAGGGATGTAGTTTGTATTGTAAAAGGTTGGAATTTTGGGCATTTTAGGCCATCCAGCTAGTCAGATCATCAGTAGTCTGTTAGCTTACTGTTATTTTGTATTGTAACAATCCGCAGGGATTGACAGAGAGGGAGGATTATATTGTAAGAGAGACAATATAGAGATAGAAAAGAGATCTAAGAGAGAAGGGCTCCAGGTTGTGTGCGGAGTTACCCAGAAGATCTCAAGCTGCATATGCGGTGCAGCAGAACTGTGTTTACCTTCCCCTGAGCTATAATAGAAACACAGTTCCGTGGACGTAACTTCCATCCTGGAGGTTAACCACGTTAAAATCGAGTGTTAGGCGATTGATTCATGTGTTGTGTTTATTTGTTGCATCTGTTAGTTATTATATGAGCCTGGTTTACAGTTGAATGTATGTATGCATTGTTCAGTTCACAGTAATATAAAAGGATAAACATAAGTTGAAGTCTTTGGCATGTTGTATGTGGGTTCATTTATGCTTTTCTTGAACAGTCAGTAGTCGCAGTGTTAAACAGCCTGGTATGTTGGGTCTTGCAAGTCGACACGAACAAAGCTAAGTGCGCTGAGCCGCGGGAGTAGGATATCGCAAGAAGGCGATACCGCACCGACAGAGGAGCTGCGGTGCGCGATACCATAGGTGAAGGACTTGGCGTTGGGGAGAAAGTTACGTGTCGCCTGGTGCGTGGCGATGCGATAAGGCTGGAGTCATCGCGAGTTAGTGGAAGTTGCGCGACGCGGAGAGGGACCGTGCGACAGGAGAAGAGAGATCTCACGGCTAGAAGATCTACGAGACAAGGAGATCGTGCGATTCGAGCAAAAGGGTCACGCGACGCGCATAGAGAGAGTAATCACGGCTAGCAGAGCTGCGAGTTGCACATAGGATGCCACAGAACCTGGTCCAAGACGCTTGAGTCCTTGGCCAACCCATTAGATTCACTTCGGGTGAGACTTCAGGCCGCTTCGTGGTTTGTCGCCGAAAGGGCCAGTGAGCTAGGGGTGTTGTTGGTTAAATACAGTAAACCCGGGTCTACCCATGATACCCAACAAATGGTTCCGTTGCCGACTTTGAAAAAACAGAGCGCTGATGTTCTGGTGGCATCTTATGAGAGACGAACTCAA
Organism: Pseudotsuga menziesii; assembly: GCA_001517045.1. Lineage (NCBI taxonomy): Eukaryota > Viridiplantae > Streptophyta > Pinopsida > Pinales > Pinaceae > Pseudotsuga > Pseudotsuga menziesii. The sequence continues at coordinate 94,267 of LPNX010575472.1, read as the reverse complement.
CAAGTGGGTTTGGTCTAACCAGAAAGAGTTTGATGAACGAGAGAACAAGAGTCCTAGACTGAGTACAGAGGACTGGTTACAAAAAGATATCATTACAGACCTGCATGCGATATCTTTTGCGACCTTTGGGAACGAGCTTTATGATTGGTTATCAAAGTTAACTGATACAAGCATATTCAAAAAGAAAAGAGACATTGTCTGGACACCAGAGCTGATTCAGACCATGAAGAACCTTGATAATCCTATCACGAGGGAAGTAGACTTCTGGCTTGCGAGTGTGCTAGAAGGATTCGTCACAAAGTTTGCAGTTGACTAGAGGAAAAGCTTCAGCGAGGTTGAGCGCTATTTCTTCAAAGGATATCATGGTAAGTACCTAAGATCTTTAAACTTGTCCATTAATATGCTATTACATGAAAAATGAACAATGGATCTAGTTTTAGATGAATAAGTAGAAATAGTAATGTCACAAGAGTTTGAAAGTGATTTTGATGACATTGGACGAACACGTAGTGGAAAGAAGTATAAAGTAGATTTTAGATCTCCAATATTTGAAGACAGTTCAGATAATACTAGACAGCAGAGTCATAGTACCACAGAAGGAACAGAGGGGGGCATCCCTTACCACCCTTACACCCCACAGAAACAGACCGGGACTCAGAACAATCCCGTAGGAACTCCATCCAGTAGCTCACAGACAGTACCTACCACCGCTACATCACCTCCACCTACCCCACCGAGTGGTAGTAACACAGTAAATCAACATCCACCACGTAGAAATAGAATGGGGGATGATATGAAGCTACCTATATTTAAGGGAACAGGGGCAGAAGACCCAGAGCAACATTGGTTTCTATGTGAAGCCATGTGGACCATTAAAGCAATCAATGACGATAACCTTAAACTTGTACAGTTGGTCACCACACTAAGAGATCGAGCCTTAACATGGTATATCAAGTATACCATAGTACCCAGGACCCTTGTCCAGGTCAAGACCGCCATGATTAAAGAGTTTAAGAAACCTAAGTCTGAGTCACAGTGCATTACAGAACTCAAAGACATCAAGTAGTTACCTACAGAGTCAGTGTGGGACTTTGATCAGAAATTCAAAGCCCTTATCGACCAAGTTAGTTTTGAGTTCATGCCGGAGCAGCATAAGGAATGGTTTATTGCAGCGCTGCTCCCTCACATTAGACTGCCGTTAATGCAGCAGAAACTCCATATGCAGGATGATGCGTTGGAGATGGCAATGAAACTAGAAGCTTCACCTCTAGCTGAGAGCAGTACAGGCATGGAAACCTTACAAAATTAGTTGGATAATCTCACGCTATAGTTGCATGAGCTTAAGAAAGGGAAAGAGGTTGCGCAAGACATATGGTGCGTAAAATGTAAGGCATAAGGCCATACCAAAGATGACTGTCCGATTTTTGTAGAATATATAGCAACAGGGGCTCCTAACCCCTTACCACAGACCCACGGACCGTGGTGTGAAATATGCAAAACATGAGGACATCTACCTCACCACTGCCCTCTACTTCAGAAGTACGTGCAGACACCTAAGAACTTATATTGCGTCTTCTACAAGTCTGTAGGCCATGATGAACATGATTGCAGAGCCTATGATCTCATGGTTGGAGCAAATCAAGACTTGTACAGAGTGCAGTCAGAGACACAGGGTCCAGCAGCAGGACCACAACATGATCCGGCTTATGGAGGTCGTGGAGGAGGATTCAGAGGACGAGGCTGTGGAGGAGGCTTCGACAGAGGAGAAGGTTTTGGCTGTGGTCATGGATCAGTTACTTGTTACAACTGCAGAGTTGTAGGAAATTATGCTAGGGATTGTCAGAGCCCTACTACCACATGCAACTATTGTAAATATTATGATCATACTATAGAGGAGTGTCCTACCTTGATAGCTAATATCAGAGAACCTAAGCCAGTAGTACACCAGAACATCCAGCTTATTGCTGCTGAGCAGGAAGAACCAGAACCAAGAGTCAATATTGTGACTCGCAGCGGTGTTTCTACTAGTGGGACATCGCAGGAGACCGAAAAGAATACAGGTCAGGAGTGGGTACGCAGAGCTCCTAATAAAGCAACACCACTCAACCTGCAGAAGAACAAATAGACATTTCAGGAAGCTAAGGCTTTCTTTGATGACCCTACGCAATCAGGATCGCAGGTACCGTCGTCTAGGGGCATACCGCAGCAAGCACCTTGTGGCGATAACCTTGTACAGACATCGCAGGCTACCACATCGGGAAGATGCGATGAGGATGAGATGACAGGAAGTGTACATTCCTTCCTGTGGAGTTGTCTAAAACTTGTAAGAAATGAGCAAGCTATCATGGAACTCCAGTGCATTATAGATCAGTCTCAGCCATCCTCTTCCGTGAGCAGTACACAGCGTGCTGTTCATAATATTATAGGACATACAAGAACGGGAAGAGAGATGCGACTCACAGCGCAGGTTGGAGAATTTGAAATGGATGAGGTGATCCTAGATCTGGGATCAGATGTAAATGTTCTAACTAAGCAGACATGGGAACAGATGGGTAGCCCTAAGTTAATCAGATCGCCTATCCATCTGAGATTAGCTAATCAGTAGCCTGTGTCACCCCTGGGTCGGTTACCGCAGGTGCCAGTTGACATTGACGGAGTTCGCAGCTTTGCGGACTTTGAAGTTATAGAAATCATTGGCGATAGTAGACTGTATCCAGCACTACTAGGCATTGATTGGGCGATCGGTAACATGGCTGTTATCGACCTAAAGAGAAGACAAATGACCTTTGAGGACACACAGATCTTTGTCATCGCACCGTTGGATCCTTTTCAGGGTCCTAGATATATTGAACCTATCCGAGCAGAGGAGGAGGCACATAACATGGAGAGCCTCTATCAGATGACCACAAACCAGAGCGACTACATCAATCCAACCACAGAAGGGAACATTAGTTGGCGATGCGATAGCTCATGCGCATCAGATTCAGATGTTGGTCTAGAGAACTGGGAGAACAGACTTCACGAAGTCTCAGCGCACAGATGCGTGTACTTGACTAAGTCACTGTGATGGATTGGCACAGAGATCAATGAAATTCCATTGTTTCATGGTCTAACAGATATCCAGGACTTTCTCAAGCAGTTTGAACAACAGATTCCTCATGAGCAGAGGATCGCAGCTATGGACCTTGCAGTACGAGCCACACTTGCAAGATGGTGGTATGCACATAAAGAGAACATCGCATCATGGCATGATATTAAGAGATTCATGGCGATCAGATTTTCTGACGACAGAGAGTATGTCCAGCAGAAATACACAGGAGATAGTGACCCCAGATCACACATTCAGACATGTGAACAGAATTGGTCGGACATTCCCGAGGATGAATGGGTTCACCGATTCATTCATACTTTGGATACAGTTCCAAGGAACTGGTATACAGAGACTGAACTCCGCAAGGGAACAACTACATGGCCACTTATGATAGACAGCTTCCTACTCACCTTCGCTTTTGAATATAAGTATCCAAGTGTTGATCAGGCCCTACAAGTAATAAAGAGTAAGATATTTGAGGATTGTACCATATCAGTGTCAGCTCAACCTGAGTGGGCTATCCAGCTAAAAGAGGCGTTAGAGTGTTATAATTTTGCATCTGAACCAGAGGAGGAGGATGAGGATCCTCGCGACACCAACATTCCGGAGTCAGAAGGCACTCGTGATGTTGAGGGACCACAGTTAGAAATTCCAGCAATCACAGAGCCCATCAAGATAAAAAAAATCAATATTGGCACAGACACAGAACCTAAGTTTGCCTCTATTGGAGACTATTGGAACGATGAAACAGTCAGACAGATTGCAGACTTGTTACATGACTATCAGGACCTATTTCCCACCAAGTTCACAGAGATGAAGGGAATAGTCGGAGACCTGGGAGTCATGAGGATACCATTGAAGGAGGATGCTAGACCAGTTAAACAACACCCATATAGATTAAATCCGCGATATAAAGAAAAAGTAAAGGATGAGATTGATAAGATGCTAGCAGCAGGAATCATTGAGCCTGTAGAAGAAAGCGAATGGGTTAGCCCCATGGTCGTACAAGAGAAGAAAACCAAAGGAGACATCAGGATCTATGTCGATCTGCGCAAGCTCAACGATGCATCGCTTTACGATCCATTTCCGACATCGTTCATTGATGAGGTATTAGACAACGTGGGAGGACAGGAGGTCTACTCTTTCACTGATGGATTTTCAGGCTACCATCAGATCAGAATACATCCAGAAGATCGATCCAAGACCACCTTCGCAACAGAATGGGGCTCGTTCCAGTATACGGTAATGCCCTTTGGTCTTAAGAATGCACCAGCTATATTTTCTAGAGTAGTAGTTGCTATATTTAAAGAATACATCCATAAGTTTCTAGAAGTATATTTGATGATTGGACTATATTTGGACTAATTGACAAGCACATAGGAGATCTAAGACTGATGTTAGAGAAATGTAGGCAGTATCAAATTTATCTAAACTTGAAGAAATGTATATTTTGTGCACCATTTGGTATTTTGTTGGTTCACATTGTTTGTAGACAAGGATTGATGGTAGATCCTGCAAAGATTGCCATCATTGTAAATCTTCCAGCACCCAACTCAGTCAAGCAACTGAGGACAGTACTTGGCCATACCAGGTGCTACAGAAAGTTCATCAAGGGCTATGCAAAGATTACAGCACCAATGGAGAAATTGCTAAAGAAAGATGTAAAATTCCTATGGAATGAGGAATGTTAGCAGAGTCTAGACACACTTAAAGAAAAGATGGTTACAGCGCCCATCCTAGTATTTCTAGACTGGACTAAGCCATTTCATGTACATGTGGATGCATCTGGCATCACACTAGGGGTTGTCTTAACGCAACCAAGAGAAGGGGATATTGATCATCCTATCGCATACTCCAGTAGAAAGCTATCGACAATAGAAAAGAACTACAACACGATAGAAAGAGAAGGCTTAGCTATGGTGTATGTGCTGCAGAAGTTCAGGCACTACCTATTGGGTGCCTCGTTCAAGATGTTTACTGACCATTCTGCATTGAAGTATCTGGTCAATAAGCCAGTGTTAGGGGGGAGAATCTGTAGATGGTTACTCCTCTTTCAGGAGTATGATTTTGAAATAATTGTTAAACCAGGAAGATTGAATGCTGGACCTGATCATCTGTCGCGGATAGACTCAGGAGAAGAGCCAAGTAACCTAGAGGACAATTTTCCAGATGCGCAGTTGTTTTCTATCCAGATTGCAGACGACTACTATGCTAATATTATTCACTTTCTCACTACAGGATTGGCACCTGATGAGTTTACTAAGTAGCAAAAGAAGCAGTTGGTTGTTAAAGCAGTAGAATTCACCCTGATCACATGACACCTATACAAGTTAGGACCGGATGAAGTTTTGCGCAGATGTGTGATGCCGCATGAAAAAGACGCTATTATCAGAGAGGCACATTCAGGAACTGCAGGAGGTCATTTCTCAGGAAAGCCAACTGTGCAGAAAATCCTAGATGCAGGATTATGGTGGCCTACGTTCCATAAGGACACCAAGGAATTTTGCAGATGCTGCGATATCTGCCAGAGGATAGGAAAACCCTCGCGACGAGATGAAATGCCACTGCGCCCGCAAGTTACGCTGCGCGCATTTGACAAGTGGGCTATAGACTTTGTGGGTCCTATCAACCCACCAGGAAAGCGCACTAGCGCAAGATATATTATCACCGTAACAGAGTACCTCACCAGATGGGCGGAGGCCAAAGCAGTAAGAAATTGTGATGCTGCTACAGCCGCACAGTTCCTTTTTGAGAACATCATCAGTAGATTTGGATGCCCCGTAATTTTGATGAGAAATCAAGGCACACATTTCTTGAACCACACCATTGAGGCCTTGACAGAAGAATTCCAGGTTCAGCACCATAAGAGCACCCCCTACCACCCACAGGCTAATGGTACGGTGGAGGCCTTTAATAAGATTTTAGAAAATGCTCTTACAAAAATCTGCAACAGCCAAAGGAATGATTGGGACCTCAGAGTTAATGCTGTATTATGGGCGTATAGGACCACATGCAAAAAACTTACAGGACACACACCTTTCAGCTTGGTGTATGGACAGGAGGCTGTTATGCCTTTGGAGTATATTCTTCCCAGTTTAAGAATCGCTCAGATTACCGGGATGACTGATACAGACACAGTGGAGGAAATGCTAGCACAGTTGCTTTCCTTAGAGGAAGACAGATTCATTGCCGGATTCCATCAGAAAGTGCAGAAGGCACGAGAAAAATCTTGGCATGACAGACACATTAAGAGAAAGACTTTTCAGATTGGAGACCTAGTACTCCTCTATGACAGTAAATTCATTAAGTTTCCAGGGAAGTTCAAGACGCATTGGATGGGGCCATATCAGATACAACAAGTTACAGAGGGAGGTGCCGTTCAGCTTAGCCAGTTGAATGGGGAGCTTCTTCCCACATTGATTAATGGCAGTAGGCTTAATCTCTATAGTCATAGCCACCCCACTTCTCAGCCCTAGTTTAGCAAGTTTATGGTGGTGCAGATGTCCAGTGTAGTTGAAACAAGGCATCACACCGGGAACTAGTCTACACCGGCGGGTATTATAAGTATGAGGAATCGCATAAGGTTGGTTCATTTTGTGCAAGTCATCAGTGGCTTGCGGAAAAAAAAAAAAAAACTGCGCAGGTGATGCGGTGTTTCAGCGCAGCAATGCGATGTTTCCCCATGCCACGTATCTAGTTTTGCAACCGATAGAGGGCCAGTCAAGTCACGATCTGACATGCAGTTAAGGAGGAAATGACCGGTATACCTTACCGTAGATTTGGCAGCAGCAAAATTAAGTTTCCATATTTGGAAAATCTTCGACGAGACCGGCGCCCGTACACATGCTTCGAGGGAAACGTGATCGGATTTCAGCATTTATTGAGGATCGGATGACGGGTGTGGTCTCGTCCATGTAATTATTACGACCGACGGGTTCAGTCTAAATGACCGTTGTTTCTGGGATTGTTGCCTTCGGCATAAAAGCAGAAATTGTTCATTCGAGAGGGTTACACTTGCAAAAACCCGAGAGCTATAGAGTAAGCTGTTAAGAGTTCCCTGTGAAGAGTTCACCCCATTACAGAGTGCTGTGATTCCTAGAGTTTGAAGCCATTGCACGCCCAGGATATTCCACCAAGTGGGTTCTGTCCGAGGAGGAACCTTTAGAAGACATTTTGAGAAGGTTTGAGCGTGAAAGCCTTAGAGGTATTATGACGACACAGCCTAAGGGTGCCCAGACAAGTTCATCACAGGCCAGACAGTCACCACAGACGAGGAGCCATGCTCAGACAGTAGAAGAATCCAGTTCGGAGTTGGAGGAAGAAGTTTATAATGCAGCAGACTACATTCTTCCATGAGCTGAAGATGCACCAGAAGTAAAAATCCCCAAGAGTGGTAAGTTTCCTGTTCCAATACCACAGATTGATTCTTGAGTAAAGGAAGATGGAGACCTATTAGGATATGCAGCTATTGCTAAATTCATAGATTATAACCTGGCCAACGCTAAGACATATCCCTAGTTTCGGCCAGATAAGTACCTTACAATTCAGAAGAACCCAAGGACAGGTGCAGACGAATATATTCCCATGGACCATGTTCAGATTCTGGAGCGCTCAGGCCTGCTCAATCTGTTGAGACTACCACATTTTGGACACGGTGCATAGGTTAATGCCGTGGTGCGCATCCTACTTTCTTGTTTACATGGAGGTTACCTTTGGCTTGGTAACAAGGTCAACCTGAACATTGACCTCATACATCGCATTACTGGACTATCCAAGACTGGTCAACACTCGACGATAGATACAACAGGAAAGACCAAGGAACCCAAGCTATCACCCACCCTAGTTGCCAAGTACCAAATACAGAGAGGAGGTCGGGCTTACGACATTACAAGCATATCAGACAAAACACTCAGCTTTACAGCTAGTCTGCTTGCAGGCAGACTGTTAACTAAGGTTCGTCCCAAGGAAGTTACAGGGTCTGTAATTAAACTTGCTATACAGGTTGCAGAGGGGGAACCGTTCAACTGGTCTTTATTTTTGCTAAATATGTTTTAGGCAGATTGTTTGGCGGCACAGGATGAGGCCAGCCACCATTCACTTTTCATGGTTGATTATACTCTGTGCATTTGTAGGGTGGAAGGAATTGCCCCATACCCAATTTAGGCAGCTAGAAAGCGGTGAGCCCAGAGGGGTGCGCTATACAAACCTGTGGGAGACTAGCAACCCAGAAAAGAAAAAGCTCAATGCGATAGTATTCTATGAATACTACACGCTGCTGAAGAAAGTCGTCCTAGAAATACCACGGATCAGCAAGGAGGTTGTAGACACATACGATGATCGGCTTAATTTTATGGTGGACCGCCATAGAATCCACCTGAGACCAAAGAGGACTAAAAGGGATGATTGGGCTCCTGGCTGGTTCAGGATGACAGCGCAGGATATCGAAGGCATCATCAAAGACTTTGATGCCCAATGGAAGCAAGAGTATGAAGATACCACACCTCTACAATTAGATACTGCACAGACAGACCCAATAAACAAGGGCAAAGACAGAGTAGAAACTCAGACACAGGATGCAGAGGACTCACCAGACGAGGAGCCCCAGAAGAAAAAACAAAAGGTTACAAAGCCAAGTGGGGAGAAAACATTGACAGTTGATGACTATGAGCAAATTGCAGTAAGCATAAGGGACAGAATGAGTGACACATTTCAGGCGATGCAAGCATCACAGGGCAAGCTGCAGGGGGCCATAGACTAGCAACTAGGTGAGTTGAAAACATTGACTGAGAAAACTTCCATAATCCACACTCAGTTGAACAAGGCGCCAGCAGGAGAAAGTTTGAAACAGTCGATCTCCCGTGAGGAGATCCTAGCGAAGGGTTGTCTCAACACAGTTTTGATTCCACCAGGGAGCATCAGATTCCCTGCGTCGATGACGGATCCACCAGTACAGTTTAGGAAACCTGTTGAGGTTAACCTCGCAGATTTTCACATTGATCAGCTGCAGATAATCCAGCAGCAGCTAAGCGCAGAGCTCATAGGAAGAGAGCTTGTGACTTATGAAGAAAATACGCAGCTGATGCAGAAGAATGTAGCACTTGCCACCAACTTTCAGAAAAAGGTAGAGGAAGTACGGACATATGAAGAAAGAGAACAGGATCTTTCTCAAGTTCTACAAAGCATCGCATTGAAGTTACCCCAATGTCACATTGAGTTTGCCTTGCCTCTTCCGCAGAAGGTAAGAAGAGTTGTAGACAGAGCAAAGGCTCTGGAGGAAACAGTAGCCAAGATGGAAGAAGCAACGGCCAAGATGGAGGAAGACCATAGAGCGCAGATTGATGAGCTTGAGGCTCGTGCACGAGACACTTCTGAGGCAGACAAGAAAGCAAGAGTAGAGGCCTTTCGACTCGCTTCTGCACAGATGCAGTCTCGTATCGACAATGCACTATCAGTATTGAATGATGCGATGAACACATGGTCGGACTTGAATCAGCCGCTTGAGAAAGTAGAAATCCAGCAAAATATTCAGCAGATAGAGAATACCACAGCAGCAATGAAAGAAGAAATTAAGAGCTTAGCAGCTCTTCAGAAGACGAGGAAGACAAAGGAGATGAACCGCTTGCAGTAGGAAGCGCAATGATTAAGAATAAAGGAGATACACATCAATGACCTGATTCAACCCTACCAAGAGCAAATCACTGAGTTAGTCGATACGGTTGAGAAGAAAGTGAGGGATTTCACTACCACCAGAGAGGAAACTGACGCAACAGAAGACGCTAGTATTAGTCAAGCTTTGCTTGATTCGGCATGAGAGCGTGTCGCAGCAATGTAGGACGAAGTCGCAGGACTTCATGACAAGTTGCAATGGACTTCACAGGAAGCCAAAGAGAAGCTATAGTAGGAGAAGCCCGCTGGTAGTGGCTCGGGGGCGAGCCACAAGTAAGTGTTAGGGGACTGTTGGAGTAGGGTCCCGCAGCTACAGAAGAAGCTGCTATTTTGACAGACAGACAGTTTTGGCGGAGATATAAGAGGTAGAGCTACGACGCCATGGCAGGTTTCTAGCTACAAAGCAGAGCCGAAAACCGTGACCGTAGAAGGCAGAGAAGTCAAGGAAGATGATGGTACCTGAGCGACCGAGAAGAGAGAGCTCACCCACTGCATTGAAGGAAGCGGCGGACGACAGGAGGGATCAGCTACCCTCATAAAGGAAAAGGAGCAATGAGGCCGAGGTATTGAAGACAAAGGACAACAAGGGAAATAGCGTCGGTACCCATGGTCAGCGCTGGGAAGCATGGAAGACTATAGGAAGCTGTGGTGAAGGGAAGCGGTGCATAGTACCCATGGTCAGTGCCGGGAAGCATGGAAGACTGCAGAGAGATGTGGCGTGACGGATAGCGGCTACCTCAAAGTACAGATACGTCGACTGTCACTAGTTAGGGTTTGGGTTACTGTTGGGACAAGCCCACAGTGTTGTAATGGCGAGACCTTTGGGCCGCCTATAAAGGGATGTAGTTTGTATTGTAAAAGGTTGGCATTTTGGGCATTTTAGGCCATCCAGCTAGTCAGATCATCAGTAGTCTGTTAGCTTACTGTTATTTTGTATTGTAACAATCCGCAGGGATTGACAGAGAGGGAAGAGTATATTGTAAGAGAGACAATATAGAGATAGAAAAGAGATCTAAGAGAGAAGGGCTCCAGGCTGTGTGCAAAGTTACCCAGAAGATCTCAAGCTGCATATGCGGTGCAGCAGAACTGTGTTTACCTTCCCTTGAGCTATAATAGAAATACAGTTCTGTGGACGTAACTTCCATCCTGGAGGTGAACCACATTAAAATCGAGTGTTATGCGATTGATTCATGTGTTGTGTTTATTTGTTGCATCTGTTAGTTATTATATGAGCCTGGTTTACAGTTGAATGTATGTATGCGTTGTTCAGTTCACAGTAATATAGAAGGATAAACATAAGTTGAAGTCTTTGGCATGTTGTATGCAGGTTCATTTATGCTTTGCTTGAACAGTCAGTAGTCGCAGTGTTAACCAGCCTAGTATGTTGGGTCTTGCAAGTCGACACGAACAACGCTAAGTGCACTGAGCCGCGGGAGTAGGATATCGCAGGAAGGCGATACTGCACTGGCAGAGGAGCTACGGTGCGCGATACCGTAGGTTAAGGACTTAGCGTTGGGGAGAAAGTTACGTGTCGTCTGGTGCGCGACAGTGTGATAAGGCTGGAGTCATCACGAGTTATTGGAAGTTGCGCGACGCAGAGAGGGACCGTGCGACAGGAGAAGAGAGATATCACGGCTAGAAGAGCTGCGAGACGAGGAGATCGTGTGATGCGAGCATAAGGGTCACACGACGCGCAGAGAGAGAGGCCTCACGGCTAGCAGAGCTGCGAGTCGCACATAGGATGCCACAGAACCTGGTCCAAGATGCTTGAGTCCTTGGCCAACCCATTAGAATCACTTCGGGTGAGACTTCAGGCTGCTTCGCGGTCTGTCGCCGAAAGGGCCAGTGAGCTAGGGGTGTTGTTGGTTAAATACAGTAAAACCGGGTCTGCCCATGATACCCAACAAATGTTTCTGTTGCCGGCTTTGAACAAACAGAGCGCTGATGTTTTGGTGGCGTCCTACGAGAGACAAACTCAACAAGTGGGTTTGGTCTAACCAGAAAGAGTTTGCTGAACAAGAGAACAAGAGTCTTAGAATGAGTATAGAGGATTGGTTACAAAAACATATCATTACAAACTTGCATGCGATAATTTTTGCGACCTTTGGGAACGAGCTTTATGACTGGTTATCAAAGTTAACTGATACAAGCATATTCAAAAAGAAAAGAGACATTGTTTGGACACCAGAGCTGATTCAGACCATGAAGAACCTTGATAATCCTATCACGAGGGCAGTAGACTTCTGGCTTGTGAGTGTGCTAGAAGGCTTCGTCACAGAGTTTGCAGTTGACCAAAGGAAAAGCTTCAGCGAGGCTGAGCGCTATTTCTTCAAAGAATATCGTGGTAAGTACCTAAGATCTTTAAACTTGTCCATTAAGATGCTATTATATGAAAAAGGACTTAGCGTTGGGGAGAACGTTACGTGTCTCCTTGTGCATGGCAATGCGATAAGGCTGGAGTCATCGCGAGTCAGTGGAAGTTGCGCGACGCGGAGAGGGACCGCGCGACAGGAGAAGAGAGATCTCGTGGCTAGAAGAGCTGCGAGACGAGGAGATCGTGTGATGCGAGTAGAAGGGTCGTGCGACGTGCTGAGAGAGAGGCCTCACGGTTAGCAGAGCTGCGAGTCACACATAGGATGCCACAGAACCTGGTCCAAGATGCTTGAGTCCTTCGCCAACCCATTAGAATCACTTCAGGTGAGACTTCAGGCCGCTTCGCGGTCTGTCGCCGAAAGGGCTAGTGAGCTAGGGGTGTTGTTGGTTAAATATAGTAAACCTGGGTCTTCTCATGATACCCAACATAATTACATGAGATATTATAAAGCAATAGGTTTCTATTCGAATTGGTAAAAAAAAGGCTTACTAAAACAAGTCAAATCTCCCATAGGTGTAAAAAGGACTTTCCAAATCCATGAATATCCTAACAAATTAGCTAAAGAAAGAGGGAAATGTAATAATTGGTGGAAAGAAAACTCATTCATGCTTTTGTATGGATAAAAGGAAGGAGTATGATGTGGTAAAAAAACAAGGCAAGTTCCCCTAGACTAGATTTTCCTTTATGCCTTAAAAATGTTGTAAAGCAAGGCAACTTTCAGAAAAAGCAGATATGCACTTTAAGGAACTAGGAATAAAGTAGACATGCTAAATATGTTTCCAGGATGATTCCAAAGCGCTCCATGACCCATTTTAGCAAGTATTGACTTCTAGGAACATGTAGAAGTCAACTAGCATAGAGAGGGAATCTAGGAATAAGAAAAAAATAATTTAATTCATGTCAAATATGGGTAACTATGGGTTGATTATTCTAACAATCACATGACCAATATGGAAAAAATCAATGCAAGAAGAGTTCAAGTGTTTGCAAGATATTGAAACTTGGGAGTCGGTTCCTCTACCTTCCAAGAGGAAACTAATGCAATGTAAGTGGGTCTATAGGAACAAAGTGGATGTTGATAGTTCTGATATGAATTACAAGGCCAATTTGTTTTCCAAATGCTTCTCTCAAGTCCAAGGAGTGGACTATACAAAGACATTTGAATCGATTGTAAAGATGGACTCTATTAATCTAGTTTTGGCCATTGTTGCATATAAGCGATGGGAGGGGCACCACATGGATGGGAAGAGTGTTTTTATTCATGGAGAAACTCATGAGTATATTTATATTTTGAATCCTAAAGTTTTCATTCATGGTCCTTCACTTGTTTTCAGTTTGAAGAAGTCCCTCTATGGCCTCAAGCGATCCCCCAGGGCTTAGTATGCCAAGATGGACAACTTTCTTCTATCACTAGGATTTGAAATATGAAAATATGATCCTAATGTATATTTTCAACATTTATGTGATTCATTACAGATCATAGTACTGTATTTTGATGATATTTTGATCACTGGAAGTTGCATTTCTGATATAGGTTCAATTAAGTCTTCTTTGCATAGTGCATTTTCAATGACTGACCCTGGATTGTTTAAACGATTTCTTGGCTTGGATATTGAAAAATATGACATAGGTATCAAGGTAATCCAATCAAATTATGTTGTATGTTGGACACACTAGGCACACATAGAGGGGGGGTGAATATGTGTGTGCAGTTTTGATCACTTTTTCAACTTTAATAGTCAACAAATTATTCAATATTATGCTTTATCACACTATCATTATATCATCATAAACAATGTTATAATCATCATATCATCATCACCACATATAAATAATAGCAACACAACTCACAAGATTTTTACGTGGAAACCCAAGTCCTGGGGGGAAAACCACGAAAGCCTTTTTAAAATAGTTTTCCAGAAACAACTAGAAGGAGGAAACAACTCCCTTATTACAAATACTTCAATTTTCCAGCTGCAAATGGAAGGAGGATACAACCCCCTGATTTACAAGCTACAACCTAAAGGAAGATGCAACTCCCTGGTTCTCTGGCTTCAACTAGAAGGAGGCTATGATCCCCTTTCCTTTACCTATCACTGAACTACTGAAACACAACTGCACTGATCCCGTAGACTTGATAATCAACACCTGTACTACACTACATAATCTATACCAAACTGCATAACCATTTTCACTACTAACCATTGTTCATCATCTAATCACTACTCATCAATTGATCACTCTCTGCTGTATCACACTACTCATCAATTGATCAGTATTTGTTGTATCACACTACTCATCAACTGATCACTATATTCTATATAAAATTTCTTATCATCTGATCATTATTCATGGAATCATCACTTGCATAATCATCCCTGTATACCAACAAGTCATTTCACTTCCATATACTGCTCATGTACATAATTGTACACCTCATCATACATAATTACTGAACAATTAATTCTGCTCTACTTTCATTGAACATAAGGCATGCATTGTCATAGGTATGCATCATCGTCATAGGGTATGAATCATAATGCATAGGAGAGCATAATCACACTATTGTATGAATGTACATCATATTGTATAGGAGTGCATCAACTTCATAAAGTGTACATCATTATCACATGCATTATCATCATAAAGTGTATCATATCATAACATAAATTTATGCAACATCATCATATCCTCCATAATAACTTCAAATATATATACCAATATAGAGGCTGACATACTAAGATCAAATATGAACTCTATCCATGAGAGACATGTGTCATCACAAGAGAAACCTAGAAGCATGAGCCATAACTTTTTAAAGATCATAATATGAAGAAATAATAGACAAACGATAATAAAGTCTATATCATGTCATCACATATCCCTCTTAAGAATATTTCCAATGAGCCAATAATTTTGTAATTTCAATTCCGTATGAGAAAGTTATGCCTATTTAGTGAAGATGCCCAGAAATTTCGCTATCACAAAATTTCACACTTTTCTCTAAGAGTTTCGAAATTCCTGAGAGAATTGATGATGAACAAATGAAATGTTTGATATTCTATTTATATAGGTTGTGAAGAAAAATTATTATCTTGGGATGACATGCAATTCAAAATTAGAAATAATTAAATTCTCTTTTGTTTGGTCAGCTCACCCAAAAAGGTGGGGTACACCAACTTCAAAAATTCATATCTCTTCAACCGTAAGGAGTTCGAAAATGCTCCACATATCAACAGAAATAGATTGATGGGGACTAATCTGCCTATGATTGGTTTATTTTAAAATTCTTTGTCTAATACCCTTAAATTCTTAAATATGTCAAGGATGTCAAGACTCCACACATAAAGGTGTCAAATACCATGTTACCTTATGCATAAGTTCCAAGGTCAAAAGATTTAATGGACATCAACAAAGGCATGAGGGATTCAATGGAATTCACATACACATACTTAACATCAACAAGAAGGAGGTCTCCACCATATACTCATCATATCAAGGGTACCAAGGATCCCAACCCCACTAATCAAGTGGGAACAAAGAATTTTTCAAGAATATCACCATCAATATACAATAAGGATTCAAGGACTTCAAGGGATTCAACATCATCATGTTCAATGTCTCCATATCATTAAAAACATATCAAATGGTTCCACTATATATCTTCATCACCATAAGAGTACCAACAACCCAAAAGAAGGGTACAAAGACCTCACGACTAGTTTGCAACACCTTATGGGCTTCATATGCATGATCACAAGACTACTACATGCCAATGACCATATAGAGTCCAAATAACATCAAACCATTATATATGTAGGTTCAATACCTAAAATTTATAGGAAACCAAGCACCCCACAATAATGGGTTCCAACATACCACCATAAGTGTGGGTTCCAAGACCTAAGTATCCACAGGCAAGAGGATCAAGATCTAATCTTGTGGACTCAGGGACCCCACAAGAACTTAACAACATCAATACCATCCAATGCAAGCAATGGGATTCACCATCAACACATCAATGACTTTACACATGAACCACATCATCCATCCAACAACCAATCAAGAGATAAAAAAAAATACAAGCATAACAAGGAGCACAAATACCAGTAACCAAATATCAACTAGGAGTAAGGAACTTGACAATGGACTCAAATGGGACCAATATACAACTTAGGTCCACTTGACCAATTCAATGGGTAACCAAGGATTTTGTCATTTTTCCAAGGCCTCCAAGGGCTTCAATATTGGGATTGGACAAGGTCAAAAGGGCTCCTATGACACAAAAAAACACAAACTAAACACTAACCATTAGGGGCTCCACAAAGGGTACCAAGGACTCAATAGTTGGCACCAATGACCAGATACCGCTGGAATCAATGACAAATTAATCAACAATCTCCCCCTTTGTCATTGATGACAACACCATAACTCCTATTCAGAATAAGCTCCCACTGTCAACCAGACTCTACCCCGCTTTGGAATCAACGACAAAGGGAATATACTTTGACCATATTGATCCCCCTCAGGGCATGCTACCCCTTAGGTCATTCCCCCCCTGTCATCAAATTATCTTCCTTTTCAACTTTTCTTCTTGTTTGCATTAATGGCATCAAGAGCTTCTTTTGGCGTTACTGCTTCCCTTATTACTAAGCACTGATGCTTCTTTGATGGAATTGTATTTTGTCACACAGATACTGCTAGAACCAAATACTATACAATACTCAAATATGATAATCAGGTTCATATCTCCTTTTACACATTCTTTGTACACTTCATATCACTGGTCGATAGTCTTCAAAATGGCATTGGTTTTTTCCCAATATTTTCATCATTTTTGTTTTGATATTCTAACTTTATTCTCCATACTTAGGTAGGATGATGGTTTTTCATTTTATTCGATTGAACTTACTTTGTTCTCCAAACTTTAACTTGTCCCAGCATCCTGCAATGTTTTGTGAAATGACCATAATGATAGCAATTGTAACACTAAATAAAAAATGTACATTGATTTCTTTTTGGAGTGATTATGTCATGAGCTCTGGAATGAATGGCTTTGTGACCATAGTTGTTACACTTGTAGCAGTTACCATGGAACCTTATAGGATATCTCTGAGCAGTAACCTCTCTTGATTCTTGCTGATCATGGGATCTTCTGAGAATACATGTATTACTGTTAGAATTTTCTTCTTTTTCCATAGAGCTTTTAATTTCTTCAATTTTATTCTCGATCTTCAAATTTCTATTTAACTGAGTAGTTGTTTTGTATAGATCTTCCTTCAGAGAGAGGATCTTCAATTCTTGCTTTTGACAAATTTATATCTTTTCTTGGAGTTGTCTTATTAGATCTTCTTCTATTTTATTGACTTCTTCTACATGTTTGTTCAGATCAAGGATAGTGTCTTCGATTTGTCCTTTTGAATTTTGATCATCCTCAAGGGATTTTTGCAGCTGACCTTTTAGTACACAATTTTCTTTTCTGAGTTTTGAGAGGTCCTTTTCAAATTCAAAGTTTGTCAGAAATACCTTCCATAATTCTGCCTTCAAGGATTTGATTTCAAGTTCTTGTTTTCTTCTTAACTTCTCTTCCAATATTTCTTTAGTCTTATAGGTACTTATCTCATTGTATTTGTCTTGTAATTTGCAGATCAATTCTTTTTCCTTCTCTTCTAGTAGTCTTCTGAGACTAGCAATTTATTCTGATTACTTTTCAATTTCTGTAGCCGACTTCTCGAGTTTATCTTTCAAAGAGTTGGATATGGCTTTGTTGTAGCTGCAACTGTTTCCCCAAATTTTCAAATTTTGGACCCCCTCATTAATTTTAGCATTGCCTAGAATCGTTTGGATCCATGAACTCTTTTGATTTTTGCTTTAATTTTGGACTATTTCGAGGATTACTCTCCTCCTGCGTTTCGGAAAATTGCTTATGTTTGAAACTGTTGCGGGTTGTGGAATTTAGAGTCTGGTTTGCTGCCCTTTGAGATGCATTTTCTTTTCGGAAGCTTATTTCTTATGCTGGCCACTGTTTCAGAGGATATTTAAACAATTTATCAGAGCCATGTTTCCTTAGGGAGCCTCCGGTGCGGAAATCGAATGATGATTATTCTGTAGGAGGATCTTGACTTTTTTGTTATCGCGTCGCATCGTTGACTTGCTTATAATATCAGAGGTTGATCAAGGTTGAATCGGGATATTTGGTCTTTGTGAATCCACTATTTCAGAATTAAAACAAGTTTTTTTTGGACCGCTGCGAAACCTTAAGTTGTTCCGAACACTTAGTGTTTTACATTGATCTTGGGCCATAGCAGAGGTTATGTTTTTGGATCGGAGACTGTAGTCTGTTTATCTTCTGCCCTTGCGGATCCCAACCGAGCTAGGTATCCGCCCTATAATTGCTCCGCCCATCGATACTTTGTTAGGTCTTCATCGCTTTGTTTTTGGATTAGAGGCTGTAGTCTTTCCTCCTCCGCCCTTGCGGCTGTGTAATGCACTAAGCATCCGACGTTGATGTCTTTCCACTCGCCGACTGGGAACTTTTCTGCCTAGATTTTGAGTTTAGCTCTTCCGACTCAGATAAACTTAATGGTCTCACTGATCCCGTTGCCTGTTTGAGATCCGTTGATGCAGCTGTGAGTGAGACTACCAGGCCGACGTTTTAATGTTTTAAGCGGCAGATAAGTTTGCTCTTCCCATCGTTTTGTGAGTTTTAAACCCCTATGTGGGTGACAGTGTTTTGGTACTAGTTAGGATTTTTCATGACAAGGGCATAATTCAGGGTCTCTTTTGATGACTATTCATTCTGTTGATGTGTTTCATTGAAAATACACAGTCCTAATTAATGATAAATGTTGTTTAATTGCAGACAGACTCAAGATACTTCTTCAGATTACTACTACAAGAAGGCATAGCTAGGAGACGAAGAAACATAAAGTTGGTTGGGCTAGATAGAGTGCATACTGAAATCGACAGAATCTCAAGGAGGAAAAACGAAAGACAAGGCAGAATCGATGATGACAAAAGCCCACGCTTGGAAAGATCCTTCAGTTACCAAGCTGATCCCGCTCCGTTAAGTACTCATAAGTTGAAATCTAAAAGACGTAAAGCATGAAGTGAATCATGAGTACTCACGGAAAAGAAAAAATGGTGATATTAGACGGTTTTGAGGAGCCCAAAGGTCACACAGTTAGGGCAACCCAAGGGTTAGCCGATTTGGTTTAAATATAGGAAAGTTAGAATTTACAGGGGCTTTTTCCCTGGAAAAACTTGTGAACTATTGTTTGTAAGAGGAACTACTTCGTTTTACAATAAGAAATTACAAATTTTGCCTGTTGGAGAAGGTGCTATGTGGAATCTGCCAATGTGATAAATGAACAATGTTGAAGGGGAACTATTTCGTTTTTGACTGTGTTTCATTAACTATGAGAGCGTTCTAACTTCATGAACCTATGTTCTTACTTGAATGTTCTCTAGTATATTTTGTGATGCTTTCCACTATGAGTAATGGAAGTTTTCACTGTTGATGAGCTATCTTGTCATGTATAATTTTATTCATGTTTGTATGTTTGGTTCTAGGAACAACTATCTGTGATTTGCCGTAACATGTGAACAGTATTACATTACTTATGAATTAATATCTAGCTCTCTAGAGATAGCCTAGTTAGTATTTATTTTCTACTTGTGTGTGATTTAGATGCTTGAGAGTTTAAGGCGATAGGTAAGAACCTGCGCATCACATTGTGAATACTCCTTGCATTCTTTATCAATCTGCATGTTAAATAGGCACTTTCATATCATACTTTAAATTAAAAACACAAAATATATATAGTGGACCGGGCCGCAACCGGTAAAACCTTTTATTTTTGTTACTTGAACTACGGTAGCCGGACCACAAACTGGTAGGATTCCCTACACCAAACAGTCATGGGCTAGTTGGGAACATTGACTGGGGAGAATCCCTTGCTGTTGTTTCCTATGAATTTCTAGGCCTCAACAGTTTCTGGCACTAGAAGGAGGGCCACCAGTGCATGGCTGGTCGAGGAAACCCATTTTCCCGAGACTATTCCATCGGTAACAGTTCAGAAATTAGTGTGTTTCATAGTCCAATTCTTGAAGAGGGGGGTAGAGAACATTTGTATTCTGTCGACAATGAAGTTGTTAATGATCTGAGAAGACACACTAGGGCATACATGAAGAAGATTGGAGGGTTACCGATTATCCCTGAATTTCCCAGAAGAGAATATAAAAGGAAAGATCGTCCTATATTGGAAGACTCAGTGTTGGTTGAAGATTGGGAAGAACTTGTAGAAACAATGTTACAGGAAGTTGAACAGCCTTTGAATCAAGCAGGCCCAGATAATCCTCACAGTTCTCCTGTTCATACTCCTATTCGCTCACCCCCTCACTCTCTACCCAGACTCATGGCAGGTGTAAACGCAAATCAACCACCCAACCCACCGAATCCACCACCTGCCTGAAAAGCCAGATCACCTTTAAACCTAACACCTCCTTTGCATGATTTACCTCAATATTTTGAAAAGATGCTGCCCAAATTTGACCCAAATGAGAAGATTCTAGTAGATGACCACTTGCAAAGTTTCTATTTGGCAATAGAAGGGTTAAGGGCTGGGGAATATGAGGATGTAGTTTGCAGAATTTTCCCACACACCCTTAAAGGAGCCGCAGTATCGTGGTACTTTGGTTTTCCAGCTAATTCTATCCCTAATTAGGATACCTTCGAGAGAATTTTTAGAAGTAAGTATGCAACCCAAAAGACTCTTGTAGCTCTCATGAAGGGACTATGCGCCTTAAAGAAAGAAATAAAGGAGAAGGTACATAATTTCACCCAAAGATTTGCAGCATATCTTAAGAATTTTTCTGAAGCTAACAAACCTTCAGATAAAATCCCGATTGAATATTATACCTCAGCTTTAGGACCAGAGTTGGCCATGTTTTCCAAAATGAAGGCCAAGCCTACTCTAGCAGAGACCTATGAGGAGGCGGAGAAAGTAAAGGATGAATGGGAAAGTATTGAAGATTATCCCGAATGGTCAAGAGAGAAAAAAGTGGGGATGAAAGCTTTGTTGTTTACCAAGTCTAAGGAGGAGCAATCCCCAGATTTTGAAGGAATGGCAAAAATGATGCAAAATATTTCTAACAGAATCATGGAATTGGAAAAGGAAAAGGAAGCCCAAAAGTTCTACAAGCCCTATTACAAGAAAAGGGAAGATAGCAATCAATCCCAACCCCCTTCACACAATTCAGCATCTATGAATTTAACAGACATAGGAATGGACAATTTTTGCACTTTCCACCAACAACCCCACTCTGAAAAGAATTGTCCTCAATGGATAAACTCAATGATGTTGGTTATGAATCAGCTGTTAGATTCTAAGTTGACAGAATATGAAGACGAAGAAAGGAAATATAGTAATACGTCAACAAAAGAACAAGAGGATGAGACCATGGTTTTATGGGATTGTGTTTCATTGTTTGACGCCAAGGAGGAAAAGGTTTTGGGACACGAGGACATCCTGGAAACAAATGTAACAACAAGAAGCCAAGGGTTGGCTATAGAAAACAGTCTCATGCTCCCAAAGTTTAAAAGACTTCAAAGGAATGTTAAACAATTTCAAAATAACTCCTCAGCTAATGAAATTCTGGAATTTACCATCACCATCCAAGATCCTAGATAGACTAACGTGTTCACCAAGCCCAATGAAGGAAAAATAAATAATGGTAAACCAAATCCCATTGACCCCAAGATGGAATATGACATTTTGGAAGATATAAAGAAGGTAAGGGTGAATATCTCGTTATTTGAAATGTGCAAGGTGCCACAGTAGAAAGAAAATATTTTGAAAGCACTTGAAGCATCAGAGGAGGGGCTGCCCACCGACAACTAGCCCGAGGAAGAAGAAGAAATTGGGGAAGCAAGCGTAGGAGGTAAGCCTAAGAGCAAGAATCCACCATTTCTCCTCACCTTTGAAATTTTTAACCACAACGTACATAATTGCTTGGTAGATTGAGGGGCATTGGTTAACGTCATGCTGCTGTCGGTCCGCAAAAGGATAAATGGGTAGCCTAAACCATCCACCTGGAGGGTTGTTCAGTTGGATAGGACGAATGTGAAGGTAATTGGGGAAATGGAAGATGTTCTAGTCCGCTTGTCTTCAAATGATAAGGTGTGTCAAGTTATTGATATTGTGGTGGTTGACATACCAGAATCTTATGGGCTTGTTCTAAGCAGGGACTGGTCGGTAAAGCTAAACGGATATTTTGCCTCGGACTGGTCACATATGTGGCTTCCGTATAAAGGAAGCCCAAATCAAATTAAAATTTTGAGGGAGCCCCATATGAAACACAATGTTACTCAGTTTGAAGAAAAAAATGAACCAGTGGATTCTGTTTTGGGAAATTACTTTATTGAGTTAGAACCAGGAAATTACCAAGTAGAAGAAGCCAGCGACACATCAGACGCTCAACCTAATCTCCTTCGGTTTTCACAGGCCGATGAAATCAATTGTAAAATAGTAGACTTAGCAGTAGAAGTAGATGTAAATTCCCACACAGTAGTTAGCGATTTTTGGACACTTTTTTTTGACGGTTCTAAAACATTAGAAGGGTCAGGAGCCGGTTGTGTCTTGATTGACCCCAATAAGAACAAACATTTTCTTTCATGTAGGTTAGAGTTTGAATGTACAAATAACACAGTTGAATATGAAGCATTGGTTCAAGGTTTAAGGAAAGCAATTGAATTAAAGGAAAACAATCTGAAAGTGTTTGGAGATTCTGAAATAATTGTAAAACAAATTTGGAATAAAATACATTGCATTTCTCCCCACTTAAAAGCTTATCAAAATGAGGTATGGGATTTGCTCAAATGTTTTAATGCATTTAATATTGTATCGATTCCAAGACTTAAGAATGTAGCAGCTGACTTGTTGGCCACATCAGCTGCGAGGCTTGTGCCCTCTAATAATCGGTGCCCTATTGAATTGATTTTCAGGCCCTCAGTTTTGGATATGATTACCAACCTACGAGTGTTCGACGATGATCAACAGATTATAGAATGCTTAACAAATGACGAGGCATTTAAAGGGGCGATTATTGATGATGAAGAATATCAGGCCGAGCTGAAAATCGATAATTTCATCCCTAAGGGAGTCAGAAATTTAGAACGGATGTTTGATTTAAATGAAAAATTTAGAAGACCGGCAAATGTGAAGACTCATAGCTCATCTCTACAGTTCGAATTTATTAATTTGTGGACTGAGATGAAGTATAAATATGTGAACCTTGGAAAATGTTGTTCACTAGCTGGAAGAAATAAGTTCATTGTTATTTTTAATCAATATAAATATGTTTTTTCCTGGACATATGAAGATCTGAAGACATATGACACCAGTATTATCGAGCATGTTATCCCCATCAAATCTGGAGTCAAACCCTATCAGCAGCCTTTAAGGAAAATGCATCCAAAATTAGAACCTCTAATCCAGAGTGAAGTTAAGAAATTATTAGATGCTAGAATAATTTTTAAGGTTAGACACTCGGAATGGGTTTCAAATATGGTACCAGTAAGGAAGAAATATGGAGAAATCAGGTTATGTGTGGATTTTAGAAACTTAAATCACGCTTCAGATAAAGACAATTATCCTGTTCCACCCATGGATCAATTACTGCAAATGGTTTCAGGTTCTGAACTATTCTCTTTAATAGATGGATTTTCAGGCTACAATCAAGTATTAGTAGCCGAAGAAGACAGATTGAAAACGACATTCAGGACCAGGTGGGGAACTTTCGCTTACAGAAGAATGCTCTTTGGACTTATAAATGCTGGAGCTACATTCCAGAGGGCTATGGACATAGCTTTTCACGGTTTGATTGGCCGAAGTGCTATAGTATACCTCGATGACATCACGATATTCTCAAAGAAGAGAGAAGAACACATGTTTCACCTAAAGCAAATTTTTGAACGCTGTCAAAAATATGGTATCTCACTAAACCCCAAAAAGTGTGTATTCACTGTTACGGAAGGTAAGTTGCTCGGTCACGTGGTTTCAAAGAAGGGGATCTCCATAGACCCAGAAAGGATTAAAGCCATTGAATAGATTCCCTTGCCCCATAATAAAAAGGGCATGCAATCATTTATGGGGACAATAAACTTTGTGCGGAGGTTTGTGCCAGATTTCGCTCAAATTGTTAAACTTTTGCAGCAAATGGTGAAGCAAAGTGTACAATTCAAGTGGACTGAGGTTGAGAAGAACGCATTCGGCAAGATTAAAACTGCTGTTGCACATGCACCCTCCCTCAAAAGCTTGGATTTTGATAAATATTTTATTCTATACACTTTCGCATTTGATGATTCGCTAGCAGCTGTGCTTACTCAGAAGGAAGACAGGGGAGATGAATCCCCCATATCATTTATGAGCACTGGTCTACAAGGGGCCGAATTGAATTACCCGGCTATAGATAAACAAGCTTACACAATGTTCAAAGTAGTGAAACAATTCAGGCCCTACATACTAAAGAACCGGACCAAGGTAATCGTCCCACACCCAGCTGTGAGGTCTCTTTTCGTACAGAAGGAGTTAGGAGAAAGAAGGGGCAATTGGGTAACAACTCTTCAGGAATATGACCTCGAATTCAAGCCAACTTCTATAGTTAAAGGGCAAGGATTGTGCAAGCTGATGACTGAAAATAGAAACAATGAAGAACATGCCTAGGAAGACGAAGCTGAGTTACATTTGGTGGATGTATGTCCTCTTTTCACAGCCCCGGAATCTTGGTATCGAGACCTTGTGCATTACCTTCAGACATGATTGTTACAAGAACATTGGAATTCTAAGCAAAGAAGAGCATTGCATCTTAAATCAGCCTCTTATCAAATTATTGAAGGAATATTATTCATAAAAAATTACTACGGAGTTCTTCTTAGATGCTTAGAGAAAGAATATGCGAAGATGGTAATGACAGATTTGCATGATGGGCCTGCTGGAGGACATTTTTCCGGAGATACTATAGCTCACAAAATTCTCAGAGCCGGATACTATTGGCCCACGCTCTTCAAAGATGCACATGCCCATGTCAAAAAGTGTGAAATTTGTCAAAGGTGTAGTGGAAGACAAGCTAAAGCAGCAGGACAGTTGAAGCCTATGACAATAATAGAGCCTTTTGAGCAATGGGGGTTAGATATCATTGGGGAGATAAAGCCAAATTCTTCCCTGCAACACAAGTATATTCTGACAGCAACCGACTACTTCACTCGCTGGTTCGAGGCCATCCCGCTGCACAAAATCAATGAGGATGCGGTCATAGACTTCTTGCAAGACCATATTATGACCAGGTTTGGAGTTCAAATTTCTTTAGTTTTTGATAATGCTACTTACTTTTCCTCAATAAAATTAATTTCTTTTTCTCATGAGAAAGGGATTAAGTTGCATTACTCTGCTAATTACTATCCACAGGGAAATGGTTTAGCGGAATCTACAAACAAGAATCTGATTAGGATTTAAAAAAAGACGGTGATAGAAAATCATAGGAGTTGGCACTCAGCGTTACCAAATGCCCTTTGGGCTGATAGAGTCACCCCAAGTCTTCGATAGGAGTGTCTCCATATACCCTTGTGTATGGTAAAGAGGCCATTCTACCCCCCAATATCATGCTACCCTCTTCCATAATAGCTTAGGAATCTAAAGGATCAGATAATGAAGTCCTGCAAATGAGGATATATAATCTCCTGAAGGTAGAAGAGTCTCGATCTAAAGCCAAAGAGCGCTTTAAACAACAACAAGAGATAGTAAAGAGATGGTTTGATAAACACAAGGTTGGAACAAAAGATTTTGAGGTGGGAGATTTGGTTCTCAAGTGGGACCACCCCCATGATGAGAAAGGAAAACAAATGAAATTTCAGCAGTTGTGGGTAGGTCCTTTCTATATTGCGGCAAAGCTTGGCCCCTCAACTTATAAATTGCAAGATTTACAGGGGTGGGAAGAGAACTTACCAGTAAATGGTTTATTTCTCAAACCTTATTTTTCCTGAGTTTTGTTGGTGTTCTTCTATCTTGTATATAAATAATTTGACTTGGCTATTTACTTTGAGTTATGTAGTTCTGTTTTGTTTTAGTCTAAATTTTACTGATTTCAATAAAGGAGGCAAACCCGCGGTTGCATGGAGAACATCGGAATTTTGGAATGATTAAAGTTCTTGGGTATAAGACTGTATATTATTGTTTATCTAAAAGAATTTATTCTATTTTAGCAGTTTTCTCGAGTGGCTATGAACACATTTAAGTCCTACTTAACCCTTGTAAAATAAACCAGAATCAAAAGGTCTAGAATACTATTTTGAGGCTCCATACATATCACATTAAAAAATGTCCTAGGGAGTGACAGCAAAGGGCCCATGGAAAGGAAGCAAGGTAAACATTATATTATATATAAATGATCCCATGCCAAGAATTGAATGCCAAAAGGAAGATAAGAGTCGAGAACTCCATGAAAACACTATGTATCAAAACAAATACTGAATCATATAAGTACTAAATCGCCAAAAGTTCCTCTCTGTCCGTGAGCTGAAAATTGAATACATCTCTCACACAAAAGGACACTATGGATAGAGGAGCCTGAATCAAAATTTAGAAAGAAAGGCATGCAGGAGGAATCATATGAAAAGGCAAAAGCTCAAAATCACAAAAGGTGCAAAATGGCATGGGAATGAGGAACAAATAAATATTTCTATTTACCATATGCTACAATCCTGTGGTGCCCAAGCTGGCAGCTACTTGAAGACAGAGGTAACAAATGAAATTCATCTTCCTGGCCTCAAAAGAGCTATCTTGTCTTGAAAATCCTGGTTTCCACTCTCCTAAATTAGACTATCATCAATGATTAAAAGCACATACATTTACCATTTGAGAAATCCAGATATCTAGAAGAATTCAATAGGTTCGTTGTTATTAAATAGTCTGTTACTCAAGAAACAATTGTCCAAAGATCTAGGTCCACCAGGTAGTCGCCAATTGTTGCAGCTGCAACTGTTTCCCCAAATTTTCAAAGTTTGGACCCCCTTGTTAATTTTAGCATTGCCTAGAATCATTTGGATCCATGAACACTTTTCATTTTTGCTTTAATTTTGGACTATTTCGAGGGTTCTGGAATTTAGAGTCTGGTTTGCTGCCCTTTGAGTTGCGTTTCTTTTCAGAAGCTTATTTCTCATGCTAGCCACTGTTTCAGAGGCCATTTAAATAATTTATCGAAGCCATGTTTCCTTAGGGAGCCTCCATTATGGAAATCGAACAATGATTATTCTGCAGGAGGATCTTGACTTTTTTGTTGTCGCGTCGCATCATTGACTTGCCTATAATATCGGAGGTTGGTCGAGGTTGAATCGGGATATTTGGTCTTTGTGAATCCACTATTTCAGAAGTAAAACAAGTTTTTTTTTGTACCGCTACGAAACCCTAAGTTGTTCCGAACACTTAGCGTTTTACATTGATCTTATGCCATAGCAGAGGTTATGTTTTTGGATCGGACACTGTAGTCTGTTTATCTTCCACCATTGCGGCTCCCAAGCGAGCTAGGTAGCCGCCCTATAACTGCTTCGCCCATCGATACTTTTTCGGGTATTCATTGCTTTGTTTTTGGATTGGAGGTTGTAGTCTTTCCTCCTCCGCCCTTGCGGCTGTGTAACGCACTAAGTGTCCGACGTTGATGTCTTTCCACTCGCCGAATAGGAACTTTTCCGCCTACAGTTTGAGTTTATCTCTTTCGACTCTGATAAACTTAACGGTCTCACAGATCCCGTTGCCTGTTTGAGATCTGCTGATGCGACTGTGAGTGAGACTACCCGGCCAATGTTTTAATGTTTTAAGCTGCCGATAAGTTTTCTCTTCCCATCGTTTTGTGAGTTTTAAACCCTTGTGTGGGCGACAGTGTTTTTGGTACTAGTTAAGATTTTTCATGACAAGGGTGTAATTCAGGGTCTCTTTTGATGACTATTCATTCTGTTGATTTGTTTGATTGAAAAGACACAGTCCTAATTAATGATAAATGTCATTTAATTGCACACAGACTCAATAGACTTCTTCAGATTACTACTATAAGAAGGCATAGCTGGGAGACGAAGCAGCATCAAGTTGGCTGGGCTAGACAGAGTGCGTACTGAAATCGACGGAATCTCAAGGAGGACAAAGGAAAGACAAGGCAGAATCGGTGATGACAAAATCCCAGGCTTGGAAAGATCCTTCAGTTACCGACCTGATCCTGCTCTGTTAAGTACTCATAAGTTGAAATCTAAAAGACGTAACGCATGAAGTGAATCATGAGTACTCATGGAAAAGACAAAATGGTGATATTAGATGGTGAAGCCCAAAGGTCACACGGTTAGGGCATCCCAAGGGTTAGCTGATTTGGTTTAAATATAGGAAAGTTAGAATTTACAGGGGCTTTTTCCCTGGAAAAACTTGTGAACTATTTTTTTTAAGAGGAACTACTTTGTTTTACAATAAAAAATTACAAATTTTGCTTGTTGGAGAAGGTGCTATGTGGAATCTGGCAATGTGATAAATGAACATTGTTGAAGGGGAGCTATTTTGTTTTCGACTGTGTTTCATTAACTATGAGAGCGTTCTAACTTCATGAACCTATGTTATTACCTGAATGTTCTCTAGTATATTCTGTGATGCTTTCCACTATGAGTAATGGAAGTTTTCACTGTTGATGAGCTATCTTGTCATGTATACTTTTATTCATGTTTGTATGTTTGGTTCTAGGAACAACTATCTGTGATTTGCCGTAACATGTGAACAGTATTACATTACTCATGAATTAATATATATCTCTCTAGAGATAGCCTAGTTAGTATTTTTTTTCTACTTGTGTGTGATTTAGATGCTTGAGAGTTTAAGATGAGAGGTAGGAACCTGTGCATCACATTGTGAATACTCCTTGCATTATTTATCAATCTGCATGTTAAATAGGCACTTGCATATCATACTTTAAATTAAAAACACAAAAATATATACGATGGATCGGGCCGCAACCGGTAAAACCTTTTATTTTTGTTACTTGACCTACGGTAGCCGGACCGCAAACTCGATGGATTCCCTACACCAAACAGTCACGGGCTAGTTGGGAACGTTGACTGGGGAGAATCCCTTGCTGTTGTTGCCTGCAAATTTCCAGGCCTCAACAGGCTTCTTTTATTCTGGTAGCTTCTTCGACTTTTAGTTTCAGATTAATTATGGTCTCTGTGGCCTTCTCATATTCTTCTTGATTCCTCTTCTCATATTTGTCCAATTTCTCCTGCAATACTTGGTTCTGTTCACAAATATTTTCACTTCTTGTGAAACATTAGTAATTTCATTGTCTATCATAGTATCCGTTAGATTTCTATCACTTATCAGATAACAAGTATTTTCATCACAATATGAATTATTGCATTCTATGAATTCAAAATGGATCTTATCTTCTATACCTGATAAACATATCTCTTTAAAACTATTACCAACATAGTGTTCGAGGGACTTACCTTCATACTTATATGGATATTGTACTGACCTTTGAATGGGAATGTCTTCTGCTTCTTGTTCTTCATATGCATTTAGCTGTTGTATTTTGAATAATAATTCTTCAGCTGAGTTGCACTTTCCTATTTTCTCCTTTTGGAGATCTGTTAGATCTTCAAGCATTAATTCCTAACCTATACTTCTTGTTCTTTATTGGAGTATATTTGTTCTAATCTAAGCCATAGTTCCTTAGTCGAGATACACGTCCCTATATTCTTATTTTGGATATCTGTTAGGAATTCAAGGATGGATTCCATATCCATAGAATTATTTTTCTTTTCTCCCTTCTGAGCTACTATTTTCACTTTCTTTGGAGGAGTATATTCAGTAAGAATTGATTTCCATACATGAATTCCTTCTACCTCAAAATAAACCTGCATTCTTCTTTTCCAGATGTATTAATTTTTTCCACGAAACAATGGTACTCCATTCATTGAGAACCCCATGGTGTGTCAAGGATCTACTTCAAGATGGTAATAATTTCTAGTGAATACCAGCTCTGATACCAATTGTTGGACACACTAGGAACATAGAGAGGGAGGGGGGGTGAATCTCGGTGTGCAATTTTTATCACTTTTTCAACTTTAACAATCAACAAATTATTCAATATTATGCATTATCACATTATCATTATATAATCATCAACAGTGTTATCATCATCATATAGACATCATCACCTAAAAAGAATAGCAACAAAGTACACAATATTTTTACATGTAAAACCAAGTCCTGGGGGGGAAACCACATAATCCTTTTTAAAATAGTTTTCAATAAATAAATGGAAGGAGAAAACAACCCCCTTATTACAAATACTACAATTTCCAACTACAACTGGAAGGAGGCTACAACTTCCTGATTTATAGGTTACAACATGAAGGAAGCTGCAACTCCCTAGTTCTCTAGATTCAATCTGAAGGAGGCTACAACCCCCTTTCCTTGCCCCTTTCCTGCCAACTTGATAAGAATATAGACATTGAACTACTGAACCACAACTGAAGTGATCCTGAGCACCTGCTAATCAACACATGTACTACACTGCACAATCTGTACTACAATGCACAATCAATCCCACTACTAACTACTGTTCATCATCTAATCACTACTCATCAACTGATCACTTTCTACTGTATCACATTGCTCATCAACTAATCACTGTCTACTGTATCACAGTACTCATCAACTGATCAATGTATTCTGTTATCCCCAAAGTTGAACCTAGACTACGGGATTCAAGCTTAAGGAAATCTTTGTTCAAAAAATGTATAAATTAAATGAAATCAAACTAAAAACACAAACTGGTATCAAACAAAGCTAATGGAACTTCACAGCACTAGAAGGAACTAGGCTAGTATAACTGTTTGTATAGATTACACAATTCTGGTATGAAATCAAAAGCTTTAAATGCATCACACAATATACAATAAGCAAAGTTGGTATATGTCACAGATTGGTAAATACAGGTATTTATAAGAAGATCAAAGCATTGAAGTGAAGGCTGGTATGAAATCAGAGCTGCAGGAGAATCAAACAAGTGCTGTATAACATGAATCAATCACAAAGTTCAATATCCAGATTACTATGATCCTGAAATCAGGAAGTGAAACTGCCACTGTCTATAAAATATAAAGATAATTGTCTCTTCAAGATAAGAATTAGTGTAATGGAATATGAACGACCATATACATAACAGAATTATCAGAAAGACAATTTATATAACACAAGGGAAAATCATCATCAAGTTTCATTCATAAA
This sequence comes from Pseudotsuga menziesii, assembly GCA_001517045.1. Classification (NCBI taxonomy): domain Eukaryota; kingdom Viridiplantae; phylum Streptophyta; class Pinopsida; order Pinales; family Pinaceae; genus Pseudotsuga; species Pseudotsuga menziesii. Next base: position 62,817 of record LPNX010575472.1, on the reverse strand, counting down.
CAAAACCTGTCACTGAAGCTGCAAAGTGCTCATGCTACACAGATGTGCTTACAATTGATCATGCATTACTCCAAAAATGCCAACCCACAGTCCCCTGCTTCCTTATGAAAGGAAGAACTCTCTGTCTCTCCCCTCGAGCCCTTAGCTGGGACCTCCTCTTATACAAAAAATGATATCCATAAACTAACCATAGATCCTATATTCAAGGATCGAACCTCCTCTAATATAGGGCAGTTAATCCCTTTAAACAAGTATTTTAACACAAGTGTAAACTACAAGAAACATCTGTCAGCAAACAGAATTGCTTTTATAAGCAAACTATAACTCTAAACATTTAAAAGGAACCTCTAAAATGGCATTCACTGCCTCCTCGATCTTCAGTTACTCTATTTTGTGGAGATACTTGAGAAGGACACCTAGCAAGAATTTGACCGAAACTAGTTGTTGTTGTTTTAGTGGTGTTCATATGAGGAATGCTCCATCCATTTTCGGTATCTGTATCAAAATTCCAAATGTAAACATAATCATGAGTTGTGGAAACGAACCACATTCGCATGCCCAGTCAAAGCACACAATATGTGCACCTTTCTCTTCACATCTTCAATAGCAATCAACTTAGTAGCTCTCGAAATCATTTGGTAGAAATTTGGCCACATGATTATGAAGTCATTTACATGCACTACCTCTAACAGATCATTGGTCTCCCCAATATCGGGATAGACCAGTACTCTGCAGTCTTTACATCATCTTGGTGCATAAGTTTTGAGAACTCTTCATGGTCATACTGTTGATTATTCTTTCCTCCAAACGATGATTTAAGCTTATCGATATCAAAAAATTCTTCTAGAAGGCTGCTACTTTCCCCACTCTTTGGGTAAACAAATTTCACCTTTTGGAATGTCTTTGGATCAAGAAAGCACTTGACAATCTTCCAAAAGGTTTCAAAAATTCTTGGAGGGTTATATAGAAAGGCAACAACGAGCCTCTCAGGATAGTGATTTTGTAAAATATTTGCAGTTTCGCGAGCTGTCTTAATGGGCATAGAATTGGACAATGACCATCCATTGAAGTCAATTAGCCAAACCATCTGTTCCTAGCTAGGTGGCAAATTCATAATGGCATTCTCAAGAAGATAAACCAGATGGCGCAATTGATTGTCTTGTGACGTTGTATTCTGATTTCCAGGCTTCATCAAAAGAACACTTCTCCCGAACCGATCAAGATAATTAGCCCTAAACATTTTCCTGGTTTCACCCTCTACAGCAACTTCATCCCAGTGTATCCGTTGGTAGTTTGGATCCACACCAGAAATCGAAGTGAATCCCGAAACTAATTCCTCCAGTTTCTGCCTTCCACACTTCTCAAAGATATGCACATTCGGATTTGTATGCATCATATACACAAGACTGCACAAGGTCTCTCTTGTATACACAAGCCAGGCATTGACCGAAGCTGCAGAAAATTCATCCACATCGCCCAGGAAGATGCGTAAATTCTGTAAACTTGTTATCTGAAAGATTGTCTGAGTAATAAGAATTTCCAACCTGCTTGTGCTAAGCTCATGGTACATGAACTTTATCTCCATTGACATAGCAAGATCGAATATTCTTACAAAGAAGCTCATAACATAGCTGCCACGGTGGTGCATATTTCAGCTATATAGGGTAAGCAGTCTGCCCTGAGCCTCCTCAAACCTCAATTAGTAATGCAAATCTAAGATGCCTTCAGCTTATACGGCCCTGAACATGAAAATCTGTGCTGTAGCTGCGTGCTTTGAAATGCAGGGAAATATATACATTGTAATCCGAACCTTGAAACCAAAACATAGATTTTGAAAGAAAAACCTAATCACTGAAACCCTACTTGATGCTGCTCGTTACCAATAGAGATAGACAATAGACCAACAGGCCTGCAAATACCCTTCTCCAATTAACCAACAAAATGATAAGAGAAATTTTGGGGAAAAATGTGCATTAACTTGATTTTGGCCACGATCAATGCTGGTACTCATTACATGAACTGCTCAAACTTTGAAATGACAACATGTGTACCCCTTTCATAAATGCCACCACACAAGTCGTGATTTTGTGGACAAGGGTGCATTTTTCTTTAAAATATGTCACTGCCGAATGCCCCATAATTATGAATTTTACAAAAGCTTTTTATCATTTTATATTCCATGATATAAATAATAAAATTTTTAATAAAATGTCATTTGGACATTCTGTCATCAGAAATTAAAATGCTGCCAGTTGTAAGAATTCCCCATATAACATATACTCTTTTGCACATACATGGGCTCATAGTTAATGAATGAAAAATTTGATGATTGTAGGTAATAAAAGAAACCCTAAAGACAATCAATCAATCATAAAATATAGAACAAAGAAAAATTAAAACAATAAAAACCAACGATAATAAAAAATTTAAAAAATAAACAGGTGAAACAACCCTAGAGATAACATCTGGCTCTGTCTGGGGATGGCATGATGCTTGCGAGCTGCCAAGAACAAGTAGACCCGTTCCTTTCCAATGAAATCATCTCTGACAACTACATCCTGTCCCGCCATTCACTGCTTTTGAAAATAAGGAATACCAGTGCCTTGTTTCCATTGGGCTGGAGTCTTCATCACAAATCTCTGCTACTTAACAAACCACTGACTGAATCTTTAAACTATTCTGCAAATTGAAATAATCTTCTCACAATCTGATCACACTGTACAAACTTAAGGAGATGCTTGAAAAATCAAACTTATTTATTCACAGCTCCTACACTAATCAAAACTACTTTCTTTTGATAAGGTAAAATCATGCTTCAATGAAGCCATACAAGTATCTGAATACTTAATAAAAATCTTGATCTGTGTATTAGTAAAATGAAAACAGGAATAACAATCATCATCTGTCTACAATTTTGATTTTCAGATTTATCATAAAATGTATACTGAAACCTTGAATTGATAAATTCCCTGATGTAGTTAGCTACTGGGTCATGCCATTTTCTCAGTGAATTATCAAACTCATCCTTATTCTCACTCCTGATATCGAAAGACAGCTAAAAAGGGCTTTGAAATAACAAATCCTGTATTTTGACCTCTAAAGCTTCAATCTTTTTCTCAATATGTGCAGCAAATTCTTTTAAAAAGATAACTTTAAATTCAGAGTTTGACATTAGACAAGAAGACAAAATGGAAGAAAAATTTTCATCTATTTCCTCATCAATGCTCATATCCCTCCATTCCTTGAAATTTTTAATGGAAAGAGAATCTGCCCTAAACTCTGTCCTCTCCACCCATGTCTTTAGAAATATAATCCAAAAATGTATTGATGATCTAATTGACCAAACTGGCAAATCTTCTGATCTAGAGATGATGCATAAAGGAGACCATGGAATATGAAAATTCATTTCAAAAGAAAGGAAAAGACAACCTCCCTTTGACAAAAACAATCTGACATTTGAGCTGCTCAAAGACTCCATATAATCGACAAATGGATCAATGAAACTATAAGGAAGTACCTTTTGCTGAAGATCAAAATATCTCTGTATATCCTCTTCCTCATAATGGTTGCCACTTTCAGCTACCTGCAAATTGAATTGCAAATATGGCTCCTCAATGTCTTCTACAGATTCAATATGGTTGATTTCTACACAATGTTGTTCCTCATCAAAATTAGATTCATAGTTGTCATAAACCTGTTTGTTGCTCCTTGAATCAACAGAAGCTGATATAGGGATCCGCTCTTTTTCATCTGAATACTCATCATGGATTGGGATATGTTTAGAGTGAATCAGTTGATGCTGATCCAAATCTAGAACTTTAATTTCTTCTCCTGGAGGTTCCACCGATATGTTAATGACTTCACCACACAATGGAGCATTCTAATCAATTTCTAAAGATGAAGATTTCTGTTCTATGATGCTCTCATCAATTTTAGTATTTTGAAAAATTTCTTTTTGTGAAACAGAATCAGAGGAAGATAATAAATCTTCTTCTTTCTTTACATCATAACCATCGGCTTCATCCTCACTACTAGAAAAATCTGCTTCTAAACTTTGCATATATAATGCATATCCTCTACAACAATCCTAAAAAATGCACTCATCTGGGTATATCCTCTTATAATATGAATTAAAGGTATCATGAAAGTCTTTCAAAGAGGAAATACTGGAAGGAGGAAGATTTCTGTACCATTTTCTTGCAGAACCATCTAATGAATACATAAACATTTTCATCAACACATCTTCATGATGTATATTCAGCTGATCCATGTATTGATGAAATTTAATTACATGATGTGCTAGATTGTCCTCTTCCTTTTCTTTGAATCCAGGAAGAAAATATCCCCATTCATCTATGGTAGGTACTGTATTTGGAAAGCCAGGATTACCTGAGAAATTGAACGGAGCCAATCTCTGTGCCACCATGGTTTCAAAACGCTTACACATCTTGTAAAATCACCTCTGGATTCTTCAAACATGGAGTCTCCCGGTGAACAAATATGTAGTCCAACTAATGCCCTGCTCCTGTCCACCGTCAAGAGCTGGATCTGATCTTTGTCGTTCTTTCCCGGGGAAGATATCCTTTCCTTTGTCCGTCCCCGGCAACGGTGCCAGAAGATGTTATCCCTAAAGTTGAACCTAGACTACGACATTCAAGCTTAAGGAAATCTTTGTTCAAAAAATGTATAAATTAAATGAAATCAAACTAAAAACACAAACTAGTATCAAACAAAGCTAATGGAACTTCACAGCACTAGAAGGAACTAGTCTAGTATAACTGTTTGTACAGATTACACAATTCTGGTATGAAATCAAAAGCTTTAAATGCATTACACAATATACAATAAGCAAAGTTGGTATATGTCACAGATTGGTAAATATAGGTATTTATAAGAAGATCAAAGCATTGAAGTGAAGGCTGGTATGAAATCAGAGCTGCAGGAGAATCAAACAAGTGCTGTATAACATGAATCAATCACAAAGTTCAATATCCAGATTACTATGATCCTGAAATCAGGAAGTGAAACTGCCACTGTCTATAAAATATAAATATAATTGTCTCTTCAAAATAAGAATTAGTGTAATGGAATATGAATGACCATATACATAACAGAATTATCAGAAAGACAATTTATATAACACAAGGGAAAATCATCATCAAGTTTCATTCATAAACAAAACCTGTCACTGAAGCTGCAAAGTGCTCATGCTACACAGATGTGCTTACAATTGATCATGCATTACTCCAAAAATGCCAACCAGCAGTCCCCTGCTTCCTTATGAAAGGAAGAACTCTCTGTCTCTCCCCTCGAGCCCTTAGCTGGGACCTCCTCTTATACAAAAAATGCTATCCATAAACTAACCATAGATCATATATTCAAGGATCGAACCTCCTCTAATATAGGGCAGTTAATCCCTTTAAACAAGTATTTTAACACAAGTGTAAACTACAAGAAACATCTGTCAGCAAACAGAATTGCTTTTATAAGCAAACTATAACTCTAAACATTTAAAAGGAACCTCTAAAATGGCATTCACTGCCTCCTCGATCTTCAGTTACTCTATTTTGTGGAGATACCTGAGAAGGACACCTAGCAAAAATTTGATCGAAACTAACTGTTGTTGTTTTAGTGGTGTTCATATGAGGAATGCTCCATCCATTTTCGGTATCTGTATCAAAATTCCAAATGTAAACATAATCATGAGTTGTGGAAACGAACCACATTCGCATGCCCAGTCAAAGCACACAATATGTGCACCTTTCTCTTCACATCTTCAATAGCAATCAGCTTAGTAGCTCTTGAAATCATTTGGTAGAACTTTGGCCACATGATTATGAAGTCATTTACATCCACTACCTCTAACATATCAGTGGTCTCCCCAATATAGGGATAGCCCAGTACTCTGCAGTCTTTACATCATCTTGGTGCATAAGTTTTGAGAACTCTTCATGGTCATACTTTTGATTATTCTTTCCTCCAAACGATGATTTAGGCTTATCCATATCAAAAACTTCTTCCAGAAGGTTGCTACTTTCCCCACTCTTTGGGTAAACAAATTTCACCTTTTGGAATGTCTTTGGATCAAGAAAGTACTTGAAAATCTTCCAAAAGGTTTCAAAAATTCTTGGAGGGTTATATAGAAAGGCAACAGCGAGCCTCTCAGGATAGTGATTTTGTAAAATATTTGCAGTTTCGTGAGCTGTCTTAATGGGCACAGAATTGGACAATGACCATCCATTGAAGTCAATTAGCCAAACCATCTGTTCCTAGCCAGGTGGCAAATTCATAATGGCATTCTCAAGAAGATAAACTAGATGGCACAGTTGATTGTCTTGCGACGTTGTATTCTGATTTCCAGGCTTCATCAAAAGAACACTTCTCCCGAACCGATCAAGATAATTAGCCCTAAACATTTTCCTGGTTTCACCCTCTACAGCAACTTCATCCCAGCGTATCCGTTGGTAGTTTGGATCCACACCAAAAATCGAAGTGAATCCCGAAACTAATTCTTCAAGTTTCTGCCTTCCACACTTCTCAAAGATATTCACATTCGGATTTGTATGCATCATATACACAAGACTGCGCAAGGTCTCTCTTGTATACACAAGCCAGGCACTGACCAAAGCTGCAGAAAATTCATCCACATCGCCTAGGCAGATGCGTAAATTCTGTAAACTTGTTATCTGAAAGATTGTCTGAGTAATAAGAATTTCCAACCTGCTTGTGCTAAGCTCACGGTACATGAAATTTTTCTCCATTGACACAGCAAGATCGAATATGCTTACAAAGAAGCTCATAACATAGCTTCCATGGTGGTGCATATTTCAGCTATATAGGGTAAATAGTCTGCCCTGAGCCTCCTCAAACCTCAATTAGTAATGCATATCTAAGATGTCTTTAGCTTATATGGCCCTAAACATGAAAATCTGTGCTGTAGCTGCGTGCTTTGAAATGCAGGGAAATATATACATTGTAATCCGAACCCTAAAACCAAAACATAGATTTTGAAAGAAAACCCTAATCACTGAAACCCTGCTTGATGCTGCTCGTTACCAATAGAGATAGACAATAGACCAACAGGCCTGCAAATACCCTTCTCCAATTAACCAGCAAAATGATAAGAGAAATTTTGGGGAAAAATGTGCATTAACTTGATTTTGGCCACGATCAATGCTGGTACTCATTACATGAGCTGCTTAGACTTTGAAATGACAACATGTGTACCCCTTTCATAAATGCCACCACACAAGTCGTGATTTCGTGGACAAGGGTGCATTTTTGTTTAAAACATGTGACTGCCGAATGCCCCATAATTATGAATTTTACAAAATATTATTATCATTTTATATTCCATGATATAAATAATAAACTTTTTAATAAAATGTCATTTGGACATTCTGTCATCAGAAATTAAAATGTTGCCAGTTGTAAGAATTCCCCATATAACATATACTCTTTTGCACATACATGGGCTCGTAGTTAATGAATGAAAATTTTGATGATTGTAGGTAATAAAAGAAACCCTAAAGACGATCAATCAATCATAAAATATAAAACAAAGCAAAATTAAAACAATAAAAACCAACGATAATAAAAAATTTAAAAAATAAACAGGTGAAACAAACCTAGAGATAACATATTCTATACAACATTGCTCATCATCTGATCATTATTCATGAACTCATAAGTTGCTCATCACTACACCAGAACTAAACAAGTGACCTATCAAATTACGCTATACCAATCAATCATCTGACTTAGTCAATATGAGTCTGCACACTAAACTCAGTTCACCTGAGTCAAACCAGGTGCTCATACAACTTAGCCAATCTAAGTCAAACCAACTGCATATAAGGCAACCTATTCCAATATTACTTAGATGAGCCAACCTGTACCAAGCTCTGAATTTGCTGCCGATAACCTCTGCACTCTGATCACTGCAAAATCATCCCTATACCAACAAGCCATTTCAGTGCCATACATTGCTCATGTACATCATTGTACACCTCATCATACACAATTAGTGAAAAATTAATTATGTTCTGCTTTCATTGAACATAAAGCATGCATCGTCATGCATCATCATCATAGGTATGCATCATCGTCAAAGGGTATGCATTATAATGCATAGGAGAGCATCATCACACTATTGTATGCATGTACATCATATTGTATAGGAGTGCATCAACTTCATAGAGTGTACATTGTTATCACATGCATTATCATAATAAATTGTATCATATCATAACATAAAGGTATGCAACATAATATTCATATCCTCCATAAAAACTTCAAATATATATACCAATATAGAGGCTCACATACTAAGATCAAATATGAACTCTATCCATGAGAGACATGTGTCATCATGAGAGAAATCTAGAAGCATGAGCCATACGTTTTTGAAGATTATAAGATAAAGAAACAGTAGAAAAACCAAAATAAACTCTCTATCATGTCATCACATATCCCTCATAACAATCTTTCCAACAAACCAAGAATTTTGTAATTCTAATTTTGTATGAGAAAGTTATGTCAATTTTAGTGAAGATGCCCATAAATTTCTATATCACAAAATTTCACACTTTTCTCCAAATGTTACAAAATTCCTGAGGGAATTGATGATGGAAAAATGAAATTTTTTATATTCTATTTAGATACATTGCGAAGAAAAATTATTACCTTGTCCTGACATGCAATTCAAAATTACAAATAATTAAATTCTCTTTTATTTGGTTGGCTCACCTAAAAAGGTGGGGTACATAACCTTCAAAATTGATATCTCTTCAACCACAAGGAGGTAGAATATTCTCCACATATCAACATAAATGGATTGATGAGGACTATCTCCCCATGATGGGTTTATTAGCAAAATCTTTGTCTAATACCCTTAAATTCTTCAATATATCCAAGATGTCAAGACTCCACACATAAAGGTGCCAAAGACCATGCTACCTTATGCATAAGTTCCAAGGTCAAAGGATTTAATGGACATCATCAAAGGCATGAGGGATTCAATGGAACTCACATACACATACTTAACATCAACAATGAGGAGGTCTCCACTATATACTCATCATATCAAGGGTATCAAAGACCTCAACACCACCAATCAAGTGGGAACAAAGACTTTTTTTCAGGAATATAATCATTAATATACAAGATGGATTCAAGGAATTCAAAATCATCAGGTTCAAGGTATCCCTATCATTAAAAACATATCAAATGTTTTCACTATATATCTTCATCACCATAAGAGTACCAACACCCCAAAAGAGGGGTACAAAGACCTCACCACTAGTTTGCAACACCTTATGGGCTTCATATGCATGATCACAAGGCTACTACATGCCAATTACCATATAGAGTCCAAATATCATCAAAACACCATATATGTGGGTTCAAGTCCTAAACGTTAGAGGACACGAGAAACCCCATAATAATGGGTTCCAACATACCACCATAAGTGTGGGTTCCGAGACCTAAGTCTCCACATGCAAGAGGATCAAGATCTAAGTTTGTGAACTCAAGGACCCCACAAGAAATTAAAAAACTCAAGGCCATCCAATGCAAGCAATGGGATTCACCATCAACACATCAAGGAATTTACACATGAGCCACATGATCCATCCAACAACTAATCAAGAGATCAAAACAAGTAAAAGCATAACAAGCAGGACAAATACCAGTAACGAAAGATCAACCAGGAGTAAGGAACTTGACAATGGACTCAAATGGAACCAATATACAACTTAGGGGAACTTAAAAAGTCAATGGGTAACCAGGGATTTCGTCATTGTTCCAAGGCCTCCAAGGGCTTCAATCCTGGGCTTGGACAAGGTCAAAAGGGCTCCTCTGAAACAAACAACCACACACTAAACACTAACCATTAGGGGCTCCATAAGGGGCACCAAGGACTCAACAATTGGCATGAATAACTAGACACCATTGGAATCAATGACAACTTAATCAACACAACATCCCTATTATTGAATTTCAAAATGGTTGAATGTAAGGCAGCCAAGTGTCCCTTCCTTTCGGGAGTGAAACTAGGCGATTTTAGTTCATCTCCATTGGTGGACAACTCGTTCTATAGGCAACTAGTTGGAAGCTTGTTGTATCTCACACACTCCCAACTTGATTTGGGGAATATCAAAACAAAAATGATGAAAATATTGGAAAAAAACCAATGCCATTTTGAAGACTATTGACTAGTGATATGAAGTGTACAAAGAATGTGTAAAAGGAGATATATAATTGATTATCGTATTTGAGTATCATATAGTATTTGGTTCCAACATTATTTGCATGACAGAATACAAGTCCATCGAATAAGAATTAGTGCTTAGTAATAAGGGAAGCATTAGCACCAAAAGAAGATCTTGATGCCATTAATGAAACTAGGAGGAAAAGTTGAAAATGAAGAGAAGTTGATGACAGGGGGATAATTTCTTAAGGGGGAGCATGCCTTGAGGGGGAGAAGTATGGTCAAAGGATGTTCCCTTTTCCAATGATGCCAAAGGGGGAGAGAAGTTTTGTTGACAATGTGAGCTTGTTCTAAAGAGGTGTTATGGTGTTGTTATCAATGAAAAGACATTGTTGGCATCAATGACAACTTAATAAACATTGAAGCATTGTTATCAAAGATCAAAATGGATGAATTTAAGGCATCCAAGTGTCCCTTCCTTTCGGGAGTGAAACTAGGTGATTTTGGTTCATCTCCATTGGTGGACAACTCATTATATAGGAAATTAGTTTGGAGCTTGTTGTATCTCACACACTCCCAACTTGGTTTGGATTATGAAATAAGTGCTATTGCAAGGTATATGCAGGAGCCTCATGAGATCCATTGGAAGGATTCTAAAAGGATCTTGCATTATGTGTAAGGAACCAAACACTTATGGATACACTATGCTTCTAGTTCTCTGACTAGGATGGAGATTACATTGACAGAAAGTACACTTCAGGTTATGTGTTCATGATTACACATGGCACCATATGCTGCTTAAGTAAAAAACATCACACTATATCCCTTTCATCATCTGAGGCCTGTTGAATATTGTAACTTCAAAGGATAGTCTAAATGTATTTTACTGATGTAACCCAAGGGAGATGTTATTATTCCTCCGGAGGGGTGTTACTATTGTATTTTGTCATCATAGAGTCATGAGGTAAAGCCTCCATTTTAAGTCGGGTCAATAGTACCCTAATTAATATAATATAATATTGTATTGAGTCTTTCTAATTGAAGTTGGCCTACATAAGTTAAGTGGGGCCGACTTGTTAGGTTAAATTTCAAGTGATGAAAATAGTATAAATAGAGGAGATGTGTTCCTCATTTGAACACACACTCACTTGTGAAAAGAACATATGAGAAATATATATACATCTACTAGAGGAGGCACACCTATCTGGGGCCTTGTCTTTTACTTTTTATACATCTTATACAGAGGAAGTTTTTTCTAGGTTTTCTTCCACATGAGGGTTCCCAAAATAAATCTTTGTGTTCTTTTTGTGGTTGTGCTTGTCTATATTTCAGTGATATTTTGCTTATGGTAATACTGGTATGATGCTAAATGTTATAAGATCTGATATAACCATAAAAAACTTAACATGGTATCAGAGCCACCTTGAAAGAAGTCTTTGTACAACTGAAACAATGCTACAACTACAACTATTGAAGATTAGGTTTTTATGCTTGAAACCCCTAAAAGTCTAGAACTAGTAGTTTTGGTACATTCACTATATATCGATATTGGATAAGGATCAGGAGCCTAAATGTTCAAAGTCCAAAAATAAATTCCTGATGTACCATGTGTAAAATTCTTAGCCTCATATTCACTATATTCTGGAAGATATGATTCCTCCAAGTCAGGGTTCTAGCCTCTCCCATGATTCATCCCTAAACAAGACACCTAGGGAGATATATATATCTCGGTATACAAAGGTACAAATGAAATTTATCAAGATGTTCCATATAGGGCACATAATTTAATTTACGTGGTAAAATTTTTAGACTCTGAATCTGAAACAGTGACATGTGGTAGTCTGTACAAGTTCGCTATGATGAACAGTCATGAAATAAGTCACCTTGGGAGAACTCACATAAGTCCCAATTGGTGAAATCATTTCTACTCTAACCTAGGGTTTTGGAAAGAGGACAGACAAGGACACCTCCATGCAAATTTTCAAACACAGAGGAGCATAACTTTTGGGTATATTGCAGAAACAATATCAGGCATTTATGTAGAAGAAATTGAAGAAAACTAAGCCATCAGATATTTTGCAGTTCTAATCACAGTTTTGGGAAAATGAGTATACTGCTTAGCTCATCTCGAGGAGATGAATATTTATATCCAATCAGATATGAAAGATACCTCAGTTGAAAAATTATGGTTTCTCTCTCAAACCCTAGGTCCACCAGAAGCAACATTCTAGAAAAGCTTTCAAGCAAGCATGAGATTGAAGCAATATCACTGGTCAAAGAAGAAGCTTAGATCCAAAAGGAGATGAAGACAAAACAAAGATAAGTATTTTAATTATTTTTCCTGTATATGTTGTGTATTATACATGATATAATGTTTTCACTAATGACAGTATACTACTAATATGCATGTGATGGGTAAGTAACAACTAGTGCTATACAACTCTCCATTGATACTTATCTAGAATGAAACCTCTTTGCTGACATATTGGATTAGTGCATAATTTCAATGATGTCATGGTATAGATGGAAGGAATTTAGAAATTTTTCGATAGATATGGATGAATGTTGTATTGGTTAAAAGAGTTGCATGGTGCATAAGAATTTGTCCTTGTGCATATGTCCTATGAAATTGTTCTAACCTCACAACTGGTGAATTTGACTTGTAGAAAAGGTCGTGTACAACCGCCTACAAGAAAAGGAGGATGAGACTTGTTCCGAAGAAAAAGTGATGAAAATTCAAGATTCACTCTAATAAACATGAACCTAAAGCTCCTAGGGCCAGGGACACCATAACATCAGAAATATCTTCAGAGAGCGGTAGATCCAAATCGAGATATGAAGACCATCTTGAACATGAGAGATATTCCAAGATGAAGAAAAGTATGAAGGTACTTCCAAACCAAAGTAAGAGGCCTTGGACACACTCTAGTTTTGTGACACAGTTGGGTGAAATCATTGATGCTAACCATTCTAGCTATGGAAGAAGCTATGATCAAAGAGTACCATTTGATCATGTGGAATAATGTCTATGATATGGTTTCGAGACCCGAAGGGAAGCACATAGTGTCTTCCATATGGATCTACAAGAACAAGTATACAAAGCAAGGTTTGTGGTTTGTCTCAGAAAGAATAGAATATGGCATGACATACTCTATTGACCAGACACACTTCTCTAGTGAAGTAGAAGTATATATCAAAACCAACTGTGCAGAATAGCCTTGTATGAGCTTAGAAGGAACCCATAGATAAGCACATCCAGGAGCTTGACAGATCACCTAGAGTGATGAATATCTTAACCTTTTCTATAAGGTTGAATATGCAAACCTATAGAAGACAACAAGCTCACAGATGAGTGCAAGATGAAATTTTTGACAAAGTTCAAGATGAAGGGATCTTGGTATCTAGTAACCTGAGATGGATCCATAGTAGTAGAGGATGCTACCTGTCACTCCAGTACAAAATGTTTTGATACATAGAGTACATAATGCAAAGGGAGGATGATGCTCCGATTTAGGGGGAGTGACTACAAAATATCTCTGAGTTTGACATTTCACGACATGATGGACAACTTCCTAATGGACCAAGACTTTACCAAGAGTAAAGTGGGTTCCAACCTTCAATATTGAATGCAAAAGACTGGGATATGTCGACGACCTTACAGAATGAACTCATGGTAGATGCAATGATGGAATAATGCCAAAATGATGTTTAGGATATAGTACCCAAACTAGAAAGCAAGAGTGTAGTATCTTCCAAGTGGATTTGATGTTGATGGAAGTATTGAAAAAGGAAATATTTGTGGCTAGAGGATTCTCTCAAAGATGGAATTGATTATGAATAGACATTTGCTATAGGATAAAGTTACACATCCATCAGAACTATCATGGCAATTTCTTCCATGATGAATTGGGATATACACCAGAAGGATGTAAAGACAACCTTCCTTAATGGTATGATTGAGGAAGAGGTTTACATAGAACAACCACAAGGATTTGAAGTCAAAAACAGAGCGACTCATGCATGCAAGTTGAAAAAGGCTCTATATGGACTGAAGTAAGCTCCTAGAGCTTGGTATGGCAGAATATATAGCTTCTTGACAAGCATGGATTTTACCAAAAATAAAGTTGATTCTAACCTTTACCTCAAGGTTATGGATGATGATCATGACATACTATTGTTGTATGTGGATGATCCATTTCTGACTGGAAATGAGAAACAAATCATAGATTGCAAGAAGAAGCTAGTTGGAGAATTCGAGATGAAAGATCTTGGATTGATACATTATTTCCTAGGGATGAAAGTGTGGCAGAGCCAAAAAGGAGTCTTTCCGAACCAAGGAAAGTATGCTGATTTGATATGTTGAATTGTGAATCCATGGCCACACCCATGGATACCAACATGAAGCTATTGTTTGATGAGACATAATTTTTGGTGGATATGACTCAGTACAGACAAATTAATGATTTGTTAATGTATCTGACAAACACAAGGTTAGATATATGCTTTGATGTGAACACCTTGAGTCAATATCTAGTTAACCCTAGATGTGTTCACCTGATAGATGCAAAGCATGTGATGAGGTATCATAAAGGTACAATAGACTTGGGACTTACTATGGTAGAGATCATGACTACAGATTATATGGATATACACATTCATCTTGGGAAGGAAGTGCCGCAGACAGGAAGAAAAACTAAGATGGATGTTATGGTCTGGGATCCGCCATGATCTCATGGTTTAGTCTAGTGTTTCTCTTAGTACAACTGAAGCAAAGTACATTTCAAATTGCTCTGCTATTTGTAAATCCATATGGTTTTAGAAATATGATGTCAGGACTATTTGACATGGAGTTGGATACCACAGCGATTCTTTGTGACAACCAGAGTTGCATAAAGATGACAAAGAATCCTATGGAATATGGTATCAAAGGGAGACATAAAACTCTAGTATATGAGTACCGATGATCAAGTTGTTGATGTGGTGACCAAACTTCCATGACAAGCTTGGTGTAGTTCGAAAAGACTTTCCTCGCAAGGAGGAACAGTGACGATACTACGTACTTTCCTTGCATGGAGGAATAGTGATGATGATATTGCATACTTTCCTCGTAAGGAGGAACATTGATGTTTATATAGATATTTTATTGAAAAGGAGAAACAAATCAAATATATGGACCCTTCTTAGAAAGGAGAAACAAGTTGAAGATACATAATTTCTTCGGAAAGGAAGAATGTGTCAAAGATATGGAATTTATTCAGAAAGGAATAACAAGTCGAAGATGTGGACTTTATTAAGATAGGAGGATCAAGTCGAAGATATGGAATATCCTCAAAAAGGAATTCTTAGAATAATCAATCTATAGTTACCTACCTTAGACATTAATTAATCCATTTTTGTCTTATATGCCTAGTTTCCAATATTCCACTCTATGCAAGTTGTCTTCCACATGCCATAGAAGTCAAACTTGCTAAAATTGAGTCATGGAGCACTTGGGAAACCTCTTGGAATCCATATTTAGCATATCTAATTTGTTCTAGATACTCCCTAGTGCATATCTACTTTTTCTGCTAAGTTGCCTGCTTTATTGAGATTTATGGCAAAAGAGAAAGTAAGATTAGGTATAGTTGACTTGTTTTTTTCCCTCATCATCCTCCATTATTTTATCCCAATAAAAGCATGTATGAGTTATATTTCCATCACTTATTATCTTTCCTACTTGAATTTTCCAATTCGTGAGCCTCTAGGTAGATTTGGAAACTTCTTTATGCACCTATGGGGGATTTGACTAGATTTAGTAAGCCTACTTTTTGACTATTTCGAATGGAGTCCTTATGCATTCGAATCTCTCATGTAATTATATATTGTAGTAGCCTATGACTTCATTACATTGGCTATTGTACACTTATTCAATATAGATTAATGTTATGCTCCAATTTCAGTCTCCTTTGTGTGTAAATTTGCATGTTTGATTAGCAATTTTGTGAGTGCAATTGTTCTATCACTTGGGTTCAATTTCCACATGGTATCAGAGCCTTTGTATATTGATTTCTCTCCTTCCATATTGCTTGTAGGTTCAAAATATTGACTGGGAGCACATTCTTCTAGTTGAAGGGCACAGTTCAGAGCTATGGATCAATCTCAGAAGATCATCTTGACTCCATTTAATTTCTTTGAATGGAAAACAGAGATGGAGATACTGTTGAGAGTGAAGGGTCTCTATAGGGTGACTATGGAAACTGAGGCAGAGCCCAATACAGCTGTAGAGAAAATTAAATGGCACAACAGGAGGGATGAGGCCTATGGTCTTTTGTGTTTGAGCCTATCCAAAGACCTGCTCTTCCATCTGGATGGATTGACATCACCTAATGAAGTATGGGAGAATATTGTAGAGCATTTTGGTAAGACAGATGAGATGATAGGACATCAAATCAAGAATGAATTGATCTCTTTGAGTCCCAGTAGCTTCGAATCCCTGTAACTCTACTTTTCCAAGTTTAAAGCCCTTGTTTTGCAGCTAAAACAATGTGGAATTGAAAAGAAGGAAGAGAAAATAGTTTTGGCCATACTCTTGAAGCTTGGCCCTGACTGTTCAGTGTTTTTTTCAACCTTCCATGCCACCAAGTTGACAGCTCGAGCCTAGAAGATTCCTAAGCTTGCAGAGTTCATGGAATCCCTCACACAAGAATAAGATAAGCTGGTGATGATGGGCACCATCAAACCTTCCAAAACAAGGCTTTGGTTGCTGGAGATTTAAGGGTGGATTCAAAAGGCAATAAGAAAGCTAAGAATCCACCTAAGCAAAATAGAGACAAGAACAAGTCTCAAGAGGATCCCAAAGGCTCCAAGAAAAACTTCCAAAAGAAGAAGAACAAAGGAGAAATGAGCAAGTGCACATACTGCAGTAAGTGCTATCATCCTGAAAGCTCCTGCATGAAAAAGCAAATTGACATGTTGACCCAACTCCCGTAGAAAAATAACATCTCCCTTCCTGATTGCTTAAAGAAGAGGGAAGGAGGATCAAATTTAGAGGACAGAGAGAGAGTACATGCTTTGGTTGCTGGCACATCAAGCTCACCTAGCTTCATCATAGACCGTGGAGCTTCAAGACATATGGTTTCAACCAAGGAGGCATTCTCTTCTCTTGACATGTTGAAAGGTCCACCAATAGTGTTGGGAGATGACTCTCTCACTGACAGTTTGGGGAAAGGAAGGATTGATCTTGACCATGGTAAGTTCAGTAATGTATTGTATGTTCCAGGTCTTGCTTCTAACCTCTTGTCAGTGTATTAGATGACCCACACGGGGTATCCAAAGAAGGTCATATTCTCCCCTAATGATGTTGATATCATAGAGATATCAAATGGTAAATTCATTGCAAAAGGATTTGTATATCACACTTCAAAGGTATACATGTTTTCACATTTTCTACCCTACTCAAACCCCTCTACTCTTTTGATTCATGCTAATGAGGCAAGCAAGCGTTGGCATGAAATATTTGGCCATCTTAACTATAAGTATATTTCTGATCTAAGTGAAAAATAAATGGTCATAGGGTTACCAAAGATTAAGTTTTCCAAGGGAGTCTGTCAAGGTTGTATCTTAGGAAAACACCCAGAGCATAAACTTGAGAGAGCTAGTCACAAGAGAACCTTTGCACCTCTTGAGTTGATCCATAGTGATGTTGCTGGTCCATTTCCTCATATGTCAATGAGTCAAGAAAAATATGCATTGAATTTCATAGATGACTTTTCCAGGTATTGTTGGGTTTACTTCCTGAAGCATAAGTCTGAATTTTTTGGCCTCCTTAAAGTATTTAAGGCTTTGGTTGAAAACCAGTTTGGGAGGAGACTCAAGATCCTCAGATATGACAATGGTGGTGAGTATGTCAAGTTTGAGTTCATTCAATATTGTGAATATGTAGGTATTCAGATGCAACATTCAATCCCTTACACGCCACAACAAAATGGTGTTGCTGAGAGAAAGAACAGATCACTGAAGGAGATGGCAACCTGTATGATGGAGGCTAAGACTTTGCCACCAAAGTTTTGGGCCGAGGCTATAAAATATGCATCCTATATCCAGAATAGGGTGCCTCATAAACAACTTGATGGTATGACTCCTTTTGAAGCTTAGAGTGGGCAAAAGCCAGATGTGACCCATTTCATGATTTTTGGCTCAAAGACTTGGGCTAGAATTCCAACTGAAAAGAGAAAGGCTTTGCAGCCCCAAAGACAAGAGTGTCTATTTGTTGGGTACTTTGAATATTCAAAAAGCTGATCAACTTGAGCACAAAAAAATCCTTCATTGAAAGGAGTGTTCATTTCTAAGAAGATACTTTAGCAGCAGTTGAAGTTGGAGAGTCTTCTTCACCACTAGAACCATTGAATGCAAGTGAAGAGACAAATGAGTTTGCAGATTCTGATATGTATGATAATTATGATTTAATTTCAGATCCTGATAGTCCTACAAGACCAAAATGGGTAGCAAATACCTTTCATGCAATTGGGGAAATATATGGAAATCCTAGTGATCCTAGGAGGACTAGATCTTAGTTTGAGAGTGCCCTATGTATGAAAGATCCTTTGTTTGTAGAGAAGTGATATTTGATGGTTGAATTATACCCATAGACATATGAATATTCATCACATGATCCAATATGGAAAACATCCATGAAAGAAGAATTCAACTCACTCTAGAAGAACAACACTTGGGAGTTGGTTGATCTTCCCCCAGGGAGGAAGCTGCTTCAATGTAAGTGGGTTTTCAAAACTAAGTTTGCTGATGATGGTTCAAATTTGAAATATAAGGCAAGATTGGTAGCCAAGGGCTACTCACAGGTACATGGTATTGACTACAATGAAACCTTTGCACCATTGGCAAAGATGGACTCCATAAGGCTAGCCTTAGCCATTGCAGCTTCGAAGCAGTGGGAGGTACCTCACATGGATGTGAAGTGTGCTTTCCTAAATGGAGATCTCAATGAGGATATTTACATGTAGCAACCTCAATGGTTTGTTACTAATCCATATTTTGTGTGTAGGCTAAAGAAATCATTGTATGGGGTTAAGCAAGCCCCCAAGGATTGGTATGCCAAGATTGATGGATTTCTACTGTCATTGAGTTTTGTTCGATGAAAGTATGATACTAATGTTTATTTGAAGCTAATTTGTGTTTCTTTGATGATTATTTTCTTGTATGTGGATGGCCTTCTGATTACAGGAAGTTCAAAGAAAGAGATTGCCTTCTTAAAGGATGCAATGAACCATGCATTTTCTATGACTGATTTGGGGTTGTTGAGCCAATTCTTAGGTCTCAAAATTGCTCAATACCAACATGGAATAAAGGTACATCAGTCCAAGTATGCTTTAGATTTTCTAAAAAAGTTCAACATGAAAGATTGCAAGAGAAGCAAGACTCCCTTCCTTTCAGGAGTTAAGCTTGAAGAAGCAGGTTCTTCTCCTATGGTAAATAATACACTACATAGGCAGTTGATTGGGTGTTTGATTTACCTTACATACACTTGACCTGATATTTCTTATGTAGTAAGTGTGGCTTCAAGATACATGGATCAGCCTCATGAGATCCATTGGAGAGCAGCCAAAATGATCCTTAACTTTGTTCAGGGAACAAGAACTCATGGGATCTTCTACAAAGCTAAATCTGATCTTGATTTGATTAGGTTTATTGGTAGTGATTGGGTAGGTGAGAACACAGATCGAAAGTCAACATCAGGATATGTGTTCATGCTTTCTGAAGGACCAATCAGGTGGTCAAGCAAGAAGCAGAGTGCCATAGCACTCTCATCTACATAAGCAGAGTACAAAGGAGTTGTAAATGCAGCAACTCAATGTTTATGGTTGCAGGGGATACTTGGTGAGTGTGGCTTCGAATCAGAGTTTTCAACTATTATCTATTGTGATAATTAAATCACCATTCGAATATGCAATGATCCAATTCAGAGACAAAGAACCAAACACATTGAGATCCATATGCACTACATCAGACAACTTATGCATGATGGCACCATTCACCAATTCTTCTATGCATCTTCAGAACAAGTTGCAGACATATTCACCAAAGGTTTTTGTGAGAATACATTCAACAATCTCAAATCACTGCTGGGGATTTCTGATCATGTTTTGAAGCATGATTGATGACAAGATTTTCAAATTTTGTTTTACTGTCCATGTTTAAGGGAGGATTTTCCCACTGGGTTTTTGCCTCTTTCCTTATTTAAATGGACATGCAGTATGTAAAGGGTGACTAAGCCTTGTTTCTAGGACCTATAGTTTTCTGATATTTACTCATAAAGTTAGGCTTAAGGGGGGATTTTAGAATAATCAACCCATAGTTACCTACCTTAGACATTAATTAATCAATTTTTGTCTTATTTGCCTAGTTTCCAATATTCCACTCTATGCAAGTTGTCTTCCACATGCCATAGAGGTCAAAATTGCTAAAAAATGAGTCATGGAGCGCTTGGGAAACCTCCTAGAATCCATATTTAGCATATCTACTTTATTTTAGATCCCCCCTAGTGCATATCTGCTTTTTCTGCTAAGTTGCCTGCTTTATTGAGGTTTATGGAAAAAGGGAAAGTAAGACTAGGTGTAGTTGAATTGCTTTTTGCCCTCATCACCCTCCATTCTTTTATCCTAATAAAAGCATGTATGAGTTGTCTTTCCATCACTTATTAGCTTGCCTACTTGAATTTTCCAATTCGTGAGCCTCTAGGTAGATTTGGAAACTGCTTTATGCACTTATGGGGGATTTGACTAGATTTAGTAAGCCTACTTTTTGACTATTTCGAATGGAATCCTTATGCATTTGAATCTCTCATGTAATTATATATTACAACATCCTATGAATTCAGAAGGTTGGCTATTATACACTTATTCAATACAGATTAGTGTTATGCTCCAATTTCAGTTTCCTTTGTGTGTAAATTTGCATGTTTGATTAGCAATTTTGTGAGTGCAATTGTTCTATCACCTGGGTTCAATTTCCATAGGAAGAACATGTTGAGAATATGAACCCTCCTTGGAAAGTGGGGAGCAGGTTGATAATAAGGATCCTCCCAAAAAATGGGGAGTGATGATTAGACTGACATCAATTATGGGAGGACAGTGATGCTCCAACATGAAAGAGGTCAAGTACGCCTAAAGATGCTGACAAGAGTCTGAAATTTATTTTTGGATGGTAGTATCCTCTCTTGAGGATGGCAGGTATAACAATCTATTCATGAGAGTAGTCCTTACTAGCTAAGGATGTCCTTGCAAATTCTACTCTCGCATGGAGAGTAACCACATTCACTTGTGGATGATAGTATCCTCTCTTGAGGATAGTAGGTATAACATTGTTGGAAAAAAACCACCAATAAATCCCCATCAACAGGGGTTCTCACTTTGTCGATGATCAACCAACGTAACCTCCCTGAGCACCAGAATAGATAGGGTTTACCCTGGCCAACAACATCCACAGAGCAGATGAAGTCTCACCTAAGATGTTCAAGGGAGAGCTGCCAGAACCAAGTTTCTGGCAGTGAGAAGGGAAGATATGGCATCCGATGCATAAATCCGCATAAAGATCAGATTACAGAACTAATACAGAGAAAACAATCTATCTTCATTGCTACAGATCTGACAAATCACATCATTCATTTGTCACAACAGTATCAACACAGTCAATATGGAATAACTTTAACCATCATTTATCAGAAATGCAATCAAATCAGAAGATATCGTGGAGACACCAGTAACCCATAATAGGCATGAGATATAATTGGAATAGATCGCACCATCATCAGTAAATCATAACCAAAAGACAACAGAATAGATCACAACATCATAAATCATGATAGAGTCAACATATTTCTCATTGATATTGCAATAGAGAAAAAAATAAGAAAAAGGACAACATTTATGCAAAAACTGTCATATCATATTAATTCTGCGATAAGGATCCAAGATAGACAATCCTTCTCCATAACAGGAGGCTAAATACATCAGAAAAAACCCAGATAGATCATAGATACAAAATAAAATTCTCCAAAACCATAGACGGATCGCACCCAACCTAAAGCGATAATCATGCTAAAGATAATATGGATGTCTATCACAATTGAAAAACTAGTTCTATAGATAGGCTTGCGCCTTTACATTGAAGGTCAACTTCTAACTAAATTGTAACCGCTAATGACCTATGGTGACAAAACTTGGTCAAATAATATATTGAATATTCAAAATGGTTATTTTTCTTCCCATCGCACTGATCTGGCCTTGCATGGTGCCGCGTGAGCTTGCATAGCTGGCACGATGCTGCGTAACTGACTTAACAAACCCCCTGCCAATAGGACCCCAACACAGTCTTATGGATAGTCCCCAAGCCACATCAAATTGACAGGGTATATGTCGACGTCCATGCCTTGAAATCTTAAAACTGCTACATGATCTCATGAACCTGGAGCTAGACTTTATTGGCAACACTTTGACAATTATTCAAATCATGCTGCATAGGGTGCTCTTCCTTAGCCTTGCCATTGACCATCTGTCAATTCTCTTACACCTCTTGCAACGTGGCGACTGCCTTAAGAGCCAACTGGTCACCAATTTCTTGAAACTCATCTAGCTGAGCACTATGCTTTTGTTGGCCTTCCTGGGCATGAGTAGCTCTCTACTGAATATCCTTCAATTCCTCAGTCCTCGTGATCTACACTATCAATGACATTGCCCATAGCAAAGTCTTTAGCATCATCAACTGGCCTTCATCTTGTTGCACCTACGCTATCAACTGATCGAGCTACTCATCTTGGACAACGCTCTGCCAAAACTGTGTTCTCGCCTCCATGATGGTCTTGGCTTCTTTCTCCATGGTTTTGAATTGGGTTTCTATTTCCTCGCTTCCACCTGCTTCGGCGACGTCGTTGGTTGGACCAGTGCATTAAGCATTAGGTTGGTGTCCTGGAGCTTGACAATGGTTTCCCCAAGTTGCTTGGCCTTAGCGACCATGGTAAGCTCGACCGTGCTCTCAAAAATATATTGACAAGCCTCATCAATGGCTTGCTTTAACTAGCCGCATATTGCACATACTTGCGCTTATTCAACAATAAGGCAGTCTTGAACCTTCTTTAGCTCAGTAATTTCCTTGGAAGCCTTACGCTATAGCTCATCATGTGCCTCCTTCAATGAATCTATTTCTTGTACCTTCTCCTCTACTAGCTGCACCCTGACCTGATGCATCTCCTCCGCTTCTTTCGACACCTTCTCGGCTGTGCTCTGTGACTGTACGTATCCGTCAGTTAGCTCCTTTTGTCTATCCGCCAATTCTTGGACGGTCACGTGCTATAGCTCCACAAGTACTTGAGCTGGTAACTTGTTTAGATCCAAAGCGACACTCTAGATCGACCACAGTAGCTGGTTCACTTTTTCTTTTCCTGCGTCGATCACAGTTGGGGGAACCTGAATGTTCCTATCCCGGGGGTCAGTGCTGATCGACAAGACTTCCTGCATCATAGGTATCACAGATGTCTTCCTGGAAAATATATAAAAAATGGAATTTAACCTATCTCTTACCACATCAAATTCTTCGTGGTTTAACTCTCTCATCTCCTGTGTCGCAGCCTCATAGAAGCCAATAACCACTTTGATGAGCCACTATAGTTGGTCCTCCATCCCCGATCGAATACTGCTACCTACATCGTATTCTTGGCACCATTTGGTGTGAGTTTCCTTCCTCATGTGCTATGCTTCGGCCTCTGGATCTATCGATGAATCATTGTCAGAGTTGTGAACACTTAGCTCCTTCTGGGAAGGATCTTTTGGGGTGTCAGGTGGCAGCTCCTTAGAAATTTCCTCCTGACTCATAGGGTTGTGCCATTCAGTTGACCACTCTTGAACAATAGCATCCAATTCTTCAGCCGTGACTTTGTAAGCTAGAGGTAGTCACTGCTTTTCAGGGTCCCACCATGCTTGGATGTAAATGGAATGTGGCCCAATAGTGAACTGAATGAGCTACTGATACTTGGCCACTGCATAAGGAGATACTCGAGGAACTGTGACAATAATGTCTTGCAGTGCTTCCCAATAGACCCAAAAGTGAATTGCACAGTCCACCTGTCGACTGGGCTCCTCAACCCACCACAAATTCTGGTATCGTGCACCGCGGCACACCTTTGCTGCATCGACTACCATTGGTTGGTAATCTTCAGGTTCCATCCAGGCAACAAATGTAATAAGAATTAAGAGCCAACTATAGGAAAACAACTGCCCATGCTGAGTAGTGCGAGACTCTTCGAGCAACTGGTTAAGCAAGAACAAAGACCAGTTCATTTGTACTCCTTCTGCACGTTTTTGGGTGCACGCGACCATGCCTGAGTTGCACTAGACCGACCGATTCCCTTGAACAACTTTACTCGCCAAAATTCGCACCCCGATACTCACTGCTTATTAGTTAATGCTATCAATATGGTAGGAGAAACCATCCCTCTACAAGCCAAAGCGCTCCTTCAGCTGCCTGGCAAGCTTCTTGTCAGTATCCCTCCCGTGAATATACTGCACCAGATCTTCCCTGACCTTTGGCAAGTTCGTAATGCTCGTAATTAAATCCACTGTGACAAGGATAGGCGTATTCAACCAAAGTTCCCCCCCATGAAAATAGACCAAGAGTTATTTAACACACGCATGGGATTCATTCAGTTGCCCAAAATGAGGCATATTGATGAGCCACAACAATCCAGAGTTGTCTAACCCACTAGCCCAAGGTTGATGAATCCACTAAATTGGGGCACTAGGAACTATCAGAATTGACTGATAGGGTTCATCCTAGACATATTTAAGTAACAACAAGTCATGGTCCTCAAACTTCAATCGAATCAGAGCAGGGATGATATTGGCCGAGCAAGTCATCCCTTCCAACAGCGACGACAATTTTGGCAGATACTTCTAATTTTTCGTTGGCTGCCTCGGCTTGGCTTGTGGATGCGTAGGAGCGACATATCCCAATATATCATGAACAGAGATGCCCCTAGGTGCTGTAGACTCTATATCCCAATATCTCTGTGTAGTTCCTTCTCCTTGCACTCTAGCCAACGTGCGGGTGTGCCTCTTCTGCGGCAACATGGAAACGGGCTTCTGAGCCTGTCGCTTTCTCTTGGGGATAGACAATGAGCCACTCAGCATGCTCATTAATTCTTCTTCGATGGCCATGGGCCAAATAGGGGACTCTTGTTCACTGTAAATCTCAATTGCGTCGAGGTCACTCAGCATGCCTCATGCTCCAAACCTTACAATGCACCCGACGACTCTAGCCTTCTACTCTGCAACTAACTTAAAATATCACAACAAAATTGCACAATTCACACTCTACTCAACACTTTGCTCACTCAACTAAATAACTCCTTCCTCTCGCATCCCACGTGTTTTTTATACTACTTCCCAATTCAAACTCATCATTGCCAAATCTGCTATCTCCATCATGAATAAATATAGCATTAATGATGCCAAATCCGTCAGTAATATTACCCTTCTAATAGTCGGATCAACCATTAATGTGCATCATTTCAATAAGCGTAGCTAACTAACTGTTTTAACTACCTGCATTTATTACTGATTTGACCAACCCATCACTCGGCAGCTATCATAGGTGGTCTCTTGACCGTCTCTACTAAGTCCTATCCTTGCATAGCCTTGTCCCCTAGGATCACCTTGCTGCTAGCAAAATATTCTTTTTTGTCCTTTTTTTTGTTTTTTGTTTTTTTATAGCGCCTCAAGTAGTGCACAGCTCTGGCCCCATCCTATAGGGATTTAAGTGACTCCCATTAACGAGCGTCAGCAATACTGCACCATCTAATTGCTGTAACTAAACTGTACCTCCAGAAGTAATGGAATGAGTAAGATACGGTCCTAACCAGTGCATTTGTAACTTACCTGGATGCTTTATGAACTTGCTGTCATATAACAACACCAAATATCCTTCCGCAAAATATTTTTTCTTAATGTGGAAATCATGCCACACCTTCTGTCTATCCTTTGCAACCCGCAGGTGGAAGCCTGCAACAAAGTGATCTTCTTCAAGCTAGACCAACTACGTGATGCACTCTTCTAATGCTTCTACATCATCCATGCCCATTGCCGCTGTGATGCGCAAACTAGGAACAATGTATTCCATGGGAATGACCGCCTCTTTCCCATAGACCAGCTTGAATGGTGTATGTACTGTCAGTTGGTTGCAAGTAGTGTGATAGGCCCATAGTGCTGATGGAATTTTCAAGTCCCATTCATCACGATTAGCGTTACATACCTTTGTGAGCACTGTTTCCAAAATTTTGTTAAATGCTTCAATAGTCCCATTCGCTTGCGAATGGTATGGTGTACTCCTCTTATGTTGCACATGCAACTCCTCAATTAGTGATCTCACAGTATGATTGATGAAGTGACTGCCTCGGTCACTCATCAAGATTCGGGTACACCCAAATCGTGTCACAATGTTTTCAAAGATGAACCTCGCTACTATCACAGTAGTACAATCCACAACTGGCCCTAGCTTCCACCCACCTGGTCAGATAGTTGGTTGCAATAATGATGTATCACGCCCCAGTCCTCTTTCCTGGTGGATTAATAGGACCCAAAAAATCCACATCCCATGTATCAAAAGGTTGCAGAGTCACCTGCGGCACTAGCGGCATCTCATCCCACTGCGATGGTTTACCGACATGTTGGCAGACATCACAACTCATTGCATATTCATTGGCATACTTATGCAATGTAGGCCACCATACCCCGGCATGCAACACCTTCTGTGCAATAGCCTGTCCTCCATAGTGACCTCCCATAATTCCTACATGTGCTTCTTCTAGAATGGGACCCTGCTCATGTGGTAGGATACACCGTCGCAAGATTTCATCTGGTCCAAGCTTATATAACTGCACAACAATTAGCTGAAAATCGAAATCCTTTACTACTAGCTGCTTCTTTTGGCTAGTCGACATGTCCTTCGGGGCAACACCATCTGCCGGGGCAACACTAGTGGCCAAAAACTGAATAATTGGGGCATAGTGATCATCTGCGATGTCGACATAGAACAATTGTGCATTAGGCAATCCATCATCAATGTTGGTCGGTTCTTCTTTAGTCTCAATGCGAGACAGGTGATCAAGGCCAACATTCAACTATCCTGGTTTCACAACTATTTCAAAGTCAAATTCTTGGAATAGAAGCAGCCAATGACAGATTCCCCCCCCAACACAGGCTTATTGACCAAGTATTTCAAAGCTGAATGATCAGTGAAAATCTTGAAATGGTCGCCCAACAAATAGTACTTGAACTTTTGCAAGGAATAAACCATCAACAAGCCTTCTCTTTCAGTCGTTGTGTAATTTCATTAAGCAAATGAAAAATTTATACTGGCATATGTGATTGGGTGATCCAGTTCGCCCTCCCCTAATTGTGCAAGCACAACTCCCAACACAATAGATGAGGTGTCGACATGCACATGGAACTCCTTAATCCAATCAGGAAAAACTAGTATGGGTGCGGAGGCCATCTTGGCCTTCAATGTGTCGAAAATACCTTGACATTCCTGAGTCCACTGATATGCAACATCCTTTTTTAGCAGCTTCTCCATAGGGGCAGTAATCACAGCGTATCCTTTGATAAACTTGCGATAGTATCCCGTATGCCCCAACGTTTCCTGAAGCATCTTCACATTCATCGATGGCGACAAACTAAGAATCAGTGCGATCTTTGCTAGATCAACCAACAAACCATCCTTACATACTGTGTGTCCATGTAGCATTCCAAACGACGCACAGAAAATGTAGTTCTTAGAGTTTAATGCAATTTGATGCTATCGACACCATTCAAGCATAAATCGCAAATTGTCAAGGTGGTCCCTAATTAGCCCATAGACGGTCCAATCATCCATATATACTTGTAGCAAATTTTGAATAAAGTATTTAAAAACAGTGACAACTACCTGATAAAATACTGCTGGTTCATTCTTCAGCCCAAAAGGCATGACTATGTATTGAAAACAGCCCCATTCAGTGATAAACGTGGTCTTGTGGAGATCCTCCTTTGCAATCTGGATCTGGTGGTACCCTAAAAAACCATAAGTGAAGGAATACATCTCCTAGCTACCTACTCCTTCAAGGATTTCATCTATAAAAGGAGTCGAGAATGGATCATGCATGCATGCATCATTCAACTTCCTTAGGTCGACGCAAATGCATATTTCGTCGGTCTTTTTTATCTTGGGCCACCATAAGGATTATCCACTCTGATTCTTCTACATGCTTGATGATCCCAACATCTAGCATCCGGTCTATCTCAGCCTTCACATGGTCCTTATAGTGCGAGTTTAGTCGATACGGCCTCAGCCACACAGGTTTGGCATATGGTTCAAACAGGATTTTCATCTCCCCTAGGTCTCCTAAGATCCCCTTCATTTCCGAGAACCTCATTGGAAAAATATCCTGGAATTCATGTAGTAGGTTCATGATTTTGGTCATTGACTCCTCATCCAGTTAGTCCCCGACATTGGAAAACTTTTGGTTCTCTTCCAACCCAATGTTGACTTTCATGATCTTCAATGGTTGATTCATGGAATCCTTCAATATGTCAGGTGCTGTGACATCATGACTTCCTTCATATTTCGGAATATTAACATTTTGCAACTCATCATCATCTTCAGGCTCCCCGGACAGGTTGTAGCATGTCATCATGGATTGTATTGAGCAGTGTGCATGCGGATCAACTGGGTATGCGACATGGAAAAATTTCAACACTATGTCGTGGATGATGTGAAATGCATTATGAACCTCTAGGTTGGCATCCTGGAAACTAAACATCTGCGTGAAGTAGATAGACAACTCCTACCAAGTGGTGATAGTTATGCGCAATTCTTCTGCTGCATACTAGGATCTCGACATCTCATCCAGAGTGTGAACAAAATCATGGACCCACTCATCTTTGGGTCACAATGCCCATAAATCCTGACATTCTATCAAATTATTGGTGGGGTCATTCTGTCTATCGTATCTCCAAGCATGATAGACCTACGAATCATAGAAGCACATCATCATAAACTCCGACACTCTTCCCAGTCATGGATCATCTGCTTGTGCGTCACCCACCATCGAGTTGGAGTAGCCTTCAGTGCGACATCTAGGGCCAATATAATGTGTGGTTCAAACACTTTCTCTTCAAATTCTCTAAGGAATTATGGTAATGCTGGCATCCCTTCATAAATTGGCA
The DNA here is from genome assembly GCA_001517045.1 of Pseudotsuga menziesii. Taxonomy (NCBI): domain Eukaryota; kingdom Viridiplantae; phylum Streptophyta; class Pinopsida; order Pinales; family Pinaceae; genus Pseudotsuga; species Pseudotsuga menziesii. The sequence continues at coordinate 33,357 of LPNX010575472.1, read as the reverse complement.
ACTCAACAACCTCATTTGCGACACGTCAGAGATACTGTGTAATCAACCTGCATTTCCTGAATGATACTTCATGCAACCTATTCTTCCAATTTTCCAGAGCATCATCAGAGTTAGAGGATGCAGAACTTGCGCTACACCATCCAAGTTCACCATTGATGGTAGGATGGATATAGTCTTCAGAGATATTATAAGCATGATCCCAACTTCTACAGTCTTCATCCTTCACAGGTTCAATATACCGACGTCCTTCCTGATGGTCCATGAGAGCGATGACCCTGACATCCTGGTTCTCAAATGTCATGACCCTTTTCTTGAAATTGATGACCACCATGATATCATTATCCCATCCAATCCCTATTAGTGTGGGATAAAAACCACCATATTCAACTACTTCTATCACATCAAAGTTAGCATATGTTTTCATACCTTCAATGTCGACAACCAGGTTTGAGACGCGACCAATGGGCTGAACCTTTGCCTGATTTTCTAGTCGCAACTGCACTAGAGACCATCCCAATGTTGGCTTCCCCATCAACTATGAGATTTGCTTGGTCAAAATGTTTACATCTTATCCAAGAACCAGAATAACTGAGTCAACCTGATAATCTACGATCTAGAAATTCATCCTCATCTCCTTGCCTATATTCCTCTTTTGCAAAGAGTTCACTACAGTATCCTTCACTGCCTTATCCTGGTGGTACAATAATGTCTCAAGCTTGATAAGGGCTTCGGGGTGCCTTGCTAGTGACATCCAACTCTCAAAGAATTGCTGCAAGGTACCATGCTGCCACGATGGTCTTGCCTCTACAGATGGGGCGAAATAAAATGGCATGTTAATAATCATTAACTTACCCGGATTTCTCCTGATTGCATGCTTGGATTCAAATAAAGTGTTCTTCTCCGTCGCAATATCAAATGGTACTTTTTTCATTCCAGTGAGCCAAACTTTCTGCCATGGTCCAAATTCTCCAGTCATCGCAACGACGCGAGTGACAACTCCAATGTCAACATCCTTCATTCGTGGTTCAGATTGAATTGTCACAACCATCGATCCTTGGTTTAGGTTCTGAGCTTGATTTAATGGTGGGTTCTGATTCAACAGCTGATTCTGAGCCTAGGGTGGGTTCTGAGTCTGAGACTATGGTAGGATCTGATTATGCATCGTTGGCTGGTTTTGTACTTGGAGCATTGGTTGGTTATGAGTCTGCACATTCTACAACTGAGGAATGGTTCTAGCCTACCATTTTGCAATCAACTAAGGGAAATTTTCAACATTATGCTTGCTGGCTGCACAGTATGTACAATGTGCATGAGGAAACTCCCTTTGATAGTGCCTGGATACTCCATATGTATAATACTATATTGATTTGTGACCTCATCCTCCTCCTCAACCGAACCCTCCTCCTCATCCTTTGAATCCTCCATGGAATCCTCCTCGAACTCCTCCTTGCTGAAACTGAGGCTAGGCCATATGCTACTGTGGTGGGTTCGGTTGCTACTAGACATAGTGCGCAACTTAAACATATTGTGGCTGAGACTGAATGAACGACGCTTGATTATATTATGGTCATGGTGCATACTGTGGTTGTGCTACAAGCTGTGGCTAAGGTGCAAACTATGGCTGTGCTGTAAACTACTGCTGCGGTTGCACTAGGATAAATTGCATCCGAGGTGGTGCTATATACTACACTTGCGCTGCTGGTTGTACCATTTGTGGCTACGCTTTCACTTCATGGGGGTTCTCACCTTTCAAAAAGTATGAATCATATGTCCTTTCCTAGAGAAAAGCATAAGCTCGACAATTTTTGTCATCGTGTCCTACTGGCCGACAAAAGGTACAGTGCAAATTTTCTGCCTTGGTAACCATATTTTGCATGTATTCACATTTCTCGTGTCGATGCCCATAGACCTGACATATGCGGCACCATGGTATACCAGCGTAGCTCAATGGGTTTGGGGCTCCTGAAAGCAAACAATTTTGGAACGTCGGACATGTATCCTTGATATGCCCGTCTGCATGACACCGGGTGCACCAAAGGTCATCATGATCTTCCTTGGCCTTATTTATATCTTGCAGTTGGAGCGTCAGATTGGCTAATTGTGCTTGAATCTGGTTCATTCTGACCGTGGTATCTCCTACCGATGATGCCTCTAGTTTCATCGCAGTTGCTAGAGCCTCACTTTGTGTTGCAGTCTTGTGCTGCATTAGCAATTGTATAATATGTGGGAAAAGTGTAGTGATGAACCACTCCTTGTGCTGAACATTGCTCATCTGGAAGCTGACTCGATCCATCAACGTCTTAAACCGATGGTCGAAGTCCCAAATTGTTTCATTAGAGAATTGCTTGATTTATTTTAACTCGGTAATGTACTGAGCCTTAGATTTTGGCTTCTTGAATTCTTCAAACAATCCCTTATAGATCTCATCCAATGTTTTCATTGTGCCTCCCTGAGGAACTAGCATGAGTCACATATACCACTCCAACACACGACCCCTGAGGGTGGTTTCTAGTTGGCTTTTCTTGACATCATCATCTACAGTCTATCAGATGGTCCAAATTGCCTCACATAAGAACCAATATTGCTCTAGGTCATCGGTGCCGTTTCCATAGCTTCATTTCATTTCCCGCCATTCTAGGCCTTCTTCCTCCTGCTAGTACTCTATTTCTAGACTGCTGCTGACACGTCAGGAAAGTGGACGTAGAATTCATGTTTCTTCCTGGTGGTGGAGTAGTGCATGGAGGAGTGGACATGGTACTGATAGGGTTCGATCCTGTTGTCCTTCTGGGCGTAGCCTGGGCCTGGTCATCCTCATTTTCACTAAAAGGTTGCATTGTCCCATGTGGTTGTTCCTCGTGGCATCACACTTGAATCCCAGTAGGACCTTCTCCTATTCTCTGCCTATTCTCTTGAAACCTTTCTCCTCCTCTTGTGTAACCACTCGTTTCCTTGACGACCTTCACACTTTCACTAGAACTCATGCCCATATACCCCTTACCTTTCCATGCGTCTCCTCCCTTTCGTCGCAGTTCCTACATCCTCAACACACCATATTTCTACTACTCTTGGTCCATCTTCAGAATACCTTTCTCGTAGATCAACTATTTAATTGACAGCTATAGAGACAACAAGAATCTACCTCGCGGGCCGTTGAAGAACTCCATTTCTACTTCATTGAATGACTTATTGGTATCAACTACAAATTCTGTAATGTATTCCTCCAGGATACTTTCCAACCACACCTCGACAGCCCACGATGCCTTACTGTCTGTTTCTTGTAATTCCTGGATCATTTCCGGAGTCTAGGAAGTTAGCTCTCCACCTTGGAAGTTGGTTTTCTTAGAAGTAAACTTTACTAGCCACTCATACAAAAAAAAAGGAAACTCAAAGAAGAACCATTCATGGGGACCATTATGAATATATTTGTCCAACCAATTGCTCATCGACAGCTTCAGATTCTAATTTTCAGCTTCAACAAACTCCCACTGTTTTAGACCAAACCACCCCTCAATATCCTGATGAGTCGGATGCCAAAACATATCCTCCTTTCAATCGCAACTTGGTCCCGGCAATAGAACGATTTGTTGGAGAAAAACCCACCAACAAAGCCCCATTGACAGGGTTTCTTACTCCGTCGACGCTCAACCGACGCGATGTCTCTGAACACCAGCCCAGACAGGGTTTACCTTGCCCAGCAACATCCATGGAGTGGACGAAGTGTCACCCGAGATGTTCAAGGGAGAGATGTCGGAACCAAGTTTTCGACAGTGAGAAGGGAAAATATGTCATCTAATGGGTAAAGCCACATAAATATCTAATTATAGAACTAAGACATAGATCACAATCTTTCTTCATTGCTACAGATCTGACAAATCACATCATTCATTTGTCGCAACAGTATTAGCACAATCAGTATGAAATAACTTTAACTATCATTTATGAGAAATGCAACTGAATCAGAAGAGATCACAGAGACACCAGTAACCCATAATAGACATGCGATAGAATTGGAATAGATCACACCATCATCAGTAAATCATAACCGAAAGACAACATAATATATCACAACATCATAAATCATGACAGAGTCAACATATTTGTCATTGATATCGCAGCAGAGAAAACAGTAAGACAAAGGACAACATTTATGCAACAACTGTCATATCATATTAATTCTGTGCTAAGGATCCAAAACATACAATCCTTATCCATAATAGGAGGTTGAATACATAAAAAAAAACCCAGATAGATCGCAAATACAACAAAAAATTCTCCAAAACAATAAATAGATCACACCCAAACTCAAACGATAATCATGGTCAAGATAATAATGATGTCTATCACAATTGCAAAACTAGTTCTATATATAGGATTGTGCCTTTACATTGAAGGTCCACTTCTAACTAAATTGTAACCACTAATGACCTATGGTGACAAAACTTGGTCAAATAATATATTAAATATTCAAAACGTTTATTTTTTTTCCCATCGCGTTGATCTGGCCTTGCGCAGTGCCGCGTGAGCTTGTGCAGCTGCCGCGACGTTGCACAACTCACTTACCAAAACCACTTCCAACAAACACTTTGTTCATGAGAGTGGTCCTTACTAAATAAGGCTGGCCATGTATATGTTACTCTCATGGAGAGTACCTACATTCAGTTGTGGATACCATAGAATAACACTCGCTCATGTGTGTTCCTAACCTATGTGGTATGGATGCTCTACGATGAGTCCTCACGGATGATAGGACTAACATTTTGTATGTAGTCGAGATCTTCTTTGGAGACAATACTATTGTATGGAGAGTATGCCTACATTCATATGTAGATGCCATAGAATAAGACTCGCTTGGGAGTGGTCCTAACCTGTGTGGTATGGATTCTCTATGATGAGTCCTCATGGATGCCATAGTATAACACTCACTTGGGAGTGGTCCTAACTTGTGTGGTATGGATGTTTCATGTTGGGCCGACATTTTAAAAGCGTCAAGATTTGCTCTGCAAAAAATACTCTTACATGGTAGAGTATACCTACATGTGAGTGTAGATACCATCATATAACACTCACTTATTAGTGGTCCTAACCTGTGTGGTATGGATGGAATACGACGAGTCCTCACGAACGATGGGGACGGCACTGGGTGTGTTCGAAATCTACATTTAGTTGTAGATGATTCAGCTGATCAATTTCATGGATCATGCTGATGGAGGATTGCATCGTCCTTGGAATTATGTCCTAAATTTATTGGGATTGATCATCCTATAAATAGATCATGTGTACTATAGGTAGCATGGTGAAAAAGGATCAAGTAGATCAAATTACAGTAGCGAAGGGCCGAGTATATCGAAGTGCGACTACAAAGGATCAAGAAGGATCGAAGTGATGCTGCAAAGGATTGAAAGGATCAAAGTGATGCTACAAAAGGATCAAAGTGCTTCTACAAGGTATCGAGAAGATTGAAAGGATGTTGCAGAAGATCAAAGTGCTGCTGCAAAGGATCAAGAAGATGAAATTTCTACTACAAAGGATCGAGAAGATCAAAGTGATGCTGCAAAGGATGGATAAGATTGAATTTCTTCTGCAAAGGATCAAGAAGATCAAAGTGCTGCTCCAAAGGATCGAAAGATCGAAGTGATTCCGCAAAAAATCATATGATCGAAGTACTACCACAAAGGATTAGAAGATCAAATTGCTACTATGAAGGATCGAAAGATCGAAGCGTTGCTACAAAAAGATCAAGTGATCATGTGATGTAGAAGGTGAAGAGTAACTGTTCTAGTTATTGAATGTTGAAAAATTCCTGTGACATATAGATGTATAGCCTCCATGATGTTGTAGATATTTTCTCTCTAGTCTCCTATAGTCTATGATGATGTTGTCAGCAGAATAACCTTCTCATTAAGGGGGAGTGTTGAATATTGTAACTTCAAAGGATATTCTAAATGTATTTTACTAATGTAACCCAAGGGAGATGTTATTATTCCTCTCAAGGGGTGTTACTAATGTATTTGGTCATCATAGAGTCATGAGGTAAATCCTCCATTGTAATTCAGGTCAATAATACCCTAATGAATATAATATAATATTGTATTGGGTCTTCCTAAGTGAATTCAGCCTACATAAGTTAAGTGGGGCCGACTTGTTAGGTTTAATGTCAATTGACGAAAAGAGTATAAATAGAAGAGATGTGTTCCTCATTTGAACACACACTCACTTGTGCAAAGCACATAGGAGAGAGAGAGATATATCTACTAGAGGAGGGGCACCTGTATGGGGTCTTTCCTTTTACTTTTTATACATCTTATACATAGGAAGTTTTTGCTGGGTTTTCTTCCCCATGAGGGTTTCCTAGGATAAATATTTGTGTTCTTTTTGTGGCTGTGATTATCTATATTTTAGTGATATTTTGCTTATGGTTATACTGTTATGATGCTAAATATGATAAGACATGATATAACCATCAAAAACTTAACAAGGCCGAGTATAGAGGAGCATTGAATGCGACTACACAATGTTTGTGGTTGCAAGGCATTCTTGGAGAGCTTGGTTTTGCATTTGATTCACCCATTGTCATTTGGTGTGACAATAAAATTTTGATCAATATTTCCACATATCTAGTATGGATACATATGACCAAGAACATTAAGATACACATGCACTACATCTAGATCTTTTTTCATGAGTAGGTGATATCATTAAAGTATTTCCCATGTGCAAAGCAAACTGCTGACATATTTACCAAGAGCTTCATAGAGAAGACATTGACCTATCTGAGGTCACTCCTTGGAGTGGGTGACACATGGTGATGACTAATATTTACTTTGATATTTTTATCCATGTCCATTTTAGAGGGGAGGTTTTGTTCCCATGAGGTTTTCCTCCTTACCATGGTGATATGGACAAATAAATTTTTGTGAGAGGTGACTTGAGCCTTAGTTTCCAAGGCCTTAGTTTTCTATGTGGTTACACTAAGTCAAGCTTAAGTGGGGGGGGGGTGTTAGAGAATCATACCACCTATTACCATGGTCACATAGACCTAGGACACATTTTTATCTGTTTTGTACTTATGTCATATGGTCCAAACCTTGATTATGCTGGTCGAGCAAGGCATTTGGGGGTTTTGGACTCATTGATGCATCCAAGCGCCCATATTTGATCATTCAGTAGAAATATGCACCCTCATTTATGAAATTTCAGTCCTTGGTGTGCTCCCATTCCTTAAAACAAGGAACTGGTTTGACTAGAGACGCCCATGCATTGTATTTGAGTGTTTTTTTCTCTTTTGGACCATTTATTTATACCTAGAGACACTCCCACTCACCCATGCATTTTAGAAAACCTATCCTACCCTCATTTATGTCTTATAATGCTTCACCCATGTTCACATTAACATTCATGATTGTTTGAGGTGGTTTGGGAGCTCATTGGTCCACCTAGGGGGGTTTGAGATCCAATCTAATCCTTCCACACGTATGCCTCCAATTTGCCTCCAAAGGATAAATATTTTCACCTATTGTATTATAATTATGTTCCATACATATTTAAATCTTGGACAGTAATAGAAACTTCAGCTATTGGCACTATTCCTATGTGTTAATTTTTCTCTTTTTACTATTTTTCTACATAGTTTGTGAAATTATTGAGTTGTGAGGATTCCCTTAGATCCTAGATATTGTTGTGAATTATATTTTCACAAGCATATTTATTCATTAACAAAAATTGACAACTGGTTGGTAAACATTTTTTTGACCTATATTTTTTTATTGATGTTGTGGTATGTCAAGCATATACTTTTTGGGTCCATAGTATCCTTATTGATGGGTTGATATTTTAAGTGCACATAAAGTATGGTATTTATGAAGAGAAATTATTTAGGATGTAATGCTATAAAAATGTGATTTTACTCAAAGATATTGGATGAATTATTTTAAGTTGGTTAAAGGGTTCAAAATTGTGGTTAATGCTAAACTGGTTGAGTTATTTTGGTCAATCCCGAATTATTAGTCGACATGTTACTTTATGCTTAATATATATCTTTGGTCAATGAGTCAATGAGTCAATTTATTTGATCTAAAGAAAAATAAAGAAACATGACAAACTTGTAGGTAATTTAAATCTCTGTGACAATATATGTCGAAGAGAATTCAAGGAAAATATACCTTACATTGCACACAAAAGAGATTCATGTTAAAGTTGATAAAATGAGAGCACTTGAACAAATTGTGCCCCTCAGTGTAGAATTGTATGAAATTTCATTTGTTGTGTCTTGAGAAGTTGAAGGAAAAGAAATGGCGCATAAAGTAGATCCAAAAGAAATTAGTTATAAGTCGACATAGATGAAAGTTGTCCAAATGATTAAAGGGTGAGGCTTTGGATAACTGTTACCATATTAAATATGGATGTTGAACAATCACAAGTCACAACTGTTTCTCAATACTTGTTATTTTCAGAGCAAAGAAGAGTATTGGGGTGGGTGAGATGTTGTAGGGAACCTTAGGGCCCTTAATTGTCATCATTATTTTTTTCATTAATGTATTTTTGATAAAATATCAGTTGGTGCAGGTATAAATGCTCCAACCTCTTCCTCTAATGTATAAATACCATATTAAGACTTATACAAAGCAGTTACCAAAGAGAAAAACTATGTAGAAACAATCATGAATTGCGATTCTTCAACATCCATATTCAATCTGGTAATAGTCAGTTGAATCCTCACCCTTTAATCATTTGGATAAATTTCATCTTTGTTGTCTCAGAACCGAGGTCTTTTGGCTCTACTTTCTACACCATTTTTCTACCTTCAACTTTTGATGTTGTAACTCATGAACTGCTTTGCAATTTTGCATTGGGAGGCACAATCTATTCAAGCGTTATCGCATCATCAAGTTTAACAAGAAGTTATTTTGTGTGTACTGTAAGGCATCTTTTGCTTGAATTCTCTTCGACGTCTACTTCCATGAAGATTTAAATTAGTTGTAAGTTTTTCATGTTTCTGGCTCATTCTCTAGATCAAATAAGTTTACCCGTCGACCATAGATATACCTTAACAATAAAATAACCTGTAGGCTAATAATTGGGGATTGACTGAAATAAGTGGTTGACCAGATTTAGCATTAGCCATTGTTTTGAACCCGTAGGCCAACTTTAAATAAATCATCCAAGAGCTTCAAGTAAAATCACAATTTTATAATGTTACATCGTACATGCTTAAATTTTAAAATAAATTCTCTTTGAAACGAGCATACTTTATGTGCACTTAAAACTTCAATCCATAAATAAGGACACTATGGACCCAAAAAGTATAAGTTTGACATATCACAACATCATTCCAATAATATAGGTACACAAAATGTTTAACAATTGGTCATTGGTTTTAGTAGATGAATAAATACGCTTTTTGATGACAAGGCAAGGAAATATTAGTTGGTGTGAGGGTTTATGGGTGACTACTATAGTTGGGTCAGTCAACAATGTTCATCATTGATCTCCCCCATCAACTAGAATTGTGAAGTAATTGAAAATCTATGCATTAATTAATAACATTAGTATGCAATACCAAATGGTTGATGGAATGGTTTTTAATTAGCTCAACAAAACCAATTTTGGTCAGCTCAATGAAATCACTATAACTCCATGATCAACACCTATCGTCCATTCACAAATGGTCTCATCGGCTACTCCAGTCAACCAAATCTTCAGCCCACAATATTCAACATTATTTGGTCACTGCTCATAGGTCGAAAGTATTATCATTCATGTTGGTAATTTAATATAACAATTGTTTCCATCTTTCTAACAATTACAAGAGGAGATAGTATAATATGTGTTTGCGATCAGGGCAATCTATTTTTGTTTTTACATCCTATTGTCGTTATATTCGGTTGAAGTCTTCCAAAATTACGGGTAATGATATTTAATATTTTTCTTGCAAGTTTCTTGATGTCTCACACTTCTTTCAGGTTTGAACTACTTCCCTTTTGTTGCTACTGTCACCCAATCAAAAGAAACTGACAACAATGCCAAAGTGTTGAATGGGAAGTTTCAACACAACATTCATGCATAGAGACTACATGGTAAATACATGCACATATGTATCCATCAAGAACATCATATGGAGTATAATGTTAATCTAATTATCATTTGTCTTGAATTGGTATTTGTACAAAGTGAAGTTGGTTACAACAATAACACCTAATTTAACAGATTTCCTTAACACACTTAATACAATACATTAATTGTTAACAATCAAATTAACACCCTTGAGAATGATGGTCTGAAAACATATTTTTATTTCACCCGCAACATGAAGATAGGAACTTGGAACAAATCGAGAGTTTTGATCTCTCATTGGACCACTACTACTGCAAAGGAAGAAGTATGTGAATACAAAGGTTTTTCTAAATAATTCAATACCATGAATACTTAAGGGCCAAAACCCAATTTCCACAACTTTTGAAGTGGAAAGAATACATGTCATGTGTATTAATTGTCCTAAAATCCTGGAAAATCAAGTTAAATACCTAAAAAACAAAGTAAAGTCGGTTTTCTGATGAAAATAATCAAAATTCACAAGAAGGTTTAATCCCACATTCATGGTTAGTAATTGGGTGCACAAATACCAATGCTATATAAGAAATACATATGGGATGAATTAAAGGACAGAAAAATGAAAGCAACGGAATGCCGAAGAATTTGAAGGATAGAAGAATTCTTTTCCACATCAAGCTCTTAGTGATCAACAGATTGGATGGAGAAGGATTTTTTAAAGCTAAGGAGAAGGGTTTCACCTCCACATTTGGATTGTAAGCACTCTCTTCTTATTTTTAATATGACACAATTCTAGTTTCTCCCTACTTTGAGTTTAAATTTCTTATTTAAATCTTGTTTTGAGTTCAAAGCTTTAAGGTAGATTTCATGTTTCAAAGTTTTTCAAGTTTAGTATTGGAGGTAAGTAACCAAAAAAGGTAAGCTACTAATGGATTCCTAAATTCCATAGATGCTTAAGAAAGAAGATCTTCTAAAAGTGGATAGATTCAAGAGGTATTTTACTCTCTTCCTGTTGGACACAATGGTCACACTGAGAGCATGGGTGAATCAATGTGTGATCAATTTAAACCTTTTTCACTTTCAATTGATCAATCAGAGTATATTAAGCATTATGTTACCAAGCACATTATCATATTCATCAATTAAATCATAATCACAACAAACACATCAAAGAGAGACACAATAATATTTGTAATGTGATATTTATTTATGGTAATGGAAGACTATAATCTTCTTGATTACAATCAATACCAACTGATGCAAATAGTGTTATATTTTTATCATTTAATTAATATGATCTAGGATTTTATCTGAGAGAATAACATGCACAGCAATAATCACAAGAGACAAGAGACACAAAGAGTTTTCCTCGGGGAAACCATAAAGGAGAAAACCCCACAACTTCCTTAGAGATAGAATGAGCACCAATGGAAAAAGTAAAACCCAAAAACAAAAAGATGATCTCCAACAGTTATTCTCTCTCTCACTTGTGCGAGCTCCTCTTCTATCACTCATGCGCTACAGTTGAGTGAGTGTGTGTTACTAATAGAGAGGCTCACTCTCTATTTATACTAATTTTCCACTTGGCAACTACTTACCAGCGCTGACCTCACTAGGAGAGTCTAATAACCCTAGTACCCCTCAACTGTGGGGAATATTGACCTTAATTACAAAGGAGGGTTAGGATCTATGAATTTACATGACATGATTATATTAATGATTCTCCCGATAGGAACATTGAGGTACAATGAAATACAATATAAGATATACAAGTGAATACTTTTTGAAGTTACAAATACATCAACACTCCCTTTTAACTAGGAAGGTATTCTCTTGGCACATTTCATCAACAAAAGTCTTCATCACAGTATCATCATCATCATTGGATCATCATCGCTGCTCCCACTATCTCGAAAAAATGGTGCTATCTCTCAATTCTACTCGTCATAGGAATTTCTACAGAGCCAACCCTTTTTTATGCTAGTTGTAAGCCTAGTCTCCAAGTAGGTCTTCTTCTTCAGCACTTATATCATCAACATGGTAGGACACACCTAATACCATCTGACAAAGGATCCAACACTAACATCCACTGGCATGGTAGGACAAACCTACTACCATCTAGGGAAAGGCCCCAACACTTACATCTACTGGCATGGTAGGACACACCTACTACCATCCAAGGAAAGGCCCCAACACTTAGATCCACTGGCATGGTAGAAAACACCTACTACCATCTAGGGAAATGCCCCAACACTTACATCCACTGGCATGGTAGGACACACCTACTAGCATCCAGGGAAAGGCCCCAACACTTACATCCACTGGCATGGTATAACACACCTACTACCATCCAGGGAAAGGCTCTGCACTTACATCCATCGGCATGGTAGGGCACGCCTACTACCATCCAGAGAAAATATCCACACTTACATCCGTCGGCATGGTAGGACACACCTACTACCATCCAGGGAAAGGATCAACACTTACATCTGACCATGGGAGGAACCAATACTACCACCATGTTAGAAAGACACAACACTTATATCTGACCATGGGAGGAACCAATCCTACGACCATGTCAAAAAGACACAACACTTACATCTGACCATGGGAGGAACCAATCCTAACACCATTTCATAAAGGAACACCACTTACATCTGACCATGGGAGGAACCAATCCTACCACCCTGTCAGAAAGGCTCAGTGCTTACATCTGATCATGGGAGGCCCATCCTACCACCGTGTAGAAAGGCTCTCATACTCATCAGTTTACCTTCAATCTATAGAACACCAAGCTTCTCCCTGAAGTACTCAAACTTCACTCTGGCTAATGGCTTGGTCAACACATCAATTATCTGTTCGTTCATCGCAACATACTGGAGCTTCACTTCTCCTCTCTGCACCATACTGATATAGTGATATTTGATCTCAATATGCTTCAACTTGTCATGGAACACCAGGTTATGTGACAACTTCACACAACTCCGGTTGTTGCAATATATACAAGTAACATCCAATTGAAGATCAAACAAATTAGATAGTATCTTCCTCAACTGCACTACCTCACAACTAGTCGAATAAGCTGCGACATACTCTGCTTCAGCTGTACTAGGTGCCACATAAAACTGCTTCCTACTAAACCAAGAGATCACACCTGATCCCATATTGAAGTAGCGCCCCAAAGTGCTTGTCACATAAATGGCACTTCTTGCCCAATTCAAATCCACATAACATTCCAGGTTAATATTCTTATTCACCTCATACTTGAGCCCATAATCAACTGTACCCTTCAGGTACCTCAAAATATGCTTTGCAGCAATTAGGTGAACATGTATTGGATCTATCAGGAGCTGGCTCAATGTGTTCATATAAAGCATATATCTGGTCTCGTATTCATCAGGTACATTAAGGAATGAATCATCTGATGATACATTGTGGCATCAACCATCTCTGATGAAGCATAACTCAATAGATTTAGGTTCGATGCCATAGGTGTGGCCATGGCCTTGCATTCCATCATCCCAAACCTCTTCAGGATCTCTGCTGCATACTTCCCTTGTCCAATGGAGATTCCATCTGCACTCTACCACACCTTCATTCCTAGAAGGTAGTGCATCATACCCAATACTTTCATCTCAAACTCGGCAGCAAGTCTCCTTCTTTCATCTTTAATGAGTTCCTCTTTTCCTGTTAGGAATAGGTCATCGACATATAACATGATAATCACTGGTCTTCCTCCTTCAACCTTGAAGTAAAGGTTGGAATCTTCTTTACTCTTAGTAAATCCTAGAGCCATCATAATATGTGCATCTTGTCGTACCATGTCGAACCTTGGGATCTTTTGCAGTCACTCCCTCTGAAGCAGAGCATCATTCTCCCTATGCCTTTCATACTCTATGTATTGAAACATTCTGTACTGGAGTGACAAGTAGCTCCTCTGCCACTAATATTCTATCTATTCATCTAGGATCACTGGATACCAATATCCTCTATCTTGAACCTTTTCAAAATTTCTTCTCGCACCCATCTATGAGCTTTTCATCCTTTATAGGATTTCATCTTTAGCCTTCTAGAAAAGGTTAGGATATTTATCACTCTAGGTGATATTCAAGCTCCTCAGGTATGTGTTATCCCATGGGTGCCTTCTGATCTCATATAAGGCCTTCTTTAATTTGCACACACGAGTATGACTATCATGTGTCTCGGCTTCCAGTGGCTATAGACATCTCTTCATAGTCTATGCCTTCTTTCTGTGAGAAGCCTCGTGTTACGAATCTTGCCTTGTATCCCACGATGTTGCCGTCTACTATATGCTGGATCTTGTAGATCCATATGGAAGATACTGCGAACTTCCCTTCAGGTCCTCGACATCACATTCTAGTCATCATTCTTCATTTTGGAATATTAAAGTGAATCTTGAACTGTCATCACTTGTTCTTTGGAACAAGTCTCATCCTTATTTTCTTGTAGGCGATTATACGCAATATTTCCTACAAATCAAATGCATTATTTGTATTCTTAGAAACATTTCATAAGGCATATTCATAACTGCAAATTCTTATNTGCAACTATTTTAGCCAATACAACATTCATCCATATCTCACAGAAACTTTCTAGATGCCTTCCATCTCTACCATGACATCATTGAGATTGTGCACTAATATAATATGTCAGCAAAGAGGTTTCATTATAGACAAGTAGAAATGGAGAGTTGTATAGCACCATGGGCTACTTACCCATCACATGCATATTAGTAGTATATTGCCATTAATGCAATCATTCTATCATGCATAACACATCAACTGAATATAAAAAAATGCATAACCAAGTAATATCATGAAATGACAATTGAATACTTATATTTAGTCATTTCATGGGTATAATCCTTCTTGAGCCTATAGCTTCATCATCTTCTTCATTCATAACAACATCATTTCTTATCCAAATTCTAAGATGGATAAGAGGTTCTTCAAGAGTTTAGCCCTTCATATTACCCATTGCTCGAGGGATATTCTTTGGATCGTGAGAGCTAGATCTTCAGTTGCTCCCATTTTCTCTTCTCTTCAAATAGATTGGTCAAGGAATTAAAAATCTATTTAGGTGTCTTTATGGAAGACACTTACGGTATAAGGTGATCCTTGATAGAATCAACAATAATCCTCTTGGCCTTGACAAAGTTCTTCTTGTTTAAGGCTTTAGCCTCATCTCCCTCTGGAACTGGAACCTCTCCAATTCATTTTCTTCAAGAACTAGTGAGATTTAATACTTCCATGCTTGGAAGTTTTCAGCTTCACCAATATTTTCATCAATTTGGTGTTATTAGTCATTTTGAAATGAGAACCTCAAATGTAAATAACAAAAAATTTAGATCTTACCGATTTGAGGTTTCCATCCTGGTTCCAAAGCTGGTTGATCTAGGGTTTTTCAGAGAAACCATAATTTTCAAAACTTGGAATTTAAAACTTATGATTGGATAGAAATATGGGCCTCTTCAAGGTGAGCTGTCCAATGTACTCCTTTTCTGAAAATAGTGGAGGGAAGCTCCTGGAATAGGAAGGCCTAGTTTTCCAATTTATTCTACAAAAATGTCTGATATTTTTTCTACGGTACCTATGAAAGTACTGATCCCTTGCATCTAAAATTGCGTACTGAGGTATCCTCATATGTCCTCTTTCCAACACCACAGGTTTGAGCAGAATTTGTTTCACCAATTGGGACTTATGAGAGTTTTTCCAAGGTGAGCTATTTCAGGACTTTTCAGCATAGATAACTTGTACAAAATGCCACGTGTCACTATTTAAATTTCATGGTTTAAAAATTTCACCACACAAATTAAATTTCATGCCCTATCTGTAATGACTTTCTAAATTTCATTTGGACCTAAGTAGCCAGAGATATAGCAATTATCCCTAGGTGTCTATTTAGGGATTAATCTTGAGAGAGGATGGAACCCTGATTTGGACGAATCATATCTCCCATAATATATTGCATCTGAGTCTGAAATGTTTACAAAGGGTACATCAAGAATTTATATTCATCCTGTAAATGTTTTAGCTCATGATACTTCTCCAATATCGAGATATAGTGAATGCACCAAAATGACTAGTTTTAGTCTTTTAGGGTTTTCTGGTCTGGAGCCAAATTAGGGTTTGACTTTCCTGGAGTTTTACCCAGCCAAAAATTTTGATCTTGGTCTCTAAATTTTGATTTTGAGGAGGAGATAAATCCTATGCTGGGATCACTCAAAAATTCCACTTTTGTGAAAAGCCCTAATTTCCCATAGTAGTGACAAGTAAAAAACTGAAAATGTTCGGAATTAACTTCTTCTTGGACAGAAAGATGCACTCTTCAATGCAGAGTTATCCTAGCCTCTTTTTGCTGATGATATGTGGAGAGAGACCCAAAAAGTAAGAATCCCTAGCTTCTGCAGCTGCACAATGTCTTCTTCTCAGGTTAGCTCTGATACTATGTTAGATTTTTATCATTTAATCAATATGATCTAGGATCTTATTTGAGAGAATAATATGCACAACAATAAGCACAAGAGACAAGAGAAAAAAATAATTTTCCTCGGGGAAACCATAAAGGAGAAAACCCCATAAATTCCTTAGAGATATAATGAGCACCAATGGAAAAAGTAAAACCCAGAAACACAAAGATGATCTCCGACAGCTGTCCTCTCTCTCTCACTTGTGCGAGCTCCTCTTATCTCACTCATGCGCTACAATTGAGTGAGTGTGTGTTACAAATAGAGAGGCTCACTCTCTATTTATAGTAATTTTCCACTTGACAACTACTTAACAGGGCTCACCTCACTAGGAGAGTCTAATAACCCTAGTACCCCTCAACTGTGGGGACTATTTCCTCGACTAACAAAGGAGGGTTAACCTCTATGAATTTACATGACTTGATTATATTAATGATTCTCCCGATAGGAAAATCAGGGTATAATGAAATACAATATAAGATATACAAGTGAATACATTCCGAAGTTACAAATACATCAACAAAGAGCACCAAATATCATAATAGGAGCCAACCTAGTTTTCTTAGATCCAACTACGAAAGGGTTGAGGAGTTTGATCCTCAAGTGCAATATTTTACTTGCAAGCTTGATGCCAATATCTGACTGTCATCAATATGCTTCTCAACCATCTTTGCTCATCAACCTCTGCTCATTACTCTTTTCTTGTCAACCTTCTCATAAACGTTGTTGCTCAATCACTCTTTGCTGGATCAATCTTCTCATCAACATTGCTTGTCCTAAGATCATCAACAACTTATCTCATCATCTGCTCTATTTCTCAAGGATCATGCCAATTCACCTGCCTAACATCACATAGATATTCCCATCATCTAGTTTGCTCTTATGTTTCTCATGCCAACTTATCATAGGCATGTTCAAGCATCAAGGGTCTGCACATGTCTGCTCATGTACATCATACCTACTACTACTCTCACTGACCATCAAGTATTCATCATAGTGTACAAGGCATCCTCATGGTGTAAAAAGCATCAATATCATACAGTACAACATCAAGGAGAATGCATCATATCATCAACATGGTGTAGTATGCATCAATATATAGTATCTTCACTTATAATTGTTTCACAACCACTGTATACAACATTGTATACATACCATTGTATTCTTCACCGATGTATACATACCACTGTATACATGTCACTTTCCATACTCTATTGTATTTGAATCCTTTTAAATACTTTATTGTATGTCACTGTACATACTCCACTATACTTTCATAGCATTGGACAATGATTGTGTGGTAGGGATGAGCATTCAACTTTACACTTCATACTGCATTGTGTGTCAACATCATCATCATTGTATGCATGGTGTCATAATGAAGTCAAAATTCCTTCAAACTTGAGAATCTCAAACTGTATAAGTGACCATGTAGAAGCTTTGGAAGTCCTCAAGCATGGACTATTCATACCCTAAGGAAATAAACTATTGATTTTTGTTGCTACTGGTCACCTTACATTTATATCATCCTTCATCAATGAGATATCATCTCACTTTACTTGTACATCATGCATATTCATCATAGAGTGTTCATCATAGTGAATGTTAGAGAAATAATATACCTTAGTACCATGGTGATCTACCTAGGAGACACAATCATTTTCCTTGTGCTTATGTTGTATGGTATAACTTAGGTTATACTGATCAATACTGGTTAAATAGGTGGTTTTGGCTTATTAATTGACAGTTGAGGCACCCTACTTTGATGATTTTTTCATCCAGGAGCCTGCATTAATTGCAAACCACTTCCATCTTTGACTAGGGGAACTAGCATGTGAATGTGGTTGTTTTGTGGTCTTCTTGGGCATTTATTTGGATCCAAGAGTCTCTCCCACTCACCTTGCACTCTCCCATGCCATCCTTCCCTCATTTATGACCTAATCATGCTTCTTACCTATTCACACATGTTCACACATTGATTGTTATACCAAAATCCTGTCACCACCATGTGATAAGAACTTTGACTTACATACTTGCCATTAATCCCAGCACTTGGAGTGGAAACCCATGGTGTTTGTCAATATTTCATGGAAATAATCAGCACTGCACTTTACTCGTTATCCAAGGGTGGTACCTTCCTCGCACCGTCTGTATATTATTTACCATAAGCGGTGCCACCGCTTATAGCTATTGGTCCATAAGCATTTTTAAGCTGAACCGCTCTGTCATAAGAGGAAAAAGTTGTTACCCTTGGTAAAATGGGAAAAACGAGAGGTTTCTCGAGGATTATAGATCATGAGCCTCGTGTCCTCTCTTATCCCTAACATTGTGGGTCATTTGAACTCGAGATCCCCCATCATAGGATCTTAGAGGCCACCTCATCCACAAATCTCTCAACCATTCCTATCCATTGAGCCTGATAAATACAAGCTCATGTTCATGGTTGAGGGGGGAACGATAGAGGTATTGTTATGTTGTTGGATTGATCACTTGGCCCAAGCCATTGGAGAGCATAGAGAGCAAAGTTGGAGCTTATGGGGATAAAGTGTTGGTTTCATGGAGATGCATGTCGACACTAAGGCTTAATTGGTTGTAAACTTCTCCATTCATCTTAATGCAAAGCTGATTTCCATCCCAGATTACTGTTGTTGTTGATTTCACATGTAAATGTTGTTGGATTCCTTAGTCACTAACAGGGATGAATAGATTATGTTCTGGTAGCTTTGATGTGTTTGCGTGTTTAATTTGATTGCAGGTACACAGGTCTACTATCGAAGTGGCATTACAGGTATCTACAACATCCAGGGAGGGTATTCATCATTTGTCGTTCATTTGTTCTGGATTTGAACCATTCAGACCAGAGGAACAACTTATGTCCGTAGAAGGTGAAATATTCCTGCTTACAAATCTGGCGACTTTGCTGGGGATTGAATATATGTATCAGTTGATATAATCTTCCTCAGTTCTTGAACTCTTGTTTGAATCCAGGATCCTTCTCCAACTCTCTTCAGTCAGATCTGCTATTTGACTCAGTGGATTTTGGTTTGAAACTTCCAGATCTGAATTATTTTTGACCTTTTATGCTCTTTCTCATTATCAGTCTATCATTTGTTACCCTGATCTGGTCTTTTTCTGACTTGATATGTCGTTCTCTTTTTGTTTTGTATTTTTACAGGGAACCGCGCTTATGCAGTTGGCGAGAAGCAGTGCCATCGCCTGAACCTAGTTAGCAGCCCACAGTGCCACCGCCTGAGTCCTGTTGGCGAGAAGCGATGCTGGTCCAAAACCACTCTGTCAATATATGTCCAGCGCGGTGCCAGGTAGGCATCATTCCAAGACCTCTTTTCTCTAATTTTTTGCAAAAAAATTGAGTGGATTTGCTTTCAGCCCTGCACTGTCAGGATTTTGTGTCAGAATATGATGCTTGTGGTTTGAAATGTTATGGTTTAAAGATTGGTTTGATTGGAAAATTCAAAAGCTAGATTAGGCTTATTGATTGTTCATTCACTTTGGTGCTTGTTGGTTGTGATTGTGAAAGGACTTCTTGTTTTTGAAAATATTAGGGTGTTAGTAAGATCTCTTTTCATCTCTATGATATAGACTAAAAGAAAAACATTTGATTAGCGTCTAGGTTTCATTTCTTGTTTGCATAGAGAACTTCTTTTTCCTCTAAAAAATAAATTTTTTGACTGAGGTTAGGTTATCATCATTGAGCATTGGACATTGGATCTCTGATTGGCTTTACAAGCTTTAATGCTCCTCATGTTCTTTTGTCTCTTATGCATTTAGTACTATCTCGTCAAAATAAAAATATGGTAGTTTTAAGTTATATTTGCCTATGTTTTAAGAAAATTGAAGATAGAGTGCATTTGCATGTAGTGTGCTCCTTGTTTTTCTTTTAGGAAAAGAGACTCTTCTCCTTCTTATTGCTTTCAGAAAAGAGAAATCAATTTGGAAAGTGCTGCTTGTCTTTGATTTTGTGTTCAATATTGTTGTTTGGAAATATTTTTGGTTTTGAAACAAAAGAAAATACTCTCTTTCCCTCCCGTAAGTAGGAATACTGAACGGTAAAGTGAAATATTTTGCATAAACATACTGCATGGTTTTACTTTTTTGTCAAAACACCATGCATTCACCTAACCGTCCACTTTAAAATTAACGGTAGTTATAGGCTAAAATTTACATAGCAATTGGAGTGATAGGTTAGAGATGTGTTAGGAATCGTTAAGCGTAGGAGCTGTCATTACTTGTCTGCATTACATCCTGGGACTCGCGCGGTTCTTCCATGTACCGTCGGTATATCGAACGGATTTTCACATACCCTTGAGGTATATAGAAAGGTAATTCACATACTCAATTGTATATCGAAAGGCCCCTTGCGTATGGTTATGCATTAGATAGCACTACTACCGATTCGAGCTCCCACGTACCTCTTGAGTATATCAGGAGACCCCACTAGGATACCTTATCCATCTGAGAAAAGCCCTTTGGCTGTCTTGCTTGGAGCCATACATTGAAAAAAACATTTGAGGAGATTACTATGCATGTTCCCTCGAGGTATATCACAAGTGGCACCTTCTTGACAATCCTGGTGAGAGATCTGACTTTTTGAACTCCTCCTATCATTTTAAGTGTGCTTGTTTGGCTTATAGCTTGTGTAGAGAAACGTTTTGATGTGTTTTCTAGTTTTTCAGACCCTAGGTTAGATAGGAACTATACAAACTGGTTGAGTTAAGACAGTCCAGAAGAGTAGGGGGCTTGCCACCTGATTTTATTCCTGGTTTAGGAGAAAATCCAATGGAAGCTATCGACCAAGGAGCAGCTACCACCTCCCAGGTGGGAGATAATGTGGTTGCAGAAAGTGGAGGACCATATTCTTCACACTCGCCTCCTTTGGTCCAAAAACCTTCTCGGGGAAATACCTCATTCCATTCTCCCATAGAAGGTCATGTTGATGATACCACCCATCTGGATTATGGCCCCAATGCTCCATTTTGGGACACCCCTGTAGGACAGGCCATTTCCTCATTTGGCACCCATTTAAACTCTTCTGAAGATGAAGAAGAACGTAGGAAATACCACGTTGCCATTCTCCATGCACAGAAGATTGACAGGGAAATAGATGACCTATTAGGTACACCACCACCACGTTCCACATTTGTTCCTATGGGATACTGTTCACTTGCTGATTCTATGAGATCCATTGAACCGATTATAGATCACATGGTAACA
Organism: Pseudotsuga menziesii; assembly: GCA_001517045.1. Classification (NCBI taxonomy): domain Eukaryota; kingdom Viridiplantae; phylum Streptophyta; class Pinopsida; order Pinales; family Pinaceae; genus Pseudotsuga; species Pseudotsuga menziesii. Next base: position 11,591 of record LPNX010575472.1, on the reverse strand, counting down.
CCACACAACCTAGGTCAAAATCCCACCCCCACCACCTCCCATGTTATGTCTGTTCCCAATCTTCCCAGGTCTTCTACACCTAGGACCCAACCTTCAATTCCCGTGTCATCATTACCTTCTAACGCCGGGGGACAACCCCCGACACGACCTATGTTGTTTGGCACCGAAATTGTACCTAGTTAAGGAGAGACCTCTAATATAGAACCATCTACAGTTTATGTCCCTCCCACCCACACTAATGTGGTTAATCCCCCATCTAGTTCAGGTCAGCCCTTGGGGGTACAACCTGTAACCATTCAATATTCTGGAGGTTATGGTTATCAAATACCTATAGGAAACATTAATCATCCACCTAATACTACAGGAATTCCTTATGCAGGAATTCCATACCCTAGTAATAATTTTACGCCATGGGGGCAACCTAACTGGTCTTACATGCCATCTATGGGGGGGATACCTATACATACTGTGGGAGGTGCCGGAGGACCCCCTTATGGAGGTCCTCCCCCTGGGGGGCCCATTGGTCCCGGAGGACCTGGTGGCTTTCCTCCTCATGGTCCTAGTGGTCTTGGGGGGCCTGGTCGCTTACCCCCTAATGGCCCTCCTCCTAGTGGTTCTGGAGGCTCTGGTGGTTTACCCCCCAATGTCCCTAGAGGGTCTGGTGGTCCACCTCCTGGTGGTCCTGGAGGCCCTGGTGGTCCTCCTCTTGGAGGCCCTAGTGTTCCTAGTGGTCCTAATCCCAGAAATCAACCCCCTGTGGGTGGATTTTCTGTTAGTTCTTCCTCACAACAACCTGTCTATCAGTTCACTTACGGTCCTACTGGTAATTATATGCCATATCAATATTACTAGTATGTACAACCCAACCATTAGTTACCTTTTCTAACAACTTTGGACTTACCTGACTTGTCCAAGTTGATTAATGACCCCATTCGACACAATCCCTTGTGGCCTCCCATTCCGGTAAAGTTACCATCGGACATCCTGAAGTTCAATGGGAAGCAGGGAGACGATCCGAAAAATTGTTGATGTAATTGAAACTTCGGAATGTATTCATCCGTATTTCTTATGTATTGTAACCTGATGTTTATTTCGGGATGTATTTGAGTCATGTCATGCCCCGATGTTCCGATCGGGAAGTTTCTATAATGAGAAAGTCATGTCAAGTCATTGTGGATAACCCTCCTATTTGTAAAGGGTTAAAGTCCCCACAGTTGTGGGGCCCTTGGGTTATTAGACTATCCTAGTAAATTCAACCCTAGGTGAGTCATTGTAAGTTGGGGCAATAGTCCCCACCATTGTGTTACCCTCCTATTGGTCGAAGGAGGCAAAGTCCCCACAAGTGGTGGGACACTAGGGTTATTAGACACTCCTAGAGATGTCGGCTCTAGTAAGTAATTGTTAAGTGAGGCCGACATGTTGGAGTGCACTTCAAGTGAATGAAAGAATATAAATAGATAGTGAGCCTCTCTATTTATATCACTTGTAACACTCACACTCACTCATTGGGGGCGCATGAGTAAGAGAGGAGAAGCTTTCTTAGTGTGAGAGAGAGAGACTGCTGCTGTCGGGAGATCATCTTACTGTTTTCCGGTTTTACCTTTTGTGCTGATTATATATCTGAGGAAGTTGCGGGGTTTTCTCCTTTATGGTTTCCCCAAGGAAAACTCTTTGTGTCTCTTGTCTCTTGTGATGTGCTTATGTTTTATTGCTGTGCTTGTTATTCTCTCAGTGAAAAGATGCTAAGATCATAATGCTAGCTTAAATGTTGAAAAACTAACATGGTATCAGAGCTAAACTGAGAAGAAGACATTATGTAGCTATAGAAGCTAGGGATTCTTAATTTTTGGGTCTCTCTCCACAATCCATCCGCAAAATTATTCTAGGCTAACTCTCCATTGAAGGGCGCATCTTTCTGTTGAAGCAGAATTCGATTTTGAGCATTTTCAGTTTTTGATGTGGAAATTAGGGCTTTCTATAGAAGATGAATTTTTGAGTGAGACCAGCATAGGATTTTTCTCCTCATCAAAACCGAAGTTTAGAGACCTGGATCAGGAAATTTGGTTGGGTGAAACTCTGGAAAATTCAAACCCTAGTTTGACCCTGAGCTAGAAAAACCTTAAATACTAAAACTGCTAAGTTTTGGTACATTCGATATATCCCGAGTTTTGCGAATTCTCAGGAGATGAAACTTGCAGGGGCCGACGATAAAATTCGGATGAAGATTGTGTCCAAAAATCAGCCTCAGATTTGCTATATTTTTGGAGCTATGATAGCCTCCAAGTTAGGGTTCCAGCCTCTCCTAGAATTCATCCTTGAACAGGATACCTGGGGAGAATTGCAATATCTTGGGCTACAGAGGTCCAAATGGAATTCCTGAAGATGTTATAGAAAGGTCACAGATTTTACTTTTGGTGGTACGAATATCAGACTTAAAAGATGAACTTGTGACACGTGGAATTCCGTACAACTTCGCTGTTCTGAACAGTTCTGTAACAAGTCACCTTGGGAAAAGGATCATAAATCCCAAATGGGGAAACCAATTCTGATTAAACATGTGTTGTTAGATTAGGGACATGTCAGGTTACCTTAGTACGAAATTACAAACACAGAGGATCTATAATTTCAGAGATATCACAGAAACAGTAACAGACATTTCTGCAGAAGAAATTGGAAATCTAGGGCTTCCTGTTCCGGGAGCTTCCCTCCACTGTTTTCAGAAAAGGAGTACATTGGACAGCTCCATTTGAAGAGATATATCTATCTATCCAATCAAATCTAAAAGAGTCCAAGTTTTGAAAATTAGGGTTTCTGTGACAAACCCGAGTTCAGCCAGCTTCAGAACCAGGACGGACACCTCAAATCGGTAAGATCTAATCCTTTGCTATTTTCATTTGAGGTTCTCATTTCAAAGTGATCTATCACATCAGCTTGATGATAAGATTGGTGAAGTTGAAAAATTCCAAGCATAGAAGTATTTGATCTCTCTGAATAAAATGGATTGGACACCTACATGAGTAGAGAGGTTCCAGTTTCAGAGGGAGATGAGGGTAGAAGCCTTTCACAAGAAGAACTTGGTTAAAGCCCAGAAGATCATTGATGATTCAGTCACGAATCAACTTGTACTACAAGTGTTTTCCCTAAAGACACTGGTGAGTTTTGATTCCTTGACCAAGATATTTGAAGGGAAGAACATAAATCAGAATATGACCTTAAGAAGCTAGTTGAAGAAGTGAAGAATGCAGAAGTGGTGATGGCCACCTTGAATGGACTCCCAGGATCATGTCATTCATTCATGCGAGGAATGTGTGCCAAAAGGAAGTGATTACTTTTAGCAGACTCCAAGAAAAAGAAGAAGCTCGATTCATAAGAATAGAAGGGAAGATGGAAGAAATTGAAGATCAAGCTCTCACCATCCAAAGAAGATCCCTCAAACAATGAGGAATACGAAGGACTCAACTCTTGAAGAACCCTTTATCCATCCTAGCATTTGGATAAGAAATGATGCTATTATGAATGAAGAAGACAATGAAGTTGAAGGCTCAAGAAGAAGTCTACCCACGAAACAAATAAAGATAAGTATTCAATTGTCATTTCATGATATTGTTTTGTTATGCATTTGTTTATATTCAGTTAATGTATTATGCATGATAGAATGTTTGCATTAATGACAATATACTACTAATATGCATGTGATGGGTAAGTAGCTCATGGTGCTATACAAATTCTCCATTGCTACTTATCTAGAATGAAACCTCTTTGCTAACATATTGGATTAGTGCACAATCTCAATGTTGTCCTGGTAGAGATGGAAGGCATCTAGAAAGTTTCAGTGAGATATGGATGAATGTTGTATTGGATAAAGTAGTTGCATGATCATATATTTATGCATAAGTATTTGCCAGTATGAATATTCCTTATGAAATGTTCTAACCATACAACTGCATTTGACTTGTAGGAAATATCACATACATAATCACCTACAAGCAAAGAAGAATGAAGACTTGTTCCGAAGAACAAGTGACGACATTTCAAGACAAAGAATAATATGATGAATGCAGTGACATCATTGATGCAGAACCTTCCAGCCATGAAGAAGTAACTAAGAAGGAATGGAAGGATGCTATGATCGAAGAGTACCAATCGATCATGAAGAATGATGTTTGGGATGTTGTCCCAAGACCAAAAGGGAAGTCAGTTGTAACTTCCAAATGGATCTATAAGATCAAGCATGCTGCAGACGGTAGCATTGAAAAGTATAAGGAAATATTTGTAGCTCAAGGTTTCTCTCAGAAAGAGGGAGTAGACTATGAAGAAACCTTTGCACCTATAGCCAGATACACTTCCATCAGATCAGTACTTGCTCTAGTTGCAGTGATGAAATGGAAGATACACCAGATGGATGTCAAGACTGCCTTCTTGAATGGTGTAGTAGAAGAGGAAGTGTATGTAGAGCAGCCACTTGGTTTTGAGACACATGACAGAGAGTCTCATGTATGCAGATTGAAGAAAGCCTTGTACGGTTTGAAATAGGCACCCAAGACATGGTACGGCAGAATTGACAGCTTTCTATCCAGTTTGGACTTTACCAAGAGTAAAGCAGATTCCAACCTTTATTACAAGGTTGAAGATGGCAACCCAGTGATGCTTCTACGGTATGTAGATGATCTATTTGTGACAGGTACAGATGGGTTGATTGCTAATACAAAGAGAAAGCTTGCTGCCGAGTATGAGATGAAGGACTTGGGGATGATGCATTACTTTCTAGGTATGGAGGTGTGGCAGAGTACAGATGGAATCTTCCTTGGACAAGGAAAGTATGCAGTAGAGATCCTGAAGAGGTTTGGGATGATGGAATGCAAGGCTATGGCCACACCTATGGAATCGAACCTGAAGCTATTGAGTGATGCTTCATCAGAGTCGGTTGATGCTATGATGTATCATCAGATGATTGGGTCATTGATTTACCTGACGAACATGAGACTAGACATTTTCTTTGCTGTGAACACCTTGAGCCAGTACTTGACAGATCCGAGGTGTGTTCACTTGACAGCTGCAAAGCATATTCTGAGGTACCTGAAGGGTACAGTTGATTATGGAATTCAAGTATGATGCAAATCAGAAGATTAACCTGGAGGGTTATGTTGATTCAGATTGGGCAGGCAGTGCCATCGAAAGGAAGAGTACTTCAGGATGTTGCTTCAGTATGGGATCAGGTGTGATCTCTTGGTTTAGCAGGAAGCAGTCCTGTGTGGCACTGAGTACAGCTAAAGCAGAGTATGTCGCATCTTGTTTAGCTAGTTGTGAGGCAGTATGGCTGCGGAAGCTACTGTCTGATATATTTGATCTCCAGTTGGATGCTACTTGTATACATTGTGACAACCAGAGTTTCATGAAGTTGTCAGAGAATCCAGTGTTCCATGACAAGTCGAAGCACATCGAGATCAAGTATCACTATATCAGGGATATGGTACAGAGAGGAGCAGTGAAGCTCCAATATGTTGTGACGGAGGAACAGATAGCTGATGTGTTGATGAAGCCATTAGCCAGAGTGAAGTTCAAGTACTTCAGGGAGAAGCTTGGTGTTCTCCAGATCGAGGTTTCCTCCAAGGGAAAGTGATGAGACCCATAGCCATTCTAACGAGCAGGTCAGATGTAAGGGCTGAGCCATTATGTCATGGTGAGAGGATTCAGTTCCTTCCATGTCAAATATGAGTGCTAAGGATCCATAGCCATTCTGACGAGCATGTCAGATGTAAAGGCTGAACCATTCTATCATGGCTAAAGGATTAGGTTCCTCCCATGTCAGATGTGAGTGTTGGTCATTCTGTCGAGTAGGATAGATGTAAGGGCAACTGCCACTCTCCAGGAGAGTGAGGCACTTGGTCCGTTACCAGGTAGCTCAGTCTGGGACTGGGGGCCATTCTGACGAGGGTGTAGGATTCAGTTCCTATTAGGTTAGATGTGAGTGCATGCCCTTCTGATGAGTAGGTCAGATGTAAGTGCAGAAATATTTAATCATTGTGAGCAGGATGTGGTTCCGGCCTGGGTGGAAGAACAGAGTTCTTCTATCATTGTGAGCAGGATGTGGTTCCAGCCTAGATGAAAGTGAGGAAATCTTCCATCATTGTGAGCAATATGTGTTTCCAGCCTGGGTGAAAATAATAGAGTTATTTCATCATTGTGAGCGGGATGTGGTTCCGGCCTGGATGGAAGTGCAGAACTCTTCCATCATTGTGAGCAGGATGTGTTCCATCCTGGATGGATGTGAGTACTGTGCCCTTCTATCAAGTAGGTCAGATATAAGTGCTGAAGCCATTTCACAGATGGTAGTAGATGTGCCTACCTTATCGGTGAATGTGAGTGCTGGGCCTTTCTGATGTGATTGTAGTTTACTACATGATCAGATGTGAGTGCTGGGCGTGCCTTTCTGACGAGTAGGTTAGATGTAAGTGTTGGGCGTGCCTTTCTGACGAGTAGGTTAGATGTAAGTGCTGGGCGAAGACCTACCTAATGGCTAGGCCTACAACCAGCATGAAAGAAGGCTGGATCTGTAGAACTTCCTCTGATGAGATAGTACACACATGATGATGACCAGGTGAGATCCAGATCCAGTTATGATGACTCCGAGAGATCCAGATCGAGTGGTGATCCAGATCCAGTAGTGATGATCCAGATCGAGTGATGGTCCAGATCCAGTGATGATGTTCCATGATGATCCAGATCCAGTCCAGTGAAGTTGATCCAAATCGAGTGATGATCCATATCCAGTCATGATGATCCAGATCGAGTGATGATCCAGATCTAGTGATGTTGATCCAGATCGAGTGATGATCCAGATCTAGTGATGTTGATCCAGATCGAGAGATGATCCAGATCCAGTGATGTTGATCCATATCAATAGATGATCTAGATCCAGTGACGATGATCCAGATTGAGTAATGATCCAGATCTAGCAGTGATGTTCCAGATCGAGTATGATCCAGTGATGATGTTCCAGATTGAGTATGATCCAGTGACGATGTTATAGATCGAGTATGATCCAGTGACGATGATCCATATCAAGTGATGATTCAGATCCAGATGAAAGATGACTAAATATGAAGATGTCTTGAAGATGAAGATGACGAGAAGTTGACGATGATTCAGATGATACAGAGAAGAAGACTTGTGCTAATAAATTGTGTCGAGAGAATACCTTCCTAGTTAAGAGAGAGTGTTGATGTAATTGTAACTTCGGAATGTATTCATTCGTATTTCTTATGTATTGTAACCCGATGTTTATTCTGGGATGTATTTGAGTCATGTCATGCCTCGATGTTTCGATCGAGAAGTTTCTATAATGAGAAAGTCATGTCAAGTCATTGTGGGTAACCCTCCTATTTGTAAAGGGTTAAAGTCCCCACAGTTGTGGGGCCCTTGGGTTATTAGACTACCTAGTAAAGTCAACCCTAGGTGAGTCATTGTAAGTCGAGGCAATAGTCCCCACCATTGTGTTACCCTCCTATTGGTCGGAGGAGGCAAAGTCCCCACAAGTGGTGGGGCACTAGGGTTATTAGACACTCCTAGAGATGTCGGCTCTAGTAAGTAATTGTTAAGTGAGGCCGACATGTTGGAGTGCACTTCAAGTGAATGAAAGAATATAAATAGATAGTGAGCCTCTCTATTTATATCACTTGTAACACTCACACTCACTCTTTGGGGGTGCATGAGTGAGAGAGAGAGACTACTGATGTCGGGAGATCATCTCACTGTTTTCTGGTTTTACCTTTTGTGCTGATTCTATCTCTGAGGAAGTTGCGGGGTTTTCTCCTTTATGGTTTCCCCGAGGAAAACTCTTTGAGTCTCTTGTCTCTTGTGATGTGCTTATTTTTTATTGCTGTGCTTGTTATTCTCTCAGTGAAAATATCCTAAGATCATAATGCTAGCTTAAATGTTGAAAAACTAACAAAAACCATGTCATGCATTCCATTTGTGGTGTTCTTCAAACTCCCTCATGGATGATTCGATTCGCTTACGAATTTTTCAGTGAACTTTGACTGGTACAACCGTGAAGTGGTACATTGAACTCCCACAACATTCGTTGGTGGATTTTGGCTCATTGGAAGCTGTGTTTCTTACACACTTTCAGATCCCTATTTGTTATGAAATGGGTTATTGATCTCTTAACTTCTCTATGACAGAACACCTCCACCCAAATATCCGATCATATTCATGAATGGAGAAGGCAGAGAAGGATTATTAAAGCTCCCATTCCAGATCAGTTATTATCTGATTGGTTTACCAAATCCTTGTTGTGTCCAATTGCTTGAGATGTGGCTATGGGTGGTTCTGTTACTAAAGAGCAGGCTATTAGTCGAGCCCATTACCTAGACTTGGTCTATTCCCAGTATGGAACTCTTTATGACCTGATTATGCAAGATCCTCACCCAAGCACCGATCCTGCCAAGCCACCAGTAGAAGTACCTGTTATTGGGATTGTTGGTTCAATCCAGTCCTCGTCAGTAGAAAAAACTGCCAAGCAACCCCAAACTGCCACCCATACTCCTTCGACTCCTAAGGTTTCCGCCGAGGTCAATTCTATTCAAAGTACTCAAACCTCGGGAAATCATAAAAAGAAGGGTAAAAATAAAAATAAAAAACCTAGAAACCAACAGGAGAATCCAAGACCAACCAATAGTGATAACGATAAAGGGAAAAGAAATGAAAAATATCCCTGTCTGCTATGCAAAGGTGACCATTTCTCAAAAGAGTGTCGTCGTTGGGATGAAATCTCCCAATTTCTGAAATCAATTCCCGCACCCGCAGTACTCACAGATCTTTTTCCCTCTCAACAACAACTGATAGACCACATGTCTAATCAGGGTAACTCTAGTTCATCAGAGGAAATTCGTATGATGTCTTCGGAGACCATTAATTTGCAAACTCGAAGCCATAATTATTACAAACCCGTAGATAAGAAAGAAGATCATTCTTCTTCAGGGAAATCTCCCTCTACTAGTTCTCCTGAATCCTTGTCTACTATCCCCCTATCCATCGAGAAGCCTACTCTTGACATGATTTTGCGTCCACCCAAGAGCACTCTTAGGAAGGCTATCTTTAACCCCAATTCCCGAGCTGCTCAATTTTATAATGTAATTGAAGATATCGCTTAGGCACCTTGTGCAATGTCTACCTTAGAGGTACTCCAAAGTTGTGCTACACAACGCAAAAAATTGTTGACAGCATTAGGAGCTTTAGATATGGATAATACTAATTTGATTCATTTCAATGTTGAGAACTATAAGTCTAGGTTACCTCATAAAATTGCTTTTCAGATCATTATGAAAGTAGTTGGAAATAAATTTTTTCGAACAGTTCTAGATGAAGGAGCTTCGACCTCGGTTTTGTCTCTGTCTTGTTGGAAATCCCTCGGCTCTCCTGAGCTTGTAACATCACCTACGACTCTCAAGGCCTTTGACAGACGGGGTTTCCAGTCCCATGGTCTCATATCAGCCCCAGCGGTCGAGCTTGGGGGAAAAATCAATTCCATTCAAGTAGAAGTGGTAGATGCCCCGTTAGATTACAACCTCCTTCTAGGAAGAAATTGGTTCTATGCCATGACTGCTGTCCCTTCAACAGTATTCCAAATATTCCAATTTTCACATCTAGGGAGAATTGTTACCATTGACCAGCTTGATTTCTATACATTGGATGTTACTACCTCCATGGCTAATAACATCCCCATGTTAGGCCACTCCCCTCCTCCTTACCAGTCGATTGGGGTAGGCATGTTGAAGGATTAATCCCTTATGGGGATTTTTCCTTCCACTCCTCCTAGCATGGATACCACGATAGTCCACATGATCGCCTCATTTGATTGTGAGCCTGTTAACACCCAAAAATGGTTAACTACCTCATCTACCCCACTAAATGACTCATTTGTCCATTTGCCTACCATATTTCCCTAAAAATCCCACTAAAAAGCCTCCAAAAGGATTAAAATGCCTCCAAAAGGCCATAAAACCATATAAAAAGCCTCCAAAAGGCCTAAAATGCCTCCAAAAGGCCAAAAAACCCCTTTTTCCTCCAAAAATATCCAAAATTCCTCTAAAAATAGCAAAAATCCCCAAAAAGGGAAGAAAAAATATAAAATAATGAGGAAAAGGAGGAAAAAACCCTAAACAAGCTGCCCTAAACCTCATGGTTTCCAAAACCATGGGCAAGCACTCCACCACTAAAAAACTATAAATAAGTGGTGGAGACCCCTCATTTCACATCCACAGTCACAAGCATCCTGCCTCTGCCGAAATTATTCTCGAAACCCTAGCTTACCATCAAGCTACTTTCACCATTGAGAACTCATTTTGGCCCATTTCCACCACCGGAGAAGGAAAAGAAGCAGCTTGGAGCTCGAAGCCACCGACATCGGACCAGCGCAACGGACTCCACCAACCTCCTCATTGGAGGTAATATCAATAAAAATCACCATTATACATTTCTTTACTGTTTTTGCTTCATGTTCTTTACTTTTTACTGCTTTAGCTTAGTCTTTGTTTCAGTTTATTTTTGTTTACATCATTGAACTGCTACTAAGGATTCCAAATTCCTTAGTAGGTGCTCATCAGCACAAGCTAGGGTGAAAATCCTAGCTACAGAGCCTAAGGAAAAACAAGTTGTTGAGTCCACCTCGTTGAGTTCACATGAAGCAATGTATGAAACCTTTCAAACCTTTTCCAATGATCACACTACTGACCTTCATCTAGTGGCTTCGGATCCTTACCATTTACTGTAATGGTTAGAACCTTCTCTTCCTGTTCTAGATTATCTCTCTGAGAATTTTTCTTCCGATGAGTCCATTATTGAGATCATGAATATGGACGAGTCCATTTGGGAGGATCACCATCATAGATCCATGTTCCTCCCCAATACCAGTGCGGTTCACCATGATTATGCATCCTTGTTTCCTACTGATATTGTCAACATCCCCCAAAGTCCTATATTGTTGCAAGACATAGATTCTGAAGGAAACCTTTGCAACATTACTCAGACGAATCTGATTGACATATCAGCCAAGCCTGATACCATCGAGCATGTTCATGTTGGAAAGAACTGCTTCATAGATGAATCTGAAGCATACAAGGCACTTTTCAAAGAATTCCGTGATATTTTTTCTTGGTCCTATGAAGAGATGGCGGGGATTGACCCATCCATAGTTGTCCATGAGATTAAAACGTATCCCACAGCTAAACCTGTCAGGCAAAAACTAAGGCAAGTCTATTCTCAGAAGGCCACAGCTATTAAAGATGAAATTGAGAAACTTCTCAAAGTTGGTTTTTTTTATCCTGTACCCCTGACAGAATGGGTATCGAACGTTGTCCCTGTCAATAAAAATCAGGGCACCATTAGAGTCTGTATCAACTTTAGGGATTTGACTAAAGCTTGTCCCAAGAACAACTTTCCTACTCCGCACATCGATCAGATTATTGACAACTGTGCTGGAAGAGTCATCTTTGTTGGGCACCCAATATGCAAGTATATTATTACCAACATACAGAGTGTACAAAATTTATTGTCAACCCGAGAAAGTCTTTTATTTCAAAGCTATCGTG
>LPNX010575464.1:17713-40284 GCA_001517045.1 Pseudotsuga menziesii | reverse complement strand
AGAAACAAATTAATTAGTTTGTTTTAAAATTGTATTCCTATGCTCAAAGAGCTTGGTGAGAAGCGCCCCGAGCTCACTATAATTTTGACAAGTTAAAAGGATAGGAAGGTCAGTATTGCAACAAAGATTATGAAACTGAGATCTAATGTGGGTGTACACAAAACACTCTAAGAGGAAGTGATTTTCATCTTCAATGTTCCTATTCTCAAAGAGACGGCAAATCTTTTCCACCCATGGTGTTTTCGGAATTGTCCAATGACCTGTTTCACTATGGAGCTCATGAGAGTTCGTTCTTATCTTGGCTATATTAATTTTTTTCTTTGAACTAGTTAATACAGAGAGATACTTTTGATCTTCTAGAGTATGGCTGATGACCTTATAATATCTTAATTTTCGTTTAGCCTCTAAATCTTTCTCACACCACAAATTCTCTTTAAACTTAGATGTAACAATATTTTTAATGTTATTAATATTTTCCAATGCAAAACTTTCGTCGATCTCCAAGTGGTTTAACCAGGCCCTGGTATCTTTATACCAACCTCACTTGAGCCTTAGGTGGTCTTGGCTGGAATTAAAAGCTATCTTAGGAAGTCTATGGTCTTCCATGTTATTGATTTTTTGTTTGTACAATAGGAGCCTAGTCATAGCTAGGCTCTCGATGGGGGTGTTTCCCACCTATTTCGACTAGGTGGCAACTTCATGTACATGAAGATGTACATAATTGTACAAATTGTACCTTGGAAAAATATGAGGATTTTTCACTTATGCAGGGCAATTGCCTTTTTGTAAAATGAAATGTCCGCTCCCCTGCATGGGAAAATTAATGTAATTCTATGTGCTAGTGTGGGTCATATGATATGGATGCCACACCATGGAACTGGTTGTTAGGGAAGTCCCCTCATCGAGTGTTTTTCCCTTTCCAATTGATCTTGTTCTTTAAACGATTTTAATTGGTTAGGTTTTTCACTCAAAATCCTCCAAAGTGGTGACGGGCGTTCTAATAATCAAGTCCATGGGGTGGCTAAGGGTTCAAAATGTTATTCGTGACCATGCTAGACATTTGTATAGAGTCTTGCGGAGTTTCGTTATGTTGTTGTATTTTTATTTATTTTTTCTAGTTAATTAATTTCACCCCTTGGTGGTTAATTAACTAGGTTTTGATGTAATAATGTAATTGCTCAAGCATTGGCATTTTGTAATAGGGGCTATGAATGCAAGGTAAATTGCTATGAAACCCCCTAAGCCACTGCTTCGAGTCCCATGTCATTCAGACAAGGGGTTGAAGAGATAGACCAATTTTGGTCAGGAGGGGTCTATCTCCCCTAGGGAATTTTTAATTTTTCCCTAAGTTAAAATTCACATTATTTGATTTTGAAGTAAAAAATCAAATAATGCCATGATAATTTTGTTTGGGGGTTGCTAAGCCTAGGAAAATTTATTTCAAATTTTTCTACCCCCCCCATGGCCAAGATACTATTTTTTCAAGTTTATTTTTAATTTTTCCTAAGTCAAAATTGGAAAAATTTAAAAAATTAAATCTAAGGTGAATTTATATTTAGCCTAAGTCTAAAGGTTAGATATTTATCTGGGAGAAAAGGGCTAAAGTCTAAAGCCTAGTTAGAGGAATTCTAAAGTTAAATGAGTGGCCAAACCACCATAAAGGGAGGCGTCACATGTAATAAACCCTCACTAAAGGGGCGGCCAAGTTTAGAAGGCACCATAAAGGGGGCGCTAACCCTAAAAAACTCCTCTAAAGTGGGGCGCATGCATGTAAAAGGGAGGCGCTACCATTATAGAGGGGGCGCTACATGGAATAGAGGGCGCTAAACTTGGAGGAGACGTCTAGTTTAGAGGAGGCGCCTAGCTTGGGGGGCCCCACATCTAAACCCTAAAACTCATCTCAAGGGGGTGCTTGGTCAAAACCCTAGATCTAAGGGTGTAGAATGATTAAGACATGGATCAAGCACTCAAGCCATAGATTGAGAAGGAGCCTAAGCTATTTGATTGGTTGAGAGGTGTGCAAAGTTAAATTACCTAGATCTAGTGGTGGAGATCTAATCTACATCTAGATCTAATCTTGGCCATTGATCTTCAAGGGGTTGGGGTTGCTCCTCAACTATATAATGAGGGTCTCACTCCCCCATTTAAAAGAACTCTTTCATGCTACTGTTATGCTGCAAAAATATCTCCTCTCTTCTCTTCTTCAACATTGTGCCCTAGTTATTTTGCTCAAGCCCTAGAGGCTTTCTTGTACTCAAATCTTGCCCTAGTTGGGCCATAATCAAGGAAACGCTTTGGAGGAATATTGTGCTACATTCTACATTTTTCATGGTCCATGTGGGGTAACTTGTATCTTTTATTTAGTTTTGCATATTTGTACTAGTCTAGTTAGCTCTCCACAAAGTATTTTGTGGAGAGATTAGAGAGTAGAAGTATTTCTACCCTTTTTTGTGAGTTGTTTAGCAATTTTTTTTCAAAGTATTTTGTAGAGATTGTTAGACATTCATCACTAGGCTTACATTTTATTGCAGATCTAACATTTGTTTACAGGTTTTCCAAGCCAAGGACATCTCTCCAAGGGTTTCTTTTCAAATTTGCATTTCCGTCCATATTTCTTTTTCTCTCCTAAAACTGGGTTTTATTCATTGTATAGTGAATATAACCCTTGTTTTAGGGCTTTCTTCCATTATAGATTAGTATAGACTTTTAAATCTGCTGTTTTTACATCATTTAGATGCCCAAAAGTTCATTTTCTGAATACTAAAACTTCATTTTTTTAAAAATTTCAAGTTCAGATTTTTCAATAAAATTTCTGGGTTTTACACTAATCTGTGCTAACTTTCTGTTTTAGTTTTCTGCAGTAATTTCCAGCAAGTAAAGTTGCTGGTTTTTTGCAGGTTTATGCACAGAAGAGGGGGTTATGCTGCCCAAAATTGCCTAGAAAAAACTCAAAAAAGTTTTGGTCCAAAAGGGGCCCAAAAACCACATTTCTTCTCTCTCTTCCATAAGATTGTAAACCCCAAAAGAGAAGTTCTCTTTGGGGTATTCTCTAAAGCTGCTGTAAATCTGTGTATGAGTAGTGTAGAGATAGCCTAGAATACTAGTTTGCTTAGATTTAGTTTTATGCAAGTTTTATTTCTGTTTACCCACCTTCCCTTAAGGGATTGAAGTGAGGTTAGTTTAATTATTTTTACATTTTGTTTACCCACCAATCTCTGTGACAGACCACCATCTCTGTTACAGAGATTGTTGTGTGGTTAGGACATAGTGTTAGCTAGTTTCATTTTCCTTTCAAGTTTTTAAATCTAATTTTATTTCTGTCAAAGGAGTAACCATACAACCCACTGATTCGGTGTATCCTCTGTCCCACTTGTCATCTCCCTTTAGGGACTTCAAGTTGGGTATGAAAAGCAGGAGAGGTGGGGGCTTAGCTTAATTAGAACAACATTATTTTTTCTGCTACAAACCCCCACACTTTATTTTTTAGTCCAAGATCAAGTACCAGCATCTCCCATAAGGGATACCACTTGGTTGATCTTGTTGATAGTATAAAATTAACCTTGCATGCTAATCACCAAGATTAAAATTTACCCCTAAAATTTACCAACAACAACTTCACTACCCTCTGTTCCTCTACTCGGTTATCACCCTTCGGGGTACTCGCGAGATACGACAGGGGATAGAGGAGTTTTAGTTTAATAGGCATCCATCTTGCTATTTTTCTGGTTGACTAAAAACAGTGACCTCGGAAGCTACTTGGGGTAGAAGATCGTGGGGGGTCTCTAGGCGTTCTATGTCCTCCTTGTTGAGCACCGGGGCATTGGGGTTTGACCTGGGAGCTACAGGTGGATTTGCTCCCACTTTGTTGAGCGCACCAACATTCCCTCTTTGACTTGAGAAATACTAGATTGGGGTAGTCACACCACTGGTTCGAAAACTAAAACTTCAAGAGGAAAAACCTTAATAAAATCTACCTAAAATAAACCAAGAGACATTGCAAAACCGGTTCTATAACATATTTCATTTCAGCAGCATTTCACTCCAATATTGCACTTGTTTCCTTTCAGTTGTTTTATAACTTGTGGATATTAATCAACTGGTTTACTTTTTCTGTTATTTATCCGAGCATTGTTATCATCAAGTTTATTCATAATATTACTGCTCAACTGTTTAAAACTGTTCATATTGCTCAACTCTGATTATAGTTTTTTCCTTTATCTTGATAATATTGTTCATAAATCTTTCATAACTGTGTATATTGTTCATAGTTCGTTTTTCATCTCATTGTTAGATAACTTAACCTGTGGGATAATTAACCTAGATTGCATCCATTGAAAGTGGCATTCTCTGACTCCATTACTTAGGCACTGGTTATATTAAAAGGATTGACTGTCATTGAAATATTGTATCTTGCATTGGATTGACTGTCATCTCTCAAAACCTTAGCCTCCCACGTTAATAAAATCCCTTTAATTTGTAATTAATTAATAAATATGGAACTTAGTCTTCCGTAGGGACTTCCCCCCTTGGCTCTGTTGGGATCTTGCCTAAACGGAGGAGTTGTGGACTGTGGTGACAGTGGTCCCCAGCTCTCGCTTGCCCCCAAAGACACACATAGCAGGTTGTGACTTTCCTGTTCCTTAAAGTGTGAATTAGGTGGTAACATCTTTGGCGCCAAAGATGTCGAGGACAAGTCATTTGTCCTTGGTCTGACTTAATTAATCAGTTTCTTGTTTTAAATTTTTCAATTCGTTAAACTGTTAATAAAATTCTTTAATTAAATTTAATAACTTATTTACCCATATTAGAGCTATCTTTTTCTCCAAGTGGCGACTCCACTTCAAAATATAGTGAGGTATTCTACCCGGAGCCATTCAGGTGGTCTACTCAACTCCCTCACCGAGCTTGAAAGGGTATATAGGAGGAGGTTGAATAGACTTGCTCCCCGTAGACTCCTTGCAAATCTTGGAGAAGAGGCTATCTCTGATATCCATTTATTGTTTGCCCAAAACAACCGGCCCTCACCGATGGATGATCTATGCAAGCCATGTGATTTCTCTAACATCATTGGTTATCCTCATGATTTGCCAGATAAAGCTATAGAAAAGTTACCTTCCTTTCAAGGTAATAATGCCATCAGTGCCAAATCTCACATCACCAAGTTCAACCAGTGCATTGCCAAGTGGTGTAATGCTCATAACTATGAGGATGTCAAGATGAGGTTGTTTGTTTTGTCTTTAGAGGATGATGCCATGGAATGGTTTCAAGATCAGAATGACAATAAGTTCAAAACTCTCAAAGAAATCATTGAAGCTTTCAATGATAGATGGGGTGATAGAAGGGATAGCCATTTCTTGTTGGCGGCCTTGCATACTAGTCACAAGCAGGAGAATGAGACCATGGAAGAATTTAATAAAAGGTTTAATGACTTAGTAAAAAGTCTCCCTGCAGAGATCAAGCCCCAAGAAGCATCTCTCTTGATTTATTACATCCAAGCATTTGAAGGAGAAATGAAATATCAGATAAGGGATAAGGAACCTGCAAATCTTAAGGATGCACAGGAAAAAGCTATCAAGATAGATAAAAACATGCAAGCTGCTGGTAAATCTAATATTCTTGGGTTTTCAAGGGGTAGTTCTTCAAAGGCTAATGAAGTAAAAAAAGTTAAATTTGAAAACCAGGAACCTCAAGGTGACTCCATAGATAAGCTCACTCAATTGATTAAACAAATGGAATTGAATCATGCTAATCAGCTAGCTGCCATGCAGGCAAACCAGACAGCATTACAAAACAAGGTAGTTTCTTTGGAAAGAAATAGAGGAAATAATTTCTATCCAAACAAGCCAAATGATAGGTGGCAAAACCAAAGACGGCCCCCACCTCAAGATCTAAGGCCCCCTAATCCTCTAGAGTCTACCAATGTGGTTGACCATCAAGCTATTCCATATTGTAGGCCTTGTGGGGATTTTCATGAAGAAAACACTTGTCAAGTCTTTTTGCAAATCATAAGTGATAAAATGAATGAAAAAACAGAGAATGAACAAGTAAACATGTGTGGGCAGAAGTATGATATTGGCATGCATGAATGGATGGATCTAGTTGAGAATAGTCAAAGTGTTCAATCAATAAATGAAGTAGCAGAAGCAGCTTTTGGCCCTAAGCCCAGTGAGCAGCAAGTGTCAGATTTCTCTAGGTATAGAGGAATGACTTACCAAAGAAATGGTAAGAAGAATCAAAGTCAAGAAATAACTCCAACCAATGTTCCTAAGGTACCTCCTCCCCCTCCTATTTCAATTGCTCCCAATACACAATTAAACATTGATCTAGGAGGTTGGTTGAATAATGCTAAGATGTTGGTTCCTGTAGCAGAAATCATGAAGATCCCTTCTCAAAAGGGAAAATTACTCAAAGCTATAGAAGAACCTTATCAGAATAATGTTGACAAAGCCATAGCCTACCATGATGCACTTGTCATTCTTCAGAGTATGGACAAAGGAAATGAAAAGAACCAACCATTCTTCCTCTCGTTGTTAGTAAACAATCATGTTCTACACAACTGCATGTTAGATTCAGGGGCTAGCTCAAATGTGATGACTAAAAAAGTTATGGAACAATTAAATCTAAGGATCTCAAGGCCTTATCATAACATTTGTGCAATGGACAGTAAGATGATTGAAGTTTATGGTTTAATTAAAGGCTTACAAGTACACTTAGCGGCTTTTCCAAATATTCAAATAGAAATGGACATAGTAGTGATAGATGTCCCAGATGCTTGGGGTATGTTAATCTCAAGAAAAACTGGAGTAGACTTAGGAGGAAATATTCAAATGGACTTGACTTATGCCACCATTCCAACTCCTGAAGGGAATTTTGTTAGATTGAATCGAGAGTTGGAGATGAGACACCATGTAGAAGACCCAAGAAATCCAAGCAATGAATTAAAGTATAAAACTTATGACTTGGGAAATTATGCAATTTTGGCTAACTCTTTGGGACCTATTGAAGAATCAAATGAAGATGAAAGAGTTAATCAAATTTGGCATATGCACTTTGATGGGGCCTTCTCTAGAGCTGGTAAAGGTGCAGGCATAGTCATTGAATCCCCTTCTCATAAGGAATTCAATTTTTCCTATAGACTAGAATTTAATGCCACCAACAATGTGGCTGAGTATGAGGCCTTGCTCCTTGGTTTAGAGGTGTGTAAAGATAAGGGTATCAAGAAGTCATAGGTCAAAGGTGATTCAGATTTGATCATTTCACAGGTTAATAAACAGTTTGCTTGCAAATCAGAAAGGTTAAGAAGATATAGGGATGCAATTTTGGATCTGGTTCCATGTTTTGATCACATAGAATTTATTGCAATCCCTAGAGAATTTAATGATAAGGCAGATAGACTTGCAGTTGCTGCTTCCACCCTTCAGAGATCACCAGAGTTAGTAGATAAAGAAGTTAAAATGGAAGTTATCTTCAGGCCTTCAGTTCCAGATAATGTAGATAATTGGCAGGTCTTTGATGATGATAAACAAGTAATTAAGTTTTTGAGTAGTATAGGAGAATTTGCTGACTTTCACATTAGTGAAGAGGAAGAAGGTTGTTATTATACTGAAGAAAGGCAAAAGCTTAATCCAGCCCCTAGGAAAGTTGTGTCTTTAGAAAGGGCATTTGATAGAGAAGATGGCCATAAACCTAAGGAAGAATCAGGTACAAAGCCAAGTGATTACATAGAGGTGAACATAGGCACAAAGGAAGAACCTAGGATGGTTAAAATTGGGAAATCAATACCCAAAGATGAGAGAACAGATTATTAATTTACTAAGGGAATATAGGGGTGTTTTGGCCTTCACATATGACGAGCTTAAAGTCTATAGGGAAGTTGTGATTCAGCACACTATCCCACTTAAAGAAGAAGCCAAACCATTTAGACAGAAACTTAGGCAAATAAATCCTAAGTTGGCCCCCTTAGTACAACAAGAACTTCAAAAGATGTTGAAAGCTGGAATAATAGCCCACACTAGACATTTTGCTTGGTGCTCCAATTTGGTGGTGGTTAGAAAGAAGAATGGTCAAATCAGGTTGTGTGTGGACTTCAGAAATCTAAATATTGTGTGCAAGAAAGATAATTATCCCCTCCCTAAAATGGAAACTTTATTGCAAAGAGTAACAGGATCTGGTATGATTTCAATGCTTGATGGTTTTTCTGGTTATAACCAAGTCAAAGTCAGAGAAGAAGATAGGCACAAAACAACTTTTACAACTCCTTGGGGAACCTTTGAATATATAAGAATGCCTTTCAGTTTATCTAATGCTGGAGCTACTTTTCAAAGAGCAATGGACTATGCTTTCATAGGTTTAATTGGGAGAATTATTGAAATTTATCAGGATGATCTAACGGTTTTTTCTAAGGATGGGAAAAGTCACATAGGGCATTTAAAACAAGTTTTTGAAAGATACAGAGAATTTGGGATCTCGTTAAATCCAGCCAAGTCAGTCTTTGGGGTTACTGAGGGGAAATTACTGGGTCACATAATTTGCAAAGACGGTGTCAAAATAGATCCAGAAAGAGTTGCAGCCATTGCTAAACTCCCCCTGCCTAATACAAAGAAAGGCCTCCAATCCTTCTTTGGTACAATTAATTTCCTTAGGAGATTTATTCCTAATCTAGCAGAAGTAACTAAGCCTTTAAATAAATTGCTTAGAAATGATGTCAAGTTTCAATGGGATGAAACAGGAAAAATAGCTTTCCAACAAATAAAGGATGCATGTGGTCAAGCTCCCTTATTAATCAGTCCGGATTACACTAAAGAATTCTATCTTTTCTCCTTTGCATCTGAAGACACCATTGCTGGTGTTTTATTACAGAAAAATGACCAAGGTCAAGAACAACCCATAGCATACATGAGCAAAATCTTAAGAGATTCAGAATTAAAGTACCATATAATAGAAAAACAGGCTTATGCCTTGGTAAAATCTCTTAAGCATTTCAGGATTTTCATAGGGTATGCCAAAGTAATTGGATATGTTCCTAGTACAGCAATTAAAGATGTGTTAACTCAAGAAGAAGGCCTAGGTCCAAGAAGTAGATGGGTTGCTAAAATTCAGGAATATGATTTAGAAATCAGGCCCACTAAATTAATCAAAGGACAAGGATTAGCTAAGATGTTGACAGAAAGTAATGAGAAGCCTTTAGGTTTGATTGATCAGAATATGGTTTGTGAGATTCGTGTTCCAGATTCGTCTCCGGATTTGTTAAAGCTTGAGCAAGTTGAATGGTATTCTGATATTATTTTCTATCTTAAAAACTTGACTTGCCCAAGTCACCTTGTTGGTCATAAGAGAAGAGCCTTAAGGCTCAAAGCATCCAAGTATATCTTAATTAAAGATGGTTTAGGATGGAGGAATCCAGATGGGATTATCCTTAGATGTGTGGACGAGAATGAAGCTAAAAAACTAATGGATGATTTTCATGGTGGTTTTTGTGGTGGTCACTTTGCTGCTAGAACCACCACCCATAAGATTCTTAGAGCTGGATATTATTGGCCCACCATCTTTTCAGATGTGCATCAGTTTGTGAGGAAATGTGAACCTTGTCAATTGTTCACTGGGAAACAGAAGTTAGCTGCCCTTCCCCTCCAGCCAGTTGTTGTAGAAGCACCTTTTCAGCAGTGGGGTTTAGACTTTATAGGGAAGTTTAAAGATAATTCAAGTAATGGGTTTTCATGGATTATAACAGCTACAGATTACTATACTAAATGGGTAGAGGCCATCCCCACTAAATCAGCAAATGAAAAAGTAATCATGGATTTTCTTGAAGATAGGATAATAACAAGATTTGGAGTGCCTTCAAAGATAGTAACAGATAATGCTAAAGCCTTTTGTTCAGCAGAAATGTCTGCATTTTGTTTGAAGTATGGCATTATATTATCTCATGCATCAGATTATTATCCTCAAGGAAATGGTCAAGCAGAATCTAGTAACAAAAATCTAATGACCGTAGTCAAGAAAATTGTTGGGGAAAACAAAAGGTCTTGGGACAGTAAAATAAAATATGCTTTATGGGCTGATAGAATAACAAAGAAAGCATCTACAGGCAAGAGTCCTTTTGAGTTAGTCTATGGTGTAGAAGCACAGCTACCAGTTCACCTTACCCTGCCAGTGTATCAGTTGCTCCAAGAGTTTGACATAGAAGAGTCTGCGCTTCAAAACAGAATAAATCAGTTAGTGGAGTTGGTTGAAATAAGGAGAAAAGCTTATGACCAAAACTTTAAAAGTCAGGAAAAGACAAAGAAAACCTTCGATAAGTCAACTAGACAAAGAGACTTCAAGGTGGGGGATACAGTGGTCCTATGGGACAAAGGCAGAGAAAAAACAGGGAAGCATGGGAAATTTGACAGCCTATGGTTGGGCCCTTATGTGATCAGATCAGTTGCAGGTCCAAATTCCTTCAACCTGAGTCACTTGGATGGTGAGCCATTGAACATTCCAAGGAATGGTCAACAGCTCAAGTTTTATTACACATAGAGTCAACGTGGTGTCCAAAGGGACACCCTTCTGTAACGTATCTCTAACCCTTTTCGCTTGCATTTCTTTGAAGTTTTGTATTATTTCATTCGTTTATTGTTTATGCATATATGTATAGCAATTTCATTTATTTATATTGTTTATTGTTTATTTATTGG
This sequence comes from Pseudotsuga menziesii, assembly GCA_001517045.1. Classification (NCBI taxonomy): domain Eukaryota; kingdom Viridiplantae; phylum Streptophyta; class Pinopsida; order Pinales; family Pinaceae; genus Pseudotsuga; species Pseudotsuga menziesii. The sequence goes on along the minus strand of LPNX010575464.1, from coordinate 29,608 downwards.
TTTTTGCTTAAGGACTTATGTTGGTTATTGGTGAGAATCTGTGGTTGCAGGAGTCTGGAGTTCTCATATGCTCTTCGATGATCGAACACATGTCCCCTAGTTGGAGCCAGATGTTGCCCACCTATTTCGACTAGGTGGCAACTTCATGTACATAAAGATGTACATAATTGTACAAATTGTACCTTGGAAAAATCTGAGGATTTTTCACTTATGCAGGGCAATTGCCCCTTTGTAAAACGAAATGTCCGCTCCCCTGCGTGGGAAAATTAATGTAATTCTATGTGCTAGTGTGGGTCATATGATATGGATGCCACACCATGGAACTGGTTGTTAGGGAAGTCCCCTCATCGAGTGTTTTTTCCCTTTCCAATTGATCTTGTTCTTTAAACGATTTTAATTGGTTAGGTTTTTCACTCAAAATCCTCCAAAGTGGTGACGGGCGTTCTAATAATCAAGTCCATGGGGTGGCTAAGGGTTCAAAATGTTATTCGTGACAATGCTAGACATTTGTATAGAGTCTTGCGGAGTTTCGTTATGTTGTTGTATTTTTATTTATTTTTTCTAGTTAATTAATTTCACCCCTTGGTGGTTAATTAACTGAGTTTTGATGTAATAATGTAATTGCTCAAGCATTGACATTTTGTAATAGGGGCTATGAATGCAAGGTAAATTGCTATGAAACCTCCTAAGCCACTGCTTCGAGTCCCATGTCACTCAGACAAGGAGTTGAAGAGATAGACCAATTTTGGTCAGGAGGGGTCTATCTCTCCTAGGGAATTTTTAATTTTTCCCTAAGTTAAAATTCACATTATTTGATTTTGAAGTAAAAAATCAAATAATGCCATGGTAATTTTGTTTGGGGGTTGCTAAGCCTAGGAAAATTTATTTCAAATTTTTCCACCCCCCATGGCAAAGATACGATTTTTTCAAGTTTATTTTTAATTTTTCCTAAGTCAAAATTGGAAAAATTTAAAAAATTAAATCTAAGGTGAATTTATATTTAGCCTAAGTCTAAAGGTTAGATATTTATCTGGGAGCAAAGGGCTAAAGTCTAAAGCCTAGTTAGAGGAATTCTAAAGTTAAATGAGTGGCCAAACCACCATAAAGGGAGGCGTCACATGTAATAAACCCTCACTAAAGGGGTGGCCAAGTTTATAAGGCACCATAAAGGGGGCGCTAACCCTAAAAAACTCCTCTAAAGTGGGGCGCATGCATGTAAAAGGGAGGCGCTACCATTATAGAGGGGGCGCTACATGGAATAGAGGGCGCTAAACTTGGAGGAGACGTCTAGTTTAGAGGAGGCGCCTAGCTTGGGGGGCCCCACATCTAAACCCTAAAACTCATCTCAAGGGGGTGCTTGGTCAAAACCCTAGATCTAAGGGTGTAGAATGATTAAGACATGGATCAAGCACTCAAGCCATGGATTGAGAAGGCGCCTAAGCTATTTGATTGGTTGAGAGGTGTGCAAAGTTAAATTACCTAGATTTAGTGGTGGACATCTAATCTAGATCTACATCTAATCTTGGCCATTGATCTTCAAGGGGTTGGGGTTGCTCCTCAACTATATAATGAGGGTCTCACTCCCTCATTTAAAAGAACTCTTTCATGCTACTGTTATGCTGCAAAAATATCTCCTCTCTTCTCTTCTTCAACATTGTGCCCTAGTTATTTTGCTCAAGCCCTAGAGGCTTTCTTGTACTCAAATCTTGCCCTAGTTGGGCCATAATCAAGGAAACGCTTTGGAGGAATATTGTGCTACATTCTACATTTTTCATGGTCCATGTGAGGTAACTTGTATCTTTTATTTAGTTTTGCATATTTGTACTAGTCTAGTTAGTTCTCCACAAAGTATTTTGTGGAGAGATTAGAGAGTAGAAGTATTTCTACCCTCTTTTGTGAGTTGTTTAGCAATTTTTCTTCAAAGTATTTTGTAGAGATTGTTAGACATTCATCACTAGGCTTACATTTTATTGCAGATCTAACATTTGTTTACAGGTTTTCCAAGCCAAGGACATCTCTCCAAGGGTTTCTTTTCAAATTTGCATTTCCGTCCATATTTATTTTTCTCTCCTAAAACTGAGTTTTATTCATTGTATAGTGAATATAACCCTTGTTTTAGGGCTTTCTTCCATTATAGATTAGTATAGACTTTTAAATCTGCTGTTTTTACATCATTTAGATGCCCAAAAGTTCATTTTCTGAATACTAAAACTTCATTTTTTTTTTAAATTTCAAGTTCAGATTTTTCAATAAAATTTCTGGGTTTTACACTAATTTGTGCTAACTTTCTGTTTTAGTTTTCTGCAGTAATTTCCAGCAAGTAAAGTTGCTGGTTTTTTGCAGGTTTATCCACAGAAGAGGGGGTTATGCTGCCCAAAATTGCCTAGAAAAAACCCAGAAAAGTTTTGGTCCAAAAGAGGCCAAAAAACCACATTTCTTCTCTCTCTTCCATAAGATTGTAAACCCCAAAAGAGAAGTTCTCTTTGGGGCATTCTCTAAAGCTGCTGTAAATCTGTGTATGAGTAGTGTAGAGATAGCCTAGAATACTAGTTTGCTTAGATTTAGTTTTATGCAAGTTTTATTTCTGTTTACCCACCTTCCCTTAAGGGATTGAAGTGAGGTTAGTTTAATTATTTTTACTTTCTGTTTACCCACCAATCTCTGTGACAGACCACCATCTCTGTTACAGAGATTGTTGTTTAGGACATAGTGTTAGCTAGTTTCATTTTCCTTTCAAGTTTTTAAATCTAATTTTATTTCTGTCAAAGGAGTAACCATACAACCCACTGATCCGGTGTATCCTCTGTCCCACTTGTCATCTCCCTTTAGGGACTTCAAGTTGGGTATGAAAAGCAGGAGAGGTGGGGGCTTAGCTTAATTAGAACAACATTCTTTTTTCTGCTACAAACCCCCACACTTTATTTTTCAGTCCAAGATCAAGTACCAGCATCTCCCATAAGGGATACCGCTTGGTTGATCTTGTTGATAGTATAAAATTAACCTTGCATGCTAATCACCAAGATTAAAATTTACCCCTAAAATTTACCAACAACAACTTCACTACCCTCTGTTCCTCTACTCGGTTATCACCCTTCGGGGTACTCGCGAGATACGACAGGGGATAGAGGAGTTTTAGTTTAATAGGCATCCATCTTGCTATTTTTTCGGTTGACTAAAAACAGTGACCTCGGAAGCTACTTGGGGTAGAAGACCGTGGGGGGTCTCTAGGCGTTCTACGTCCTCTTTATTGAGCACCGTGGCATTGGGGTTTGACCTGGGAGCTACAGGTGGATTTGCTCCCACTTTGTTGAGCGCACCAGCATTCCCTCTTTGACTTGAGAAATACTAGATTGGGGTAGTCACACCACCGGTTCGAAAACTAAAACTTCAAGAGGAAAGACCTTAATAAAATCTACCTAAAATAAACCAAGAGACATTGCAAAACCGGTTCTATAACATATTTCATTTCAGCAGCATTTCACTCCAATATTGCACTTGTTTCCTTTCAGTTGTTTTATAACTTGTGGATATTAATCAACTGGTTTACTTTTTCTGTTATTTATCCGAGCATTGTTATCATCAAGTTTATTCATAATATTACTGCTCAACTGTTTAAAACTGTTCATATTGCTCAACTCTGATTATAGTTTTTTCCTTTATCTTGATAATATTGTTCATAAATCTTTCATAACTGTGTATATTGTTCATAGTTTGTTTTTCATCTCATTGTTAGATAACTTAACCTGTGGGATAATTAACCTAGACTGCATCCATTGAAAGTGGCATTCTCTGACTCCATTACTTAGGCACTGGTTATATTAAAAGGATTGACTGTCATTGAAATATTGCATCTTGCATTGGATTGACTGTCATCTCTCAAAACCTTAGCCTCCCACCTTAATAAGATCCCTTTAATTTGTAATTAATTAATAAATCTGGAACTTAGTCTTCCGTAGGGACTTCCCCCCTTGGCTTTGTTGGGATCTTGCCTAAACGGAGGAGTTGTGGACTGTGGTGACAGTGGTCCCCAGCTCTCGCTTGCCCCCAAGGACACACATAGCAGGTTGTGACTTTCCTGTTCCTTAAAGTGTGAATTAGGCGGCAACAAGGGGCAAGACCCACATCTATAAGGAGAAAAGGATATGGTGTATTGCTTTTAATTTTGAGGTTCTTCTAGATTTGCTCAATCTTCCTCCAAGATTCTCTAGAGATGTTGCAACCCCAAACCTCACAACCATACAAGATAACAGGAGTGACTAAAGTTTCAAAGAGGAGTTTCTTTTTATCCCACATCACCAGATTTGCTGCTTTGCAATTATTTTCAAGACCAAAATAAGCTTTCCACCCTCCATTAATCCTTTTCTCAATGCTATAGTTCTAGCTGAGCTTGTGATGAATATCAATTCCCAGGTATTTGTAAGAAGACACTTCCTCCAAGTTTCTATTGTCATACATAAAATTAGCGCAAGTGTCCTTCTTGGATCTGATAATCATAACTTTTGTTTTGTCAGTGTTGACAGTCATACCCACGGTAGAGCAGAAATACTTAAGGATTCGAAGTTGCTTATCAAGATCATATGGATCCCTTGCCATAAGAACAATATAGTCAGCATAGAGAAGAAGGATGATGACTATCCTAGCTAAGAATGTGCCAACACAACCTGCTTCTTCTAAACAACTTCTAGCTTATCGATGTAGATGCCAAATAAGGTAGGGGAGAGGGGGCAACCTTGTTTAACTCCGATATTGCACTTAATATCTCTCGACCACCCCTCGTTGCTCTTAAACTTGGCAATTACATTCCCGTATAACCTTATTGAGGTAGCTCTCAACTTGAAAGGAACCTTTAGCTCTTCTAATCTATTCCAAAGGTTATTTTTAGGTACTGTGTCGAAAGCCTTTCAAAAGTCCACAAAGCAACAAAAGAGATTGGATTTGTCATTACGACACTCCTCTACAATGATCCTAAGGGTAACGAGGTGGTCCGTTGTTGAGTGTTTCCTTCTAAAACCCGCTTGGCCTTTAGCCCGCTTACCTTCACTTTCAAGCTATCTGCTGATCTTCTTTTCCAAAATAATACCATATAACTTGGCTAAGAGGGGGCTAATCATAATTGTCCGATAATTAGAGCGGTTATTTGTATCCCCACTTTTAAAAATAGGGATAATGAGGCTTTGAGTCCAAGGTTTAGGGAACCCTTGCTTGATTGCTTGATTGAAAAGCTTGTGGATGTGAGGAATGAGGACAGGACCTCCAATTTTTAAGATTTCTGCTTGGTAACCTTCAATGCCCTTAGCTTTTCCATTTGCTCGACGCTTAACCCCAAATCTATGTCTTCTAAAGAGAAAACTTCTACCATTCTGAGAAGGGTTTCAAAGTTGTCTTTGACACTAAGGGATTCATAAAGCTTTGTAAGATAGGAATTCCAGTCGTGTAAAGCAATTCTAATATTATCTTTATTTTTTCTAGTTAGAATCTGCCTCCAGAATTTCTCAGGAGCCACCTTAGATAGATGTAAGAGATTTTCTTGTCTTTTATGAATATATTGCATTTGTTTTCTCGTAGTTAGGGCTTTGTAAATTTTTACCTTGTCAATTTTAAGAGACTCATCAAGAGCTTCCTTAATTTCTCTCCTAGCACTTTTACAATCTTTATCATACCAAGGGTTGGTTTTTCCATTTCGTTTATTACTTGAGACTTCAATTGAGAACTTGTTAATAGAATGTGAGAGGGTTCAAAGTAAAATTGTGATAGAGGTCTTCTATGTTGTCTATACTTGATAAAGGAAGCAAATTAATTTTTAAATCATTTAGAAAAAGATCATTTTTATTTCTATCAAATATCAAGTTCTTTTGGCTATAAGGATCATCTTCTATGGGATCTCTATGCATGACAAAATTAAGAGTTACAATTAAAGGTTTATGATCTGAATCAGGCTCATGGTCCTTTAGGATGTCAAATTTTATTATTTCATTGTATAAAGGGATATCGAAAATAACGTAGTCTACCACGCTGCTACCAAGCCCATGGATATAGGTCATCTGGCTAGAATTGGACCACTTCTTTAGACCGTTGCAAATTATGAGATCTTGAGCACTACAGAGCTTGACTAGCTCAGACCTAAACAAATTTTCCCCTAGATCTTCAGAGCTTCTGTTGTACTTGCTAGCTAGAGTAATATCTTTGTCTAACCAAAGAGCATTAGGGTTGGAATAATTACTTAGAAGAATAGCTTGGTTGCTTGAAGTACGAGCATTAAAGTCACCCATTAAGAAGATTTGACCTTCATTCCTTAGGCTAGAAATATCATTCTCTAAACCATTGTAAGGACAATTTTTATCTAAATTTTTTTTCTTATAAAAGTTAGAATTAATAGGGGCAAAATAACAAATTGCTATGTAGGTTTTTTTATCACTAATGTCAGAAATCTCTATCCAAATATACTGGTTGTAAGGGTCTTTTTTATAAATCCTAGCATGGGGGGAGATGTTCTTCCTAATGTAACAAGCTATACCCCAATGCCTCTACGATAGGATCGTTTGTTCCAACTTGACCAAAGTACAAAGCCATCTATGTTAGGAACCTTAGATTCTTCGTGCTCCCAAGTTTCAACTAACAATATAATATCAACTTCATTCGAGATCCAACTTAGCTTGGGACCTTTGTTCCAAGGGAATCCCCGACAGTTCCAAGAAGGAATCTGGAGCATGTTGGATTGCTATTTATTACTATCTTTTTGGTTTCTATTTCTAATAACAGCTTTTCTATTTCTGATTATTGCCCATTTTCTTTCCTTCTTAACTTCTTTTACCTTTTGAACCTCCTTTCTTAATTCTGCTTGATCTTCATTTATAAATATTCCCGTTCCTTTTAGACTTGAGGTTTTACTAAGTATGTCATACTTATGGTCAGTAGAGCTCACCTTTATCCGGATCAACCTTTCTTTATTCTTAGTTAATTTCCCCAACCTTGTTACTTCTGTGAGACATGTTGTTTCAATTTGTAATCTATTATGTAATTCTGTCTGGGCTATGGCTAACGTATCCTTGTTTACCTCCTCTTTCAAACCGAATATTATAAGGTAGAAGACCCTTTTGTTACACTCATGGTCTAATTCTTCATTTTTTTCATTTCCTCTTTAATGGGTTTGATGTCTAGTTTACTTGCCACACTAGTTAGGTTGAGATTGTTATTAACTTTTGCTTCTAGTTCCTTAATCATGTCCTTCATTTTAGTACTTTCTAAGGTTTCAGCTTCTCCTTGTTGGGATGTTTGGTTTTTACCTTGGCTTTGTTTTTTTATTACCTGTAATCTAATCTCCATTGTTTCCATTTTATTCTCCAGTAGTTTTATTTTATTTTCTATTTGTTTTTGGATCTTTTCTTCAAGAGATGTAAATTTATTTTCCAGCATGGCTTCTAACTCAGTTTGTAACTTAACTTCTCTTTCTTCTCTACGCTTCTCTAAAGACTCTATATACTCATAAAGACTATTTAGAGTAACTCTGTTAGGTCTACCTTTGACATTTGGTAGATGCGATGAATTATTCATACTTAAATATAAAAAAAGAAAAAGAAAAAAGAAAAGAAGATATATATATTAGATAAGGAATGTGTGCACCTGATACAACCCTTAGCAGATGGAAGTCACCGCAGTTCAACAGAGCATGGCACCACAGTTCTATAATGTGCACAACAGAGATCACTAAACCCACCCTTCAGAGAGAAGAGATCGCCAAACCCCTTCAAAGATCGCAGTTTTAGGAGATCTCAGAGATCAAAACTCAGATTGCAGTGAACTCGTAAACTCTTCAGATCGCCAAACTCAACTCTTCAGATCTCTGAGCTTTAGAGGAAGTTGAAACGACAGAGCTTTAGATCCCAGTAGAAATAGCAGAGCTTCAGATCACCAAACTCAGATTGCTAGTTCATATGAAGTTGAAACGACAGAGCTTCAGATCGCTAGTTTTCCTTATCACAGTAGATCGTAGAGCTAGAACACAGTGATCTCGAAAACTCTTCAGATCGTCAAACTCAACTTTTCATATCTCCAAACAGATCGTAGAGCTTCAGATGAGATCACTAGTTCAGATGAACCTGTAAACCAAACTCAACTCAACAGCAGATCTCAAACTTCAGATCGCCAAACCCAACTCTTCCTCGTCTTGTGACTGCTTTTCACGTTCTGCAGATTGAGTTCTGGTAACTTTGAGCGATTTGATTAGATCTGAACCTGTGACTCAATGGAATGATGTAGCCATGCAATCCGATCTCAGATCGCACCAGTGTTCTAAAATCACACAGTATTCAGATCGCACAATAATTCTTCTCAAATCGCATGCATACAATCACTATCAAATCGCCAAACTCAACTCAAATCAATATGAAAAACTAAACGATCATTGTAGATCTGAACCCGTGAATCAATGGAATGTTGTAGCCATGCAATCCTATCTCAGATCGCACCAGCCTCATAAAATCACACAGTATTCAGATCGCATAAGGTAATGTATGAAAGGAAGGCGAGTGTTTAGATCGCACCAGTATTCAGTTAACCTGTGAATCAATGGAAAATATTCAGATCGCACCAGTATTCAGATCGACCACATCTGTTACCATAACGACTACTCTCTGAAACTCTGATATGAAGGCCTCAACATTGTCCGTCTGTTTGAGTTGTGCTAACTCTCTAAAATGTATCTCTGGGTCCCTTTTGTCAAACCGCTCCATGAGCCTCTGTGTGAACTCACTGTAAGAACTAATGGTGTTGTGACCCAGCGTCACTAACCCATGGTACCACCACTCATGAGCCTCTCCGTCTAGACGTAAGGTAGCCAACTTAATAGCATCTGTCTCGGTCATAGGGTTTTGTTGGAAATAAGTATCCAACTTCTGGACCCATATTCTCGCCGAACACCCGTGAGATCCTTCAAAGTTAGGGAATCTCAACCTGCCCACCGTTTTTTGTAACTCATAGTTCTGGGTAAACCGTCTATTGAAATTCCTTGGCCGGTTCCTGCTTTTCATATTGTTGAAGTCTAAAATGGACATCGCTGGATGGAACTCATCTCCCAAATTCCTGTATTCCTGTAAATAAGCCCCAAATGGTTCACTAGGTTCTGCTGGCATGAGTGGTCTTGCCATGACATTCTCCAGAAAATGAGGAATAGTAGGTTTGGATGGTTTGTTGTATATGTGACGAGTGTTCTGCATATTGGTGTATGCATGTTTCCCGTTGCTACTGGTAGATTTTCTATCCACTGGTGAAAGAGGTAGACTGTTCTGACTCGGTTCTGGCTTAAGAGCCAACCTGTTTATGGCATGCAATACTTCTTTCTTCCCTTTAGCTAGGTCATTTAATGCACTAACTAAGCTACGAAATTCCAACCTGTCTTCGTCTTCCCCTGTTCCCTTCCCTCTGTCAGAGTGTATTCCTGTTGGGTCCATGTCTTAATTGGTATCCTCTAACTGAATATCTTCAAATTTTTGATTCTCGGTGTATCTACTCTTCCTCCTTCTATAAGTTAAAAAAGTATCTTCTTCCAGATTCATTTACTTTTCATGTTCAAGTCCACAACTAGCAAGGAACATGCTCTGATACCACTGTAGTATCCCAATTGATATTGTATTGTACTTTGATACTATGTTTGTTGTTCAGACACTCAAGATGTGCTAGAAAGATGAATAAAACGTGCATGCAAAATTGCCATGCCAAACGACCCTAAAAAATAGCTAATCTGGAAAGATAAATTGATTATAGGGCAAAGATGTTTAGTAAGAAGATATACGCATACCACTGATAACATGGCTGATAGTCCACCACTAGATAAGATATATGTCGGTTGTGTTGAAAGATGAGGTAATAGTGCTCCTCTCCTGAAGTTGAAGCCCAACTACAAAAGTTCCCTCCTTCTGATGATATTGACGTTTTTTAGGGAGGAGTGGTCTGTTGATGTTGAAACTTTATAGGAATGATAGTCTAAGCCTCCCGGAAAGGTATGAAGACACATGCGGAGATTTTTCCTCCCTTAGGGAACCTAGCGAATTGATATGCTCTGGATGAGGACGCCTCCCTTCTACCACGAATATGCTGCTGGCTCCTCCAGATATGTAAACAATGAGCTGAGAATTACCCGCAGAGTGTGGGTAGCCTGTTGAGAGGGGTAGTGATGACATGGAGAAAGAATACCAAGATTCTGTGTCCCGGGGAATTACTCTGAAGATTTCCAGCTAAACCCCAGATGTAAATGTGAACCTACGGTAAATCTCTCTCTATATACTGGATTGTTGAAGATGAATGAATATGATGAATAACTAGTGACAGACCTGGATGATCTATCCTGAAGCGATTAGGGAAGATAGTTTTTGCTGCCGAAACCCCTTGTTAGCTGAAGACCTTTGTCTCCAACCCCGACTTGTTGCCGTTGCTGCTCTAGAAACCAAACTCAATAATAATAATCATGGATATCCCTTTTGGTTCAATGACCCTTTTTATATAGCTTTAGCATGTACTTTTAGGGTTTGATTGTCACTTTCAGTGTTTGTGCTTTACTTTTTGCATGCATGCAATTATAATTTCTCGTTGACTTTAAGCCTGAAGAGATAAGGCTTTCTTTACCATATTGATGACTTAATACTAAATGAATGCTCTGGTTTGCTCTTGGTATCATATGTCCTCAATCAATTCCCTTTTCCTGTAGTACCCTCTCGAACCTATGGGAATGAAATAGGTTAGCGGGTGTTTTTTGGTGCTTTAGTAGAAGAGGACATCACATAAACCAGCCTAGATCCAAATCCTAGGCTCTATCAAGCGCCGAGAGGGACGAATCTCTCGAGGTGCAAACCTCCTTGAGGATGGAGCCGAGTGTGAATGCAAGTATAGAGGACGCGTGGGAGCGGTGGGAGGAGGAGATCGCAGAGTTATGGCTGCGTCGGAGGTGGAGCTGAGGAGATATTCGAATAGAGCTGGCTAGTTTGAAAGCTGGCATTGCATTTTGATTTTTTTAAACATTGTTCATATTGTAGTTGAAAAGACAAACATTCTTCATATTTCCAGCTCTGTATTCCCTTGTCTCCCTATGCTGGAGCATTTAGATCAGCTCTGTATTCGCTAGTCTCCCTCTGTTGGAGCATTTAGATCTGACGTGTATTACCTCTTGGTGTTGTTTATATAGTCATTTAACTCTTGGTGTTGTTTATATGAAAATACACGTCTTTTTATTTTCTTAATAGCCGACATAATATTTTTTCTTTTTTCTTTTTCTTTTTTTACAAACGTTACAAATTATGATTAGACAAACGTTACAAGATCTCCGTCATACAAAATTAGACAAACGTTACAAGATCTCCCTCATATTAATAGCCGACATAATATAGACAAACATTACAAGATCTCCACAAACGTTACAACATCTCCCTCATACTCGACAATATTATTTTTGGCCGACATAATATGGACAAACGTTACATCCACAAACGTTACAAGATCTCCCTCATACTGGGCTGTAGAGCGCCTCTCATCGCAAAAACCTAGTTCACCTATTTTTCCAAAGTTAGACTAATCACGTGTTTATTGTTTAATGAGCATTTTAAATTTTGTTAAAAAAATTCATATATATATATATATATTTTTTTAATTTTCAATTTAGCTTTGATGTATCAAAGTCTAAGGTGAGATGGTTATCAAGTGGACCTAATCACCTTTATCATTATGGGAATGGTGAACAAAAATAAGAGGGGTCATCATTATTTTATTGTTATTTGCTAAGGAGATAAAGTTTATTCTTATTTGCTAAGGAGATAAAGTGCTCCAAACCACTTTTTGGGGATGTTTGTTAAAGTTTTCATGAAAATGGTAAAAAGAACAAAGTTTTCGTAATGGCAGAATTGAATATCA
>LPNX010575464.1:0-17582 GCA_001517045.1 Pseudotsuga menziesii | reverse complement strand
TATATATATATAATTTTAGAGATAGGCCCCCCTATGTTAGGGTCCTTGACGCCCTCCCCCCACCCCCCAAAATACTCCAAAATTTGGGGGTGTCTCTACATGCCCCCAATGTGCGTTTCCTCGCTCCCGCGCTCCCACGTCCCGAAACTTGGTGGAACACTGCGAATTTTCAATCAACTAGATGCAATTCACAAGGCAGCATATATGGTAGGGGATGCCATTTTCTGTTTTTTAAAATAGAAATTTCCATGTTGAATTTACAATTAGTATATTTGGATCTCTCTAACTTTGAAATATCTGAGAAAGTCAGATGTCATGTCTAATAGACAAATTGAGGTCTTTTTTATCAACTGTGATTGTGATTTGGATAGTGATGCATGCAGAATTTCAAATTTATTTTTCTAGAGCTCGGAAAAAGCAACTAGTCCTATCTTTCATTCAGCCAGTTTATTGGAAGGTCTTTAGGCCGTACACCATGTGGAAAACAAAAAGTAAATGACTCTGCTGCAAAATTAAGAAGACAGACACAGCTCTAAATCATGTTGAGCAGTTACTTAATTGAACTAATGGCAAGTTGTGCTTTGCAGGCAATTATTAAACATGAACCTTACAGGAAATCTAGCACCAGAAATTGGACTTTTACAGGATCTTAAAATTTTGTAAGTTGCATCAATGTGGTATTCAATATCAAGATTGTTATATTCAATGCACATTGATACAAGGCAAATACTCTGCACACCCTCTAACCCCAAAAAAGAAAGGCATGGAATCCCATCCAGCAAGTTTCATATTCATTTTAGACAGTATTACTTCATTCATACAAAAGTCATACCTTTGTTCTTTCCAGATAAGATTTATGCATTCGGTACATGCTATATATACATATATGTGCATTACTAAACAGTTTTTCTGCATTTCACATAGTTTAAGAAGCAGAGTTCTCCTTCAAGATTCTCACACCTCCTTTTGTTTTCTTTTGAAAGGGATTTCATGTGGAACAATATAAGTGGCAATATTCCTAAGGAGATTGGATACTTGGCAACTCTTGAACTTCTGTGAGTTTTCAAATACTTCTTATATTCACATAAATGTACTTACAGACAAAGAGATGATAAAGAAAGGGTATATACAATGCCTATCATAACCTCTTTCAGAGATTGACTAAATATTTATTTTGAATGTCCCTGGAGCTTGTTTGTGTGTTATTCACAATGTGCTCTTGAATGGTGGAATTATATAGAGTAATTTTCCTGTACCAAAATTCAGATGCTGCTTAAGTGATAAGTTAAAAACTTGTCATATGGAAAGTACAACCCTTATAGCTATAGCACAGAACCAATTTTTTTGAGTTTATATATGGTTGAAAATTATTTTATTTTGAGAATGAATGTTTCCAGTGTTCAGACATTGTTAAGATTTCTGGAATTCCACCGTTTAGAAGTTTTGAATGATCGACGTGTTTCGGGTGCACACTCCACCCATCTTCAGGATCGTAAGTTTTGAAAGATCGACGCGTTTCGGGATCCTGAAGATGGGTGGAGTGTGCACCCGAAATGCATCGATCATTCAAAACTTCTACATGGTGGAATTCCAGAAATCTTAACAAAATTAATTTATTGATAAAAGAATAGAAAAATGTATATTGATTTATCCTCCATTGAAGACAATCTCAAATGTCAGCTTTTCTAGCTATGAAGTCCTGAAAAGCATTGTTTGTTCCTGTCACAGTCCCTGTAGATTTGAACCAAGATCAACTGACATGAAAGCCACAAAGCATACCCAAAATACTCAACGCTGATTGATGTTTTGAAGTTTTCATTGTCTTATGCCTGCCTCTTCTGCTTTTCAAATCCTATTTACAATGCTTAAAACTATTGTTTCACTCATTGGATAATTGTTAATGAGGAGCCTGAATGGAACCGAGAGCAGAATAAGAAGTTGGGGGACAAAGAACTTACACTTTGCCTTTATCAATATATAGTCATGCAAGATCAATCAAGATAAGAGCTGTAATATACTTAAATATTAAATAATTGTGCAATATCAACCAATATGAGAGCTGTAATATATGTAAATGGTAAATAATACACAATACTAAGTTGCCAGGAAGCTTGGGTACAGGGACGGCTGCAGGGGCCGAGACGCCATTTTTTGAAACAAGGGACTTGGGTACGTCGCAGTACTATATATAGTTGAATTTTTTATAATTATAAATTTATAATTTATAATACATATGAAATTTAAATCATTTTCACTATACATATATATTTGTGTGCATACCATATGAATCCAAACCATTGTACACAAATATGAAAAATTTCTCATGTAAATAGCAAGGGTGCATACAACTAAAAAGATATCAAGTGTAATCCAATCCATATCTGACCCAAAATACGTAAACAAAGAGGCTAAATGGCCTATAGAGTCCAAAAAACTTCATGCTACAACAAACAATTACATAGCAAAATCATGCATATATTGGGATCCTATTCATCAATAGCACCCTGTGCCCCCCTTCTCTAGGATAGAGCCCTTTCTTCTACCTTAAATCTTGAAGTTGGTCCTCCAAGGACATTAGTCAACACCCTACAGTTTTGATGAAACTTCCTAATCCAAGTGTTAAAGTAAGATAGAAAAAGTCTCCCATGCTTGATAAGTGATTTTACTTTAGTGAATGGAACATTTTTGTTAAGGTCATGGCAGAGGAGTTCACAAATAAGCACCACCAACATCAAGGCACATGGAGAGGTTGATGTGCTTGATTAAATGCCAATCCCATGCCCTCATACACGATAGAATCTAGTGGAAACATTGCAATCCTGAAATCCTGAAAACTGTTAAGTCTGTTGAATTCTGAATGGGATATAAAATTCTACTTTTTGCATATGAAGTCCAATGAGGTTGGAACCACTCTCAAACATCCTGAAATAATTAATAGTAATGTTAAAAATTTAAGAAAAATGATAGAAAATGAAATCTAAAGAAAATGTCACTTTTTAAAATTACCATTTAATATTACTGGCCTTTTTGTCACTTGTACAAAACTAGTTGAGCTCGTACATCTTTTTGTTGCCAAACTTTGATTCTGAAATGATATTCTAGAATTTTACATCAATGAGCAGTTTTAATATTAGGTTGATACTTTACCAATTAATGAATGCAGTCTGATTAAAACAAGGTCGTTCTGAATTCAGAGAAGGAATATAAAAATTGCTGTTCCTTGCTACGTTTTAGAATCATTTATGAATGCTCTGAAATGTGACCATTATTTGTGGTACGTTATAGGCTTTTGAATGGAAACCAGTTATCAGGTGCATTGCCTGAAGAGCTCGGTTATCTTACCAAGTTGAACAGAATACAAATTGATCTGAACAACATATCGGGGTCTATACCAAAGTCCTTTGCAAATCTGATTGAAGCAAAGCACTTGTGAGTATTTTATGATTATGATCAAGTTTTGTGTACAGAAATATATTATAGAAGAAATATTGGAAATATAAATTCTTTGACTTTCAGAATAACCAGCTTTTAAAGAAAGGCCAAATTGATCTGAATTAAAGAATACGTACTCATCCATAATGCTTGAATTCCTTAATTTTGCTGATATGTATTTTGTATGCAGTCATATGAATAATAATTCACTGAGTGGTCAAATACCAAAAGAGCTTTCCAAACTTCCAAATTTGATTCATCTGTAAGTTCTGGCCTTCATTTAGAATTATCCTGATGTACAGTGTGCAAAGTATTAGTCTGAAATTGTGGAATTCTAGTTCTTTAGATAGACTTTAAATGCTCTAAAGTATCTTTCCAACTATTTGTATTTGCATCCAATAATGTGGTTACTTTTTGGTTGAAATTGAAAGCTTCTTTTTGGCAGCTTATTGGATAATAACAACTTGACAGGTGAACTTCCTTCTGAATTAGCAAACATGCCAAATCTGGAAATATTGTAAGTTTCTTTCCTTCATGTGAGTTCTAGTAGAATATTTCGTACTTTTTCTTAAGATTTCTGAACTTTTACCATAAACATTAACAGCTAAGGAAGACTTTTTACTTTTGAGGATATTGTAATGCATTGTCACTATAAGAATTTGATAACAAATTCCATGTTTTAATCATTATGTCAGTTTCCCTTTCAATCATTACTTTTCTATTGGGACCTCACAGAAAAATAACAGACGAAGCATGATAATTCTAGTCTTTCCTTATAGATTTTAATTTGAGAACCAACACCAAAAATTGACAATAAGAACCAGTTACTGTGCTACATAAAATCTGAACCACCTAGATGTATGTTAAGCTGCCACAATTTGCTACACCTGAAGGAGCCAATGTAAGAAGTATACATTAATTGTAATGTTAATATACTTTTATGGAACCTATATAACAATGCAATGATATATGGGAAAACTCTTTTGGGGGGCCTGTCCCTAGGACAAGGAAGTTTTGGAGGGACTATGTGTGGCCCAAAGGGTGATTAATATGGTAAAATAATATTTTGATATGTTATTGTGACCAAGATTCAAGAAGCAGGGGTTCATAGGCAGCTTGCAGCCCAAAAATCTTCTAAATAAAAAGCATGCAACAAAATAATGCACAATTAATAGGAATGAAGCAAACAAGCAAGGGGAGAGCATGTTGATGAATCCTCAACTCAATCTTGTGGAAGCATAAGACCTGCAACTCACTATTGTAGGGCCCACAAACTTCTAACCCACTTGTTACCTCTTCAACTTGCATATTAGTGGAAAAAGTCCTAACCCACAGATGCAACCTTGAGGTAGCTTAGGAGAAGTACCATTGTCACCTTATTACATTTATCCTCTCATTTTTAGCTGAACTCTCTTAATGCTGAGGGGAGTATTCCTAGATGTTAAGTAATTAAATTGCATTAAATTTAACAATAATATGTGAACGAGAGCACTTTACATAGTTATAAAAATCTGATTTATGATTAAATGAAAAGTACATATCTATATTAAGTAATGAGTAATAATCACACTGTAAGCTAAACCCAAATAAAACGAAACTTGCAGATTAAAGAGGATTTAACATACAAATGATATAATGATAGTGTGATTCTTCATTGCACCAAGAGTAGCGAGGTGCTTTCAACCCAGTATGGGGAGATGTGTAACATTACGTAACGTAATATACATAACGTTATGTACCAAAAATAAAAAAGTAATAATTAATTTTTTTTGTTGGCTCATAAAATAAAAAAATAAAATCAAATAAAAAATAATTAAAAAAATCCATATCCGCTCATAAAATAAAAATTTAAAACCAAATAAAAAGTCATTAGAAAACCATATCCGCTCATAAAGTAAAAATTTAAAACCAAATAAAAAGTCATTAGAAAAATAACACCTCAAGGAATTGGATGCCTCTCTGTGCTTGATAGATCAGCGTTTAGGATGGATCTATGTTGGTATAGGTTAATTCCAACATTTAAGAAATTAAAGCATCAACACGTTAGATTCACTGAAATTGTAAATAACTTAGATGAATAACTAAAATCTGCTTTTAATTATAGATTTAAAACTAATTTCCAGATTTGAACTAGTGGTGAAAACTACTTGTTAAATCTATTAAAGATATGAATTAAAGAGTGAATAGATAAGACTACAAATCTGAAATTTAAGGGCAGAAATAAAATATCCAGATTTAAATAATTAAAAGAATAAACCAAGTTAATGATATAAACATTGAAGAACACTTAGTTAAATTGCAAATCTAATTTTTTATGTACATAGATTTTAATCAAGATACTTGGTATTCTTAAGATCAATCAAGATAGGCTTAAATGATGGTTCTTCTATGACTCAGTCTTTTCAAACACACAAACCAGCATTCATACAAGTGATTGGTGAACTGAGGTAAATGATATCCAAGTGGTTAGTGCTAAAGCGTACGACACTTTCAGCCCTTGTTCTAATTAAAAATATGACAATTTAAGCATTGGAACTCAAGGATGATGAAGTATGGGCAAAGATAAGGGGACTAGCTATAGTTTTGTATAGTCTAAGCACTGAAATGACCTCGCTGTAGCAAATTACCAGATTTGGTTTGTAATGACAGTGAGGGAAAAGAGCATGTAGAAGGGAAAATAACAATACCCAAGTAGCTGAACTAGATACTAAGACCAGTGCCTATCTAAGGGGAGCTATGGAGTCTAAGAATACAATTGATTAGCATGAAATGCAACCCCAAAATGTGGCATGAAAGATACAACCACTAAGTATCACTATAAACCCCCCACATGCAAGCCAAAAGAGATTAAAATGTAGTGAAGTGTGTGATTGGTGGTTTTACAGACAGAAAACAACAAGCAAGGAGGATAACCCTTACCCGGTTTTGGTGGTTGGTGAAGTTCTCTAACCCCGTCCCAGCAATAGCTCTTAAATCCTCAACTCTATCAACTGGGTGCATTAGCTCTCCAAATGCTTCAACTTGCATGTGCCAGAACACAAAGTTAGCAAGAGAGAACCCCGTGCCAAAATGAAAAATGACAATTGCAAATCAAAATGGTTGTGCACAAACAGAAGGTAAGAGGTAAGAAATGATGAGAGTTTAGTCTTAATCAAGCTCTATAAACTGTCTACCTTCTCCTAAGATGACCAAAACGCCTTAGGGATGTTAAAGAAATGTAACTTCGGAAGATATTCTATTGTACTTTTTATTATATTATTATTATTCCTCCCTTGGGAGATGTCCTTGATGTTAATGGTCATGTAAAAGTCTTGAGGTAAAACCTCCATTGTAAGTCGGGTCAATAGTGTTGTAGAGGAAAGTTTCCTATGGTTAGGGTTTAAGAGGCCATAAACGTATTGTGGTTGAAAGAGAGATGCATATGGTTTTGCAAGTATATATAAACAAGCTCAGAGATTATAATGGTTCATACCTTAGCCAAACGAAGGTTGATCCAAGCAGCCCTTCAATCCTTTTTTTGCTCCTCTTGCTCCAAGAGACCTGCAAAACAAATTATACCTTCCTCAAACCAATATGACCACATGTAAAACAATGATAATCAAAGAAATATGAAATAATAATCTGATTAACATCATCATATGATCAAAAACAGAGATTCAATCACACATTGAACAATGATTTGGGACGAAGAAGGACATCACATCTTTATTAATCATGAAAAGAAGTACAAGTATACCTTCTCTTCAAGTTGGGCATCTCACGAAACCTTGATCTGTTTCCGTGCTTCTCTTCTCAAAGGAACTCAACCTCCAAGCTCTGCAACACAAGGAGAAAGCTTCTAGGGCAAAGGTGGGGGAATGAGAGTCCCAATTCCTCCAGCATAACAATGCAAAGATTCAAGTCCCCTCTCATGGACCTCCCTACCTCTATTTATATGCTTCTGAAGAGATAGGGTTGAAGGCAAAGTAGTTACAATTGAACGAGTCAGTTGCATAACCACCCAAACTATCCAACCTTCGAGAAAAAAACTTATTTTTTTGACATCTATAGAAAAAATACGCGGGTTTCAGAGACAACAGGCACGTATTCAGGGGGTATACGTGGGTTGTAGTAACAATACTCGCGTATGATACGTGGGTTGCAATGTAAATGGTCATGTATACAGGGAAAAACGTGGGTATCATGTAGAACAAGTCGCGTATAAAAAGTGGAACACGCGGGTTTCCTTAAGGCAACTCGCGTATACATAAAAAAAATCTCATTTTTAAGGTACTTTTGGGCATTTTCAGACTTTGGGGTCTTCTGGAAAGTTTTAGCTCACTCAAATACCTTTCCAACAGTGTAGAGAAGAGGTCAGAGAGAGTTACAGAACTCCGGATATGGGTCCTCCAATATAGGTGTTTTTTCAGTGACTTTCATGAAGTGTCGACATGCGACGGAATCATGGGAAAGTGGTCACAGGAAGAGATGTGTCATTTTGAGCTATAACAGATGCCCCCTAATGTATGAGGTTAGAGGGGAAGACGATAGCCGAAATACATTACAAAGGAAACAACTGAGTATGGAGAGAGTAGAGAATTCAAGATCAAAAGGCTCGAACAAAGGTATCTGAAAGAGAGATAAATGTCAAACAAAACTGATCTCTGGGACATATAAGTCCATATACAAAAGATCGCCATAAGGATATAGGCGGATCCAACATGTGTAACTGATGTAACTATCATGGTCGCACAATATGCAAAAGGGCGCCATATCAAATTTAAAGGAATCATGGCCACAAATGAACAAGGTGGATCCATGCTCTACAATCAATCATAGCCACAAAAATACAAGGTGGATCTATGTCTCAGCAAAATGTCATATGAAGTGTGACAAGGTCTTGCGCAACTCGGGCAGTAACAAAAAATAACGATGCTACTGTCGGCCCAAGGTCTTCAATCCAAACCGCCCAAAAAGGCACGAATCCTAACCATGTGAATAAAGGAGTTGAAGTCAAACATGGAGGAAACCGTTTGATTATTGGTCAGTAATGAAAACCGTTAACAAACGCGAGAGAAACCACCATTAATGAAAATGGTCCCCAAGGTACCTAGTACATTCTAACAAGTGTGAATACAAGGAATTTAAGTCGAACACTTGAAAAATCCATCAAGTAGGAGACAGTAAGGAATTCCCACTACCCAATAGCGAGGGAAATTGCCACTGATGAATGCAATCCCTAAGGTACTATCATAAAACTCTAAATCTCATTCTCAGAGCAAGATGTAATATCCCAAATCCCGATATTTTCTATTTCTAAACAAATATGCTGATACAACTGGGCATGCAAACTGCCATGCAAAAATCCCTATTTTATAGGAAAAATTAGGGTTAGGGTTTGTGAGATAGAATGAACACTTACCACTGATAAGCCGGCTGGACTGCTTCAGAGAAGGTATGCAAGCTTCGAGAACTGGATCGGAGATGGCCTGATCTCCTCTGCTTTCGGTGAACCCCCAATAGCAAGACGCCCAGTCAGAAAAGGATGACGCCCTCAGTGAAGGAGGTGTCCGATGGAGTTGTTGATTTGCAGGGCTGATAGCCTTTCCGTGCCGGAGAGAATGCCTGGTGCATGCGGAAGTTCTGAGTCCTCTAGGCAGGATAGCGACTTGCTTCAGAGAGACAGCTGCTCACGCCCCTGGGATCCCGAAACTGCTGATAACTGCTTCGGATGAGCACAAACAGATCTGATAATCACCGGGCACCGGGTATCGGAGTATGAAGCTGATGATGAGAATGGTGCTTGAGTTTCTGAAGGAAACTGAGATCTGAAGGCCCAGCAACTGATTAGGGCTTTCTGGCTGAAAATCCCCTCTTACGGCTGCACAGGTGTCCCTGCAACGATCTATACCCTGTACTAGATAACTGATGAATGAATGAAGAACAAGTGGTGAACTTGTATGGCTTACCCGGAATAAGACTAGGACAGATGTTTCACTGCCGAAATCCTGTTAGCTGAAGACTCCGTCTCCAACCCCAACTGCTGTGCTGCTATCCAAGAGCTCCCAAAATAATCATAATAAAAAAGTGAAGTCTCCTTTCGCTTTATCCTCTATTTATAAAGTTCAACTGCGCAAAACCTAATCTTTGACCTAATTAGGTCACTTTATCTTCTAATTTGCCGTTGACTTGCATGCATGCGGATGGAGACTTAAAGAGTGCATGCATCATTAAATAATGCTTGGATGGCATGCACGAAGGTGGCCTTTGGCCCCGGTGGCCCTTCTTGACCAAATGATGATGCCCTAGATCTTCTATGGATGGCATCAATCCTTAGCTGATTCCCTAGCTGTCAGTAACCGCTCGAACCCACAGGAATCACATAGGTTAGCGGTTTTGGGCCTCAAGGCCTAATTGGAAGAGGACATTACACAAGAGGTGTTGCAGTTGATAGGAAGAGATCCACTGGAAGGAAGGAATTAAGGCATCCTTCATCATCCAACATGAGGTAAGTCAAAGACTAATTGGGTCTGGAACTGGTACTGAATTTCACGACAAGGACCGTTGAAGACATGATGTAATGAACTGATACCAGGGAATGGCCGACACAAAAGGTCAAGGCAACTGCAGAATGGCTAGCAAAGGTTTATCCTTGAACAGTGAGCACGACACAAAAGTGGCTTAGGCAACTTTTGACATAAAGAGACCAATGACACAAATCTGCAATGTAGGAGACATTGACAAATTCCCCATATAATTGGAAAAGAGACAAACTGGAGGAGTAAAAAAAACTCGGAATCGGGACAAGGTAAAAAACTAAGACCCAACTATTGATAGAATCAAAACTGGTGCTTTCTTCAAGGAGACAAGACTTGCTGCCATGATGTAAAATACATGTGAATGAATTTCCCTTCCCTCTTTCTTGTAAAGGTTTTTAACGAGTCCAAGAAAGCAAACTCAGGACCTTCTTCATTTTTGGCAAGCTCGAAGAAGAGACAAAAGAATGCTTGATAAAGCACTAATTCGTGGATTTTATGAGCCCGAATTAGTGGATGCTCGACAGTGTTTTCATAGTTTAGAGAGTCTGAAAACTCCAAAGAAGAGTCCAGGGGGGTGCTCTTTCGTAAAGTTAGTCTCCTAAGTCCGAAAAAGTGTAAAATAATACAAAGGAGAACTCTCTTAGTCCAGGTGAACTAAGGCGCACCTTTTTCGTACTTAGTCGGGGAGGTCCAAAAAATGTTAAATTACCAACTACCCAACACTCCTTCAAAAGCAGCATATAGCCCGAGTTTAACGAGTTTGAAGGAAGGCAAGGTCACTCAAAAATATCATTTTGATTACGAGAAATGGGGCTTGTTCTCACCAACCTTGTAGTTGCCTGTGTGAGGTAGATCTAGGATGGATGGTAGAGGGGCAAGCAACTAAGGAGGTGGAACCAAGACTGCCTAGACTCCCAAATGGATGGTTGTCACGCCAATCAAGGCAGTTTTCGCTTTATGTCATCTAAGTCCAAGACAACAACGGGGGAGACCCGGATCTACTCCCGACAGGAGAGATTAGACCTAGACACCAGAACAGATTAAATGTGGCTTTGAAGTATGTAAGGTGTTAGGTAAATGGAAACCCTAGCTCTAGGGTTTAGGTACTAGCAACTGATGAAGATGGCCATTTCCTTGGGAAACATAACTGTGGCAGGGTGAACAAAAAACAGAGTTGGGACTGTCTAGTACCAAGGACTCAGTGGAAGATATGAAGGTATTAGGTAACCTGAGTTATCAAGGAATGGTCAAATTTTGGGGGAAAGACGTCATGAAGGGCTAGCACTATGCTTAGAGATCAGTGCATGTTCAGCCTTGGGCAATGGAGTCATCATCAGCACAACGTTTCAGTGAAACCACCTGGGATATACCCTGATCTACGGACCCAGAAAAGGATTTGGCCCAGAAGATTCAGGTTACAGGAAAACCAGTAGAGGGAGGGCTAGCGCTAGGGTTTGGAGAAGCAGATCTGCAGCTCTAGAGCCACCAGGAGACTATCAGCTCAGCGTTGGAGGGGAAATGAGATCAGGATGGCCCGATCTACAAACCCAAGTCATAAAATTTTAGTAAAGATCAGATCTAGAAAAGTCAAAATCTGATGAGGGGGGCTAGGAGGCTGAAAGTCAATTTTTTAGATCTAGGGCAACCTGACAGGAACTAGCTCAGCGTTGGGGGTATTCTAGAGTGCTCAAGCCCTGATCTATCAGCCTAGCCTGTCAGATTTCAGAAAAAGTAAACTCCGGAAAAGTCCAGTTTTCAGTGAAGGCGCTAGGGCTGTTTCAGTCTAAAACTCAAATCTAGGTTAAACTGCCATATTTTTTGGATTTTATATTATTTAGGAGTTTTTCAGAAAATTTGAAGAAAAGCAGGTACAATGGATTGAGATCTGAAAAAATCAGGGACTTACCTGTTAGATCTGTTGAAAAGTTACCAAGGAAGTGTTGTTCACCTTGTGTTGCCTTGGGGTGGACAAGAACACTTTAAAAGGTGACCCCTAGTCATTTAAATTAATAAAGTGAGAAGTACTTTATATTTTTAAAGTCACTTTATTAAAAGTTAAGTCATGGTTTATCCTAAGTTCATATTTAATGATAAAGTCAAGTGAGTGATTAATTAGAAGGGTCTTCACTTTATTAAATGACATGAGGTGCACTAAATGTCATTTATTATTTATTTAATGAGCATTTATTGTGAACCCTCAATCTAATCTAATCTAGACCATTGGATTGAAAGAGGAAGTTACCATGAACAAAAAGGGCTTGGGGAGAGGCAAACTAATCTATTGTTCACTTTCACAAGAGAGATTTTGGAGAAAGGAGAGAGCAAGAAGAAGAAGAGGACAAGGGTTTGAAGAGATTTCATTTCCAGAGAAAGAGAAGGAGAGAGAAGGAGAATTCTGCAGGTTTCAGAGGCACAAAAACCAAGGAAGAATCATTCTTTTATTTCAGCAATTTCAGCAAGGCAAATGGGATGTTTTCCAGGGCAGAATTTGCAGTTTTAATGGCAGTTTTTTTCAGCACGTTTTTCGAGGTGATTTCTGCAGAATTTTGAAAAAAAAAATTTCAGAAAAAATAAAATAAAATTTGTCCGTACAGTCCGCACAGTCCATACGGAATCCATACAGTCTGTACAGAACTGGCCGTACGGCACGTTTTTCGAGGCAGACTATGTGCAGAATTTTTGCTAGGCTGTTTTTCTGGCACGTGGTTCGAGAAGAATAAATTCTGAAGTTTCAGCAGGCCATTCAGGGATTGACTGGCACGTTTACCAAGGCAGTTGGTGAAGATAAGTACTGCTGTAATTTTATTTAAAGTTTGCCTGAAAAATAAAATCTCTCTCTCAAGAACAGGTTTTCCCTTAGAGGTTTTTCCTGGACCATTTTGGTCAAAAATCTGAGTCTCTAAAAATTTCATGAGTGGCTGATTTAATTTTCTGTGTTTGAAAATTTGGCTGTTAGAAATTTTCTGAGTTTATAAAGTTGAAAGAATCTCAAGTGTTTCTAAGTTTTCAGTGAAAAATTTTAATTTTTTAAATGTACATGCATATTGGGGTTGGGCATTAAACCATATGCATTGATCTGAACTTGAAACCGGGTTGGGATTTAAAAATTTACATGGTATCAGAGCACAGTTAAAGGGCTGGAAATTACACTCAGAAAAGAAATTTCAGACTTGGAGAAATAAGGGAAAACAAAGTTTGTGAAGAAACAGGTTCTTGAACTTATTTGCAATGATGGCCACTGGTTTGAGGGTAGAAGACAGGTTGGATGGAGCACAGAATTTTAGTCCTCGGAAGGCTAGAATTGTACTCATACTTCAAGAAAATGAACTATGGATATAGTTGACAGCACTACTACAAATCCAGTGACAGTTCCTACAGATGCTACTGCAAAGATTGTATTTGACAAGAAGGACATAAAGGCAAAAAGAATCCTTCTTGATGCGATAAAAGATCATGTCATTCCACACATCTCAGGTAAAACCCATGCTCATCTGATGTGGACAGCTTTAAACAAATTATACCAGAGTTCCAACGAAAACAGGAAAATGGTGTTAAGGGAGAAGCTGAAGGGTATTTGGATGAACAAGGGGGAGAACATGGTTCCTTACCTTACCAGGATTACACATGTTTGAGATGAGCTTGGAGCGGTGGGGGAAAAGGTGGTTGATGCTGAGTTGGTTCGTACAGCTTTGAATGGCGTGGCAAAGCCATGGACTGTATTTGTGGAGTCAGTGGTTGCTCGTGAGCACATGCCTACATGGAATCGTCTTTGGGACGACTTCATTCAGGAGGAGACCCAGAGAGGGTATATACATGGGAGTGCATCTCACAGCAAGGAAGAGGAGGAAAATGTGGCTTTGGCAGCAAAGGGGAAGAAGAAGAAGAAGTTCAATAAGGGTTCCAAAGATGGAACCAAGCAGCAGGATGCTGAGAAGAAGGGCATGAGCAAAGTGAAATGCTTTGCTTGTCAGAAGTTTGGACATTATGCTGGACAATGCCCAAACAAGAAGAAGAAGAAACATCAGACAGCAGCTTCAACAGAGATTGATGAGTACGCTGCTAGATTTGACAGAGAATTTTCTCTCTTTGCTGGTGGTTGTAGAGAGAGAGTATCATCTATCACCAGCAGGGACATTGAGGACCAGACGGAGCATTCCTTGATCGTTGGGCATTCACTGAGTGCTTCCACTACTCCCTCCACATGGTATATTGACAGTGGAGCTTCGAGACATATGACAGGTGCACGGGATATGTTCACTGAGATTTCAGAGACAGGCTTGGAGTTGGAGATAGTGTTGGGTGATGATACAGTGGTGAGAGCAGTTGGGCGTGGGACAGTCCGTTTTGACAGGGAGTCCATGCAGCCCATGATACTGAGGGTTGTCTTGTACGTCCCTGGGCTGAAGAAGAATCTTGTTTCAGTTTCCGCTATTGAGGACAGAGGCTTTGGCATATATGTCCTAGATGGAAAAGTGTATATCTTTTCCAAAGCAGAGGGACCATCTACTTCATATGCGATTGGAGTTAGATGCGAGAAACTGTACAAGCTTCTCTTCCAGCCACATCATGCACTAGCACATACTGAGAGCAACAACAAGATATGTGAGTTATGGCACAGAAGGATGGCCCATCTTCATCATTCATCTTTGAGGATGTTGAGAGACATGACTACAGGTTTGCCAGATTTCAGCACAGACCAGAGTGGTGTGCTTTGGGAAAGTACACCAAGACTGCTTTTCCTAGCAGTGATAGCAGATCAGAGGGAGTACTTGACTTGATATATTCAAATCTGTGTGGTCCCATGTCATCTAACTCTTTGACTGGTTATGAGTACTATGTCAGTTTCATTGATGACTACTCCAAGAAGACCTGGATCTACTTCCTGAGGAGCAAGAAGTCAGAAGAAGTCTTGAAGAGGTTCTAAGAGTTCAAAGCTCTTGTGGAGAACCAAACAGGGAGGAGGATTCGAGTACTTAGATCAGACAATGGAGGTGAGTATACCTCCAAGGAGTTTGATGAGTTTTGCAGATAGGAGGGGATAAAGAGACAGTTGACAGTTCCTTACACTCCACAGCAGAATGGAGTAGCGGAAAGGAAGAACCGTTCGATAATGGGAGCAGCTAGAGCCATGCTGCATGATCAGAGTCTTCCTTTCTTTCTATGGGCAGAGGCCTGTAGCACAGCTGTTTATGTACAGAACAGGAGTCTGCACCGTGCCTTCGGGTGCAAAACTCCTGAGGAGATGTTTACCAGGAAGAAGCATGAGATAGGCCACTTCCGTATTTTTGGATGCCTTAGATATTCTCATGTCCCTTCTGAGAAGAGGACAAAGTTGGAGGCTACTGGGGAGAAAGGTATCTTTGTTGGCTATGATGAGACTTCTAAAGCCTTCCGCATATACCTTCCTGCACAGAGGAGAGTTGTGGTGAGGAGGGAGGTGAGATTTGAGGAGGAGCGGGCCTTTAGAAAGTCTCTAGAGTCACAGGAGGAGCAACAACAAAGTACTACTTCACAGGCTACAGCATCTCAGAGTTCAGTGAGTCAGGGCACAGGGTCACAGGTTTCAGGGGTGACTGGGTCACAGGTTACAGGTTCATCAGTTTCAGGTACTCAGTCTATAGGAACTTCTGGTACAGGGACATGTTCACGGATCACAGGTTCACAGGTGACACCTTCATGTGATTCGAGCTCTTATGGTACGGGTTCAGGTTCACCAGGTACAGGATCTCAGGCCACAGTTACTTCTTCAGGGAGACAGGTATTAGATGAGGAGGTACAGGAGGAGGGTCTGCCACAGGAAGCTACTTCCAAGAAGAGAAAGCCAAGTTGGCTTAAGGAGCTTGTGAAGGAAGCTGAGGAGTCTGTGGGGCCACCCAAGAGGGAGGTCAGAGAGAGCAAGGCACCAGTGAGGTTTTCCAGTTACATGGTAGTGGTGACTAGCTTGCTTGAGTCCGAGCCTTCTACTTATGAGGAGGCATCCCCACATCAGGTTTGGAGAGATGCCATGATGGAAGAGTACAATTCCATCATGAAGAATGGAGTGTGGGAAATTGTTCCGAGACCGGAGGAGAAGTCAGTTGTGACTTCCAAGTGGCTCTATAAAATCAAGTATGCTGATGATGGCAGCATCGAGAAGTACAAAGCTCGGTTTGTGGCACGGGGGTTCTCACAGGTAGAGGGAGTTGATTATGATGAGACCTTTGCACTAGTTGCTAGATTTTCTTTGATCAGAGCAGTGATCTCCATCGTGGCATAGATGGGTTGGAGAATTCATCAGATGGATGTGAAGATCGCTTTTCTCAACGGTCTTCTACAGGAGGAGGTTTATCTGGAGCATCCGCTGGGCTTTGAGATACATGAGAGAGAGTCCCATGTTTGCAGGCTCAGAAGAGCCTTGTATGGTCTGAAGCTATGTCACATGGTTCGAGTATGAATTCGAGTTCGACGACCTTAAAATTCGATTTTTTTTATGAAGTTCGGGATGAGGTTCGACATTAGGTTCGCCGTAACTCACTTGGAATGCCATTTTCTTCACATAAGGTTATAGCTGTCGTGTCCATAGCAGTTGCTGAAAGATTAAATATATTTATTTGTATATGAAAAATGTAGATTTAAAGGTATGTGAATTACATTTTTATTTTTACATTTTATTTTATTATCAAATTTTTATTATATATATATACTCTGATATTTTTAAGTATATTGAATTAAAATGGATATAAGCTCAAAAAAACATTTATGCAAATATATTAAAATTGTTATTAAAATTAAAATAAACTAAGACAAAATATTTAAAATATTTATTGTATATTATAAAATTATTATTAAAATAAATATATTAAATAGTTAAATTTAAAAATAAAAATAAAAAACATATAATTGAAATTAAAGATTTTATAAAATTATGTTATACAAATCATATGGAAAATTGTTTAAAATCTCTGCTGTTTAAAATGAAATAGAAAACTATATTCATATTGTCTTGTGAATTGAATTCTAAGACGACATGACCCAAATATTAATATTAAGTGGAGAGCGATAAGCAAAAGTTAATAACTTTGATGCATCACACTGTTGACATAGACAAATTATAGATTTAATCACGCTGTGGGAGTTCGGCTATAACGTAAGGAACTGGGAAAAATTAGTGCAGTGATAAACCTATAACTTGAAGGCTGTAATTAAAAATTCTAGTTGGCCCAACGTCGGTGGAGAAACAATTTGAATGTATTTAAATATGAGTCTTGGAACAAGTTAAAAACAAATGAAAACGTTTCCATTTCGATGAGATTCATTTAATCGACCTTTCTCTGTTTGTGGGTGCGGCCCGCGGGTGACAGTACATCTCTATTAATCTCATCTCTCATCTCTGTATCTGTAATTGATTGGATCAGTCCACCATGGATCAATATGAAACGCTGGAAAAGATTGGCGAGGGCGCGTATGGGAAGGTCTACAAAGCTAGGGACAAGACAAACGGCCAAGTTGAATGGGCTAAATCTTTTAGTGGGAAGCAGAGTATATATGTAATGTCCCCTTCCTTTTAGGCCTTGAGGCCCATACCGCTAACCCATGTGATTCCTGTGGGTTTGAGCGGTTACTGAGAGCTAGGGGATCAGATCAGGACTGATG
>LPNX010575460.1:2807-126982 GCA_001517045.1 Pseudotsuga menziesii | reverse complement strand
TGAAACTGGGCAAACCTCAATCCATATGTGTCCTTTTGTGTGCCAACCTGAGGGATGTCAGCACTCGGACGGAGAGGTGCCAATCAGCTGTATAACAGTAGGATTTCTAGTTCGTTAATTCAATTGGTGCTTCGTTCTCAAGCCCTCTATCCAACGATGCTATGTGTCACGTCCCCACCCCCCATCTCGACGATGCAAAGGATGCGACCAACACTACTGCTGTTATCAAACAAGCAATCTAGCCCCATGAACATAAAAATGCATTGAAGTAAAATACATACACAGATGCATCATACATGAAATATACAGTGGAAGCAAAACACATTCATTCAAGCATTCCACATGTTCATACTAATTCATAAAACAAATACTTTGCAAAGATTAAGCACACAAGAATACTTATCTTAAGAAGAAGCTTCCCCCGCGACTAGCTATGTCGCTACAATGTTCCACCCAACCATAGGAAAGCATTGACATCAATCTCTCAGCATCACTGCCACCCCTTATCTTGACATGATTTCCACAAGGAACTTGGGAACAACAGGATTACACACAACAAAACCATACACACACAGTCAAGCCAACAGACTGCTGGGTTTCACAGACTATCCAACCCAACCAATAAACAATTGGGTTTCACAAGCTACTAAGGAAATAAGCCAAATAGCACATGGGTTCCTTGGAGTTACTCAGCCAATCCAACCCTTACATCAAAACATGGTTATCCAATTAACAGATTTGTTCCTTGGAATTTCTCATCCAAGCCAACCTTCACACCAAAACACGGACAGCTAATTAACATATGGATTCCTTGGACTTACCCAACCAAGCCAACACAAGGATGCCCTTCATCAAAAATCTAAGTTCTAGGTTGTAGAGAAACGTTTGGAAACCACAAACAAAAATAGATGATGGGAAAACAGTGGGAAAACACAACCTAGTAGAGAAAATCCATGTTCAGGAAACACTCATGGAAATTACAAGAGAAAAAATGACCATCAATCACACCCAAATAGTGAATCCCAAAATCAGAAAATGCCTATGGGCATTTTGGGAGCAAATCTGGCCTTAGAAAACACCCAAAATGTGAATCTCGATTGCAAATTCACTCATCAACACAAAAAATGAATTCTTGGCATGGAGAAATGAAGAAAACGACAAAGATCATGAGGGGACAGAACCCAACAAGCTCAGCTGCGTGAGGAAAGGAAAAACATCCTCTTAAACCCCCAAAATCATGGATCTCTTCTCTCAATCACTCAGCAAAACAAAGACGGGTTCCCAACCATTGAAGAATCAAGAAAAATGTAGGAAAGCACGAGGGAGAGAGATCTCATCCTCTTTCGTCTGAGTGAGGAAGCCCCACATGGATGAGAATGGGTGAGGAATGAAAGACATGGGTGAATACTAGGATGGGCATGCATTTACAAGCTTTTACTTGACTAAGAAGTCAAAAACACATTTTCCAAATATGGGTGGCTTCCCAAATTCGAATTTGACTCCCATAATCTTCCTATCCCCATGCATTAACTTCATCAACCAAATTCTAAATGACTAGGCACAAAAGGAAAAATGGGTCGTTTCTAGCTTTATGGGTTTTCCCTTAGACATTTGGATTTTCCCCATTGGCTCAAGAGTTTGAATGTTTCCCCCTCCCTATTCCTTGTGAAATCATGCCCCCATCTCTGTAAACCGAGGTGTTACATTCCCCTCCCCCTTCAACAACACTGTTTGCAGTGCTCATCAAAACTGAACAAAATGCTACAATGGAACTGCCTTAGTGCTTTGCTAAATTGAACCAAAAACTGGGTGTACCAATCGCATGGCATCGTCCAAATCCCGTGTAACTGTATCAGGACCGTGGTGCTTCCTCTGCACCTTTGCCTATCCAATGGAATGATCTGGAAATCCTCCTTGGTTCCACTTCGTGGTTGTATTGCATACGAACTCCTCCAAGTCCTTGTTTGCATGCATTAGTACACACCACAGGATCTTTTCCTTGATCTTGGAGAATACTTCTCCTTAGCTTGGAACATTTCCAATGTCTTTGGGAACCAACAATACCTATGCTCAAACCCCAAGCAATGAGTCAATTCCCATGTTAGTATTCACAAGATTTTCCAAAATCGTAAATGAATCACATGCACATGTATATCGACATAAAATCATCAAGAATTTGCCAATTGAACCAAATACTTATCTGCATAAGTATATTCTTTTGGTTCCAGAGGTGTCTGAATGGCCTTTATACAACCATGGAACTCACAACCCTGCCCCACCCCACACCCGGGTGTGCATTAAAAGGTATCTCGGTTTATGCAAGCCTAAAATCACCTGAAAATACCTCTCAATCAAGGTCTGACAGCTACGTTCTTTAGCCAACCACCTCCTTTAGGCGCTCACCAAGCTCAGGTGCTCCCTTTCTGGACACCACAATGAATTAACTCACATGTCAGATTCATTCCTATAGGATTGTTGTAAGTACAACAAATCCCATGTCATTTTTATTAATGGGAGCCCAATTACACATACAAAGGTAAATGATTGAAATTTTTTATCCATTTTATGTCTTCTATTTTACTTATCTTGGTTTCTGTAGTCTTCTAACTTGGGAAAAACTTCCAAAATCCATGCTTGATTTGTGTGTTTTCAAGATGCGGGAAGCTAGTTTTGTTTGGATTTGTTTTAATCCCGCAACTTGCAAGTTTTAGGATGCGGTAAGTTGTACTCATATATTTGGAATTCTCTTATCCCGCAACCCGCAACCCACAAATGCGGAAAGCAGGATGCGGGAGAATTTTTGAAAGATATGCTTTGGTCAACCCTCAACGCCCATCCCGCATAAGTGCAGAATGCGAGGTGCGGGATGTCATTTGTTATGTCACTCAGTTTGCATGTGTCCACAACCCGCATCCCGTAAACTATGGAATGCGGGCTACAGAGAGGTTTGAATAATTTTTTGTTGTTTTTCCATTCTGCATCCCGCATCCCGCAAATGTGGAATACGGGTTACTGAACGATTACTAAAATTTGAATTTTGTGATTTAATCCCGCATCCCGCAAAGTCTGATCTTGACCGTCGATATTATCCTCATCATATGGTCTTAATTATCTCCCGCAAATGATATATATGTTGGTCTCGTTGAATATTTCTTTACCATTTTCACCACTGTAATTTGTTGCGCTGCGTGAATTTACTTTGAGGTTTTTTACCAATCAACTTTGCCATTATTCGCTCTGGTTATAGGTTAGTTTTCGAGTTTCCTTTCCTAATTTGAATTAATTACTGTTGCTCCAATATAAATTAGTTTTAATTTTTAGTTTATACGTCCAATAGAACATGTCAACCTCAAAAATGCATCAAATTACCCAGTGCAAAAACCTACAAAAAGACATGCTGACCAATGACCCGAATTTTAGTGTCTTCTCTTATATCAGTGGCCAAGTTAGTGAGACCTACCATTTGAATTGGTCCCAAATCTATTCCATTTTTTACAACAATGATCTTTCAGACTTTCAAGATGACCAGCCCATTTACGAGAGAATTAGGGATTTTGGCATCCATATGATTGCTGCAAGACCTGTCGTTCTCCCTTACAACGATGCAGTCAGATGGATTATTGATCATGCCAAACCAAAATATTGTTCTTTTAATAATAGTACTAGGTTTCTACTTACCCATTTCTATTCTCAGACTTTGGTAATATAAATTGTAGCTGAGAACATAAATTGGTAAGTAGCTCATCAAAACTGAACAAAATGCTACAATGGAACTACCTCAGTGCTCTGCTAAATTGAAGCAAAAACTGGGTGTACCAATCGCATGGCATCGTCCAACTCCCGTGTAGCTGTATCAGGACCGTGGTGCTTCCTTTGCACCTTTTCCTATCCAATGGAATTATTTGTAAATCCTCCTTGGTTCCACTTCGTGGTTGTATTGCATACGAACTCCTCCAAGTCCTTGTTTGCATGCATTAGTACACACCACAGGATCTTTTCCTGGATCTTGGAGAATACTTCTCCTTAGCTTGGAACATTTCCAATGTCTTTAGAAACCAACAATACCTATGCTCAAACCCCAAGCAATGAGTCAATTCCCATGTTAGTATTCACAAGATTTTCCAAAATCGTAAATGAATCACATGCACATGTATATCGACATAAAATCATCAAGAATTTGCCAATTGAACCAAATACTTATCTGCATAAGTATATTCTTTTGGTTCCAGATGTGTTTGAATGGCCTTTATACAACCATGGAACTCACAACCCTGCCCCACCCCACACCTAGGTGTGCATTAAAAGGTATCCTCATTTATGCAAGCCTAAAATCACCTGAAAATACCTCTTAATCAAGGTCTGACAGCTACGTTCTTGAGCCAACCACCTCCTTTAGGCGCTCACCAAGCTCAGGTGCTCCCTTTTTGGACACCACAATGAATTAACTCACATGTCAGATTCATTCCTATAGGATTGTTGTAAGTACAACAAATCCCATGTCATTTTTATTAATGGGAGCCCAATTACACATACAAAGGTAAATGATTGAAATTTTTTATCCATTTTATGGCTTCTATTTTACTTATCTTGGTTTCTGTAGTCTTCTAACTTGGGAAAAACTTCCAAAATCCATGCTTGATTTGTGTGTTTTCAAGATGTGGGAAGCTAGTTTTGTTTGGATTTGTTTTAATCCCGCAACCTGCAAGTTTCAGGATGCGGTAAGTTGTATTCATATATTTGGAATTCTCTTATCCCGCAACCCGCAACCCACAAATGTGGAAAGCAGGATGCGGGAGAATTTTTGAAAGATATGCTTTGGTCAACCCTCAACCCGCATCCCGCATAAGTGCAAAATGCGAGGTGCGGGATGTCGTTTGTTATGTCACTTAGTTTGCATGTGTCCACAACCCGCATCCCGTAAACTGCGGAATGCGGGCTACAGAGAGGTTTGAATAATTTTTTGTTGTTTTTCCATTCTGCATCCCACATCCCACAAATGTGGAATGCGGGTTACTGAACGATTACTAAAATTTGAATTTTGTGATTTAATCCTGCATCCCGCAAAGTCTGATCTTGACCGTCGATCTTATCCTCATCATACGGTCTTAATTATCTCCCGCAAATGATATATATGTTGGTCTTGTTGAATATTTCTTTACCATTTTTACCACTGTAATTTGTTGCGCTGCATGAATTTACTTTGAGGTTTTTTACCAATCAACTTTGCCATTATTCGCTCTGGTTACAGGTTAGTTTTCGAGTTTCCTTTCCTAATTTGAATTAATTAGTATTGCTCCAATATAAATTAGTTTTAATTTCTAGTTTATACATCCAACAGAACATGTCGACCTCAAAAATGCATCGAATTACCCAGTGCAAAAACCTACAGAAAGACATGCTGACCAATTACCCGAATTTTAGTGTCTTCTCTGATATCAGTGGCCAAGTTAGTGAGACCTACCATTTCAATTGGTCCCAAATCTATTCCATTTTTTACAACAATGATCTTTCAGACTTTCAAGATGACCATCCCATTTACGAGAGAATTAGGGATTTTGGCATCCATATGATTGCTGCAAGACCTGTTGTTCTCCCTTACAATGATGCAGTCAGATGGATTATTGATCATGCCAAACCAAAATATTGTTCTTTTAATAATAGTACTAGGTTGCTACTTACCAATTGTTGTTCCCTCTCCCTTCTTACCTTTCTTTTTCTTCCCACCGGGCTGCTGATTTCCCTTCTGAGAGGTTTGTGCAAAAACATTTGCACTCTGTGGGGAGGGGGAAGCCTTTGCTGCCTCCACCGTAGACTACTTGACAGACAACTGGTGAAGTTGTTTATTCAAAGAATCTACGGTGGGAGATTTAACGGACCCAACCACAGCATCGGCATGGGGTCTAGGCTTAGGCTTCTCCGCATCGTGCGAAGGCCTTGGTGCCTCAGGGATGATCTCATATAAGATCCCAGATTGTGAATAAATCAAATCCAGTTGCTGGGCCCTGAGTATGGCTTCTTCTTCATTCGTCACTCCTAAGGTGGATACGTCCTTAGATATGTATGGAAACAGATATTTAAGGAACCAATCTAAAAGGAACTCAGGAGGGATAGTGGCTTTTATCAGGCTCTTTCGCCTCCTCCACTCTTGGATGTGATCCGAGATGTGGGTAGCCTTGTTTTGTCTAAAAGTAGACAACAAGTCCGTTTCGAAATCATATCAGACGGAAAGCTGAAAGTGGCTAAGAAATGCACTAGCCAAGTCCCAGAAACTACTGAAAGCAGCAGAAGGCAATTCAATATACCATTTTGCTGCAGTACCTGTCAAGGTCCTCTGGAACAGCCTCAACCTAACTGAATCTTCATTCAGCGAATTTGAAGAACACCATAAATGGAAGATGGTGGCATGAGCCCCAAGATATTCACCAGTTTGCCTTCGAACTTAGGGATGTTTGACGGCAATTTGGTGGGAACAGGTGGCCACAAGGGGTCATGCCTCACCGGGTCATTCGTCAATTTTGACAAATTTGGCAAGTTTAAGGTTGCCAGGAATGGAAGTTTGGGTCGAAACGGGGTAATAAATGTGCCAGCATGGGGATTTGAGGGACCTGCCCTTGAATTCCCATGGGTAAAAGTGGGGTTGCCCCCTGCCACCGGTTGCGAAGTGGGAAGATTTCTTTGAAATAGATTCCATCCGTAAGCCACAGGATTGTGTGTGGGAGGTGCAGTGTAAGAAGTTCGGGTCGTCCCCATAGAAGTAGGGGTCTGAAAGATAGGAGCGGGTATCCCTCCGCTAAACAACGAAAAGGGAGAGCTCGTATAAGGGACCGAAATTGGAGTTTGGAAACTTTGCCCATAAGAGGTGTTGCTCCCAAACTGCACTCCTACATAGGAAGGAGATGGACCTACGTATGGAATGGATGGGGGAATGTGCCCCCCATTCCAAGGAAATCCTTAGACAACTGTCAAGGATCCTACCGGACCACTTTGGGTAGTATATGGAAAGGAAGAAGGAATCGTAGGTATACTAGGGATCCTAGTAACCATGTCACCAGAAGTACCCTCTATGTTTGAGTGAACCGGTGGTTGAACCACCCGGCTCGCTAGAGTCAAAGGTGTAGAAGGTAGACTAGATATAGGGGCGCTTACCGGGGGAGGTAGTACCCCTTCAACCGGAATGGTTGAGGTGAACACAAAAGGACTTTCTTTCACAGAAGACATGGTCCTACCCATAGGGACACCTAATACAGGTGAATCAAAAGGTCTAACCTGAACGATCACATGATCGTTTAAATCAGTCAAGGGGGTGTTAAAGTTTCTTGCAAACTCGTCAGTCTACAATTATTCTATTTCAACTGTATCAAGATCAAAATGGTTAGCTATCAGTTCTGGTTCACCAAGAACTTCACTTATCCCTACTGGTTCAATTGAACCGTCAGTGTCTAATCTCCGCCTTTGGGGTAGAGGTGGAGGCTCCAATGTGGTGAGAGGAGGAAGGTTTCTCAACCTTCTTGACCTTCTAAAAGGTTGGTCCTCCAGAATTGAAAATTTGACAAATCACACCCTAAGGCCAACTAAACACAGGCAAAACCACAGAGCATACACTATAAAAATCCTAAAGCCTCAAGCAATCAAACCAGGGTAAAAGATATACTTTGCTGAAGAAATCTGATGAACGATTACTTGGAATCCTTGAAGTGGTTCTTAGGCAAAAGCAAAGGAATCACCCAACCACCCTCCTACACTTTCAACAAGGGTTACCTTCCAAGCCCATTCAAGGTGAACCAGAAATAACCTTCCGGTTTACCTAGGTATGAACCCTAAAAGACAAGAGACTAAAGGCTACCTTGGCTATACCAATAGTCTGGGGGGACAGTCGCAAGCCAAACTCGTACGCATGGGCAGGGTAGCTGAGCCCAAAACTCTGTCTAGGACAAAATCCCCAGATGCGTAAAAGCCCTTAGTTACGTTTTGACAAGGATTCGAAGGGTTATCTCCTCTGTCCAAGCCTCCACGCGGCCTCGTGCTTAACTCCCATTTGAGAGGAGCTTCGCAAATACAGTCGATAATGTCAAGGATTTACCTAAAGAAAGGACTTCTACGTCTGAGTTTTATAACTTGTGGGAAGTTTACACTTCCTAGCCCACAAGTCTAGCCTAAGCTAGTAGGTGATGGGCCCCTAAAAACAAAAGATTACTAGTAAATTTTAATTTATGCATTCATTTTAAAGGGTTGTTTCTTACTCAAGAGGAAATGGAGTGGTGTACTTGTGGTGTTTTTTACTCAAATAAGAAATAAATGAAAATAAATGTGTATTCAAAGCAAAATTACCATTATAAAAGCAAACTTCTTTTTCTTTTTTGCAAATATATATTGATGAACTAAATGCAATGTTAAAAGAAACTAAGCCTATATTTTTTGTAGTTTTTGAGATAATATTTTTAAATTGAAATAAACACTACTCATGCAAAAACAAAATGCAAAAGCTTAACAATGTTTTCTTTTCACTTTTAAAAGTACTCAAAATTCTACCATGCACCTAAAATGCATTATACTTGAGCAAACTTGAATCAAATAAACTGTATAAAACCAACAAACTGAAGCAAACAGGCTAATAGAACCAAAACACAGCCAACAAAGGAAGGCTAGGAACCCTAGCTTGGGTCCACATAATGAAAAAAACCACTGTAGACTTGTAAAGGCAAGTGACAACCAACTACTGTCAAAAGACAGACTGGAAAAACAAAGCCCAAGACCCTGATGACTGGTCTGGACAGAGACACTTAAACCCAGAACCCAAACAAGCCAAGCTACTTCAGCATGCAAACAGAAAATAAGCCAAGCAAATGAACCCAAGAGCTTTTGAAAAAGCACAAAGTGTGGTCACCAAAGGCATTCAGACAAGCAACACAGCATTCATAAAGAAAATCATCTCACAAACAGGGATTACACAAAGAAAGGAACAAGGAAACCTTAACTTAAAAAATCCCTATTTTCAGGCATATACGCGACTGTATAGAAGGTAAACCCACATATGATACATGACTGTCCAGTAAAGCAACCCACAGATGCAAGCCTGTATACGC
This sequence comes from Pseudotsuga menziesii, assembly GCA_001517045.1. Lineage (NCBI taxonomy): Eukaryota > Viridiplantae > Streptophyta > Pinopsida > Pinales > Pinaceae > Pseudotsuga > Pseudotsuga menziesii. The sequence goes on along the minus strand of LPNX010575460.1, from coordinate 117,899 downwards.
GACTGTGCAGAAGAGAAAATCGCGTATAGGTACAAAATGTTTCTCAAAAAACAAGAAAAATTCACAAGACTTTCAAATACTGAGGCAAGTATGAACCAGGATAAAAGACCACACACAGACTTCAAAGCAAAGACTAGTCAGGGGTGACAGAAACAACCTACAGTAGTCTGGGCTCCCCAGCAGAGTCGCCAGTTCTGTTGTATAGGATTATACACCTTATAACCTAAGGTGTGGGGTTACCAACATACTCAATAAACTTGCAGACAATTGAATCTAGAGTGCAGTAAAGGAAATAGGAGGATGGGAAGGACTTACCCGATACACAACAGTTGATCCTATCTTGTTCTCTTCCACTCTGCTTCTCCTCCAAAGTCTTCAGGGATGTTTTCTCCTTCACCTGTCAAGATTCAATCTTCCAAATACCAGATGATTCATATATATATAAGCAGGTTAGATAAATCATAAACAGAATACTGAAACATAAACATTTATCAAACCACAATACATGAGACACATATGGAAGAAGGATTCTCTTTATTAACAATAATGAGGAAGTTCATATTACAACCCAACGCTTGAGACAAGGACTCCTCTGCAACCAAAGGATTCTGATTTCCACTGCTCCAAAGACTTCTATATAAACTCCACCAGCATAACTTTGCTCTCCAAGTGTATGTACCAAACACCCTCCCCAAGGCCTGTATTTATACATGGTGAAATAAGGCAGTTTCGAAGGTTGAGGAGGTTGAGACAGTTAAGATGATTAAGGTAAATGGCTTAACTAATCTCAAGTAATCGCGTGTTTCTATTTTTAATGTCAAAGGGACACATCTGCGGGTATGAAGAATGACAACTCGCGTATGATCCGCGAGTTTCCATAAGAGCAACCCTCATATACATCCATACACGACATGCAACAACCGACACTCGCGTATGATCCGCAAGTTGCATATATATAGGGTCGTGTATATAACTTGACATAGCTAAAAAGTCAAAGTAACCAGCTGGATGGATGATGAATGTAGTTTATAATAAGCTGATCTATAGTGTTTTGGGCAATCCTCAATCCATAGATGTCCTTTTGTGTGCCAACATGAGGGATGTCGGCACTCGAACGGAGAGGTGCCATTAAGGTGGATAACAGATGCCCCCTAATGTGTGAGGTTAGAGGGAAACAATGGCCGAAATACATTATAATCTTCATCTTTGGAGAACTCAGAAATCCAAGGGAGCAGAGGGAGTACTTGAAACAAATACATAGTAATGTCATATACAAAGTTACATCTGAGGATGCTATGTTCAATTTACTAGAACACTAGCTCCTTTTCAATATTTGAGTACATCATATGATACGGGTATAAACCACGTATATTACAAAGGTGGATCGAAGCCACAATATACAATAATGATGAGTTTTCAAAGATCTGGAAGCTGTGTAGAGGAATAGAACATAATTTTGCGCAACTCAGTCCATAGGTAAGGAACTAAGGTCTTCATAAAGGATCCCAAAGAACCAGTACAATCCAAGCCATGTGAATAAGGGTAAGCTGAAGTCGAACATGGAAAGGATTCAACAGTTTGTCAATCAATAGATGATAATCAACAACTAAAGCAAAGGAATTCACCAATGATGAAAGTGAATCCTGAGGTACTATCGTCAAAAATCTAGGTCTTCGTCATCAGGAAGTGTTGAAATGGAACCATGCTGTGATAAGGAAGGCAATAGATCCTCCAACGGATCACAAGAGTGACTAGGAACTGGGCAAAAGAAGGGAGACACAAATAGATAACAGATATAACAATGATGGGATCAGACTATAGATCAGACATTGGAAAGAGTCCTTGAACAATGAGCACAACACAGAGATGACCCAAGGTAGCGTATAACTTATAGATAGAACAACTAGACTTATCTGTCATGTAGGAGACATGATCAGATTCCCCAGGTATAACAGACAAGAGGAGGAGTAAGAAACTCAAAGTGATAGTTGAACACAAGTGGACACTGAAACATGGATATCGGAAAACAAAGAGTGCTATGTTCAAGGATGACATGCTACCATTACTAAAAACAAGAGAAAAATTCTTCCTTACCTTCCCTGTGAAATTTTAACGAGTCCAGGAAAGTCAACTCGGTTCCCTCTTCATTTTTTAACAAGCTTAAAGAGATGGGAAAATAATGCTTGATAGTGTCATTGATTCGTGGATTTAATGAGCCTGAACTAGTACATGCTCAGCCGGTGTTTTCACATTTAGAGAGTCTGAAAACTCCAAAGAAGACTCCACGAGGGTCCTTTTTCGTCCAATTTAGTCTCCTGAGGCCAAAAAAGTATAAAAAAAACCACAGAAGAACTCTCTTAACTTCCGAAGAAGAAAAGGTGAACCTTTTTTGTACTTAGTTAGGGAGGTCCGAAAAAGGTTAAATTACGACCTACCCAATGCTCCTTCCAGAACAGCATAAAATAGCTTGAGTTTTACGAGTGTGAAGGAAAGCAAGATCACTTGGAAAGATCCATTTGGTTATGTTTGGTTATGAGAAATGGGGCTTACAACAATAAAATCATTGCTTTGTTCTTAAGTGTTTAACAAGCATGACAAAGACACAAAGTACACTTGGAATCTTTTTCATGTTTGGGTCCAGAGCACGAAAAAGAGAAAACTAAGCTCAAACCGGGTGTTCCTTTTCCGTAAATTTAGTCCCTCAAGTCCGGAAAAGTGATAAACCTATACTTGAGAATACTCTTCTCAATTCAAAAGAAAAGAGAGTGATCCTTTCTCGTATTATTCTGCATGGTCCGAGAAAGAGATAACCTACCACCAATGCGGATGCCCGTTCACATATTCTTAATGAGCTTGAATGGACAAGATAACTCGGCAGTCAAGTCTGTTTTGAAGGAGTCAGACCTGGGCCTAAAGAAACTCCATAAAGGCGGGGAGTCCTATAAAGGGATAGCTTGTAAAAAGAGATTCAAAAGAAGCTCTATTTGGGGTGAAAAATAGCTAAGAGGATACCCCTGAACCCGAAACAGTTGCAGCATGAGTACCAAAGGATGACATAGGCATATAAGAAGGATACTCATGAAAAGGGTCCTAGCCACGGAAGAAAAATGGTAGAAACAAGGGACTAATGGCTTAGAATACCATAGTACATGGCAAAATGTTGAATGCTAAGGTTAATGTGGAGTGAAAAGATGCCAACATGTATTGGAAATAACAAAACCACCCTATTGGAGCAACAACACTTTGTAAAAAGTGATAAACCTGTTTCAAGGCACAAAGAATATGGTATTAGTTGATTGACATTTCAAACTATAGAAAAAGACCCACTTAAAGAAATATAATTTCTATAAATAGTTTGAAAATTAAAACAAAACTCACCATTTGAACTTTTGAGCCATAAAAAGCAAGTTTTACCCTCTACCTTTGATTGATCATTGTGGACAATTGGACCGACGAAATCAAAATCCGCCAGCTGCAAGTAAGCCTACACCCCGAGCTCTTCATTTTGATCCAAGCAAATGTTAAGTTTGAGTGTGAATTCCATATTTGAAAGCATCTTAAACTATAGTAGGGCGCATACGCGGGTTGGTGATACTGAAACTCGCGGATACGCATTCTATACGCAGGTTGTCTAACTAGACAGTCGTGTATGGTACGCGACATGTCTAGGTAGATAGTCATGTATGCTGCATGGAGGGAAAAAAGCTTAAATATAGTCAAAAATTTTGAAATTTTGATATGGAAATACTCAATCAAATTGCTTGTATTTGCTAGGTAAAACATGGTTCTGGAATGGAGGGAAATGGAGCACGAAATAATGGACCAAGTGGCACTCCAAAGTGTGCCCACTATACAGGCTTTGCGGACCAGTGGGCTACTGAAATTCTTTTGTACATCACCCATGCGGGCCAATGTCCGCATACTTGAGTTTATGGTCAATTATTGGGATCATGATTTTGGGATCATGATTTGGGGATGTTCAACCTACAAGGTGAAACCCTAGAGCTTACTACTGAAGACATATATTTCATTACCGGGTTGTCACGATGGGGAGCACCGGTGAACATGGAGAGCACTGGCAAGGGCGGTGACCCCTTAAGTGTCTAAAACTATATAGATGTGTTCTATACACCGGGTACTCAAAGAAGAGGAACCAACGTTCCAATTGCAGATATCCAAGATTTTACTCTCAAGGTATTAGCTAGCACCATTGTGAGAGTTTCAGGATCATCATCCTTACATTTGGCCAAGAGGAGCCAAATGAGGCTAGCAGTAGACTGTTTTAGAGGTGCTCTCTATGATTGGTGCTCAGGAGTTGCCCCCATCATGAGGAGATAACTATCTGACTGCAAGAGAGGAAGACACAAGAATTTTGAATATGCAAGCATATTAGTGGCGTTCTTCTTCTTCGAGAGTACCAGCATTGAGCCCTGCTATACCTCTACAGGTCAGATCTCCACGTCATCCAAGGCTGAGCAGGTGGGGAGACATCTTTCTCCATCAAGGAGGAGGAGACTCAATACATAGTGTCTATGATGATGATTTTTACACCAGGTGGGAACGACAGCTGCCAGCACTGGAGTAGTTTCCATATGCTGGGATGGACTTTCGAGGTGACCCCGACCTTGTCCTCCCTCCAGGAGGAGCATGGGGCGAGCTAGGTAAGTAATCTTTAATTTTTTATCATTTTCAAATTTTTATGAATTTTCAAATGATAGATATATACATATGTAAAAGTCTTAACCCTATTCATGTGTCAAAATGCAGATATTGGACCAGTCTGCCCTGAAGGGCACCCTCGCATGTTTGTTCGTCCTGACGTGGGTGAGGAGCCAGGATTGATCAGGGTACTAGAGGGAAAGATGGCTAGGCTGACCCAACGAGTACCGACCATACGGATAGAGCATATCCCTACAGCCATGCAGGAGTTTGTTGTGGGGGTTCCACCGGTTTGGCTACGTCTTTTCAAATGAGTGGCTAGAGTAGTGCTCGTATATAGAGATACGGTGGAGGCTGCCGAAGCCGAGGAGGCTAAGGAAGCCAAAGTGCGGAGGGACCATGGGGACCAAGGAGGTCCTAGTGTCCAGGGCAGTCCTGTTTAGTTCTAGGGCATTTTGATGGACTATGATCCACATTTTTGTACATTTTGTATATGACGAGATCTGAGGATTAGACTTGACCTATCTATGAACAGATATTTTACATATATATATATTGGTGTTTGTTGTCAGTTTATTTACAAGTGTTTTTCATATGTTTGCTATATATCTTATAAAATGTGTGTGAGATGCCAATCCAAAATGTAATTAGCATATGCATCAGTCAATGAATTTTGGTTTCGTGGAATATGATTGAAAGTAATAACTTCAAATTGTCTTTCCAATAAACAAATTTGCATGAACTGACGTAATAAGATAGGATTTCGTACCTGATAAGCTCGATTGAGCTAGGAAAATACCAACTGAGAGTCCAAACGGACCTCAAGCTGGGTGATACCACATGACAAATCATCCCATAGGAGCTCAATGACAGGCCTATACTCAGCAACATTATTTGAGGCAGGACCTAGACAAGTGCCTCCCGTGGCGACAAGCTATCCTGAGGGAGAATAGATAACCCATGTTGCCGATGCTAGGTTACAAGTATGACGGCTGGCGCCATCAGAAAACCTTATATACTGTTCAGAAGACATCTGCAACAACCAGTAGATATATATAAAAAACAAAACTGACAACCTAATGTACATAAAAATACAAGAAAAAGTGCTAAGCCTAAGCGTAGTACTTCTTCAGGTAGAGCCCATTTCTAGGTTCAGGAAGCTTATTCCCATCGAAATCGACTAACTCATATGCACCCTTACTTAATACTTTCAACACGACATAGGGTCCTAACCACATAGCCTTGAATTTTTCTGCCCCCAGAGGTTCTTTATCTTGGTCCCAAAGCAAGACAAGTTCCCCTTCAGAAAAAACCCTAGGTTTGACCGATTTATCATACTGAGATTTAACCTTATTTTTGTGAGCCTGATTAACAGTCAGCGCATCTCTACGCTGTTCATCAAGGTGTACTAAATGTACCAGACATTCCTCAAGCTCAGTTGTATCAGGAAACACATGAACGACTATCTGTAGAGACAGGATTTCACATTCAATCGGAGTAACTGCTTCCACCCCATGAACGAGTTGGAAAGGAGAGAAACCCGTAGTAGTCTTTACGTTAGTTCGGTAGGCCCAAAGAGCAGGATATAACATGATGTGCCAGTTAGAGCGGGCTGCATCAATTGTACGTTTAAGGATAGTTTTTAAAGTCTTGTTGACAGCCTCAACTTGACCGTTTGCTTGCGGATAGTATGGAGAAGAATGTTCTTGTCTGAATCCGAGCATAGTAGTCAGTTTCGTCATCATGTTATTTTGAAAATGACTACCATGGTCAGTGACAATCACTTTGGGTATACCGAATCGTGCAATAATCTGATTGAATACAAAGAAAGTTGTTGTTTCCCTGTCGGCTTTGAAAGTAGGCATTGCCTCTACCCATTTCATAAAATAGTCAACAGCAACAATGATGTATTTTTTCCCCCCAGCCGAGGCTGGGTTGCATGTCACGTAATCAATCCCCCATTTCATGAAGGGACCTACCGAGACAACGGGAAATAATGGAGCAGGATGTGACTGCATTTTCCTGGTGTAAAGCTAACATGGATGACAGCGCTTCATTGCTTCCACACAATATTTAAAGATCGTGGGCCAAAAATAACCGGCACGCAATATCTTCTGGGTCGTTGCTAACCCAGATAAATGACCCCCACATGCTCCACTATGGGAATCATTTAGGACAATCTCTGCTTCCTCATGAGTAAGACAATGATGCAAAACAGAATCTACCCCTCGTCGATATAATGTATCTCCTATAATGAGGTAGTTCTTGGCATAGAGGCGTAATTTACATCATTCCTCCCTAGAGGAAGCTGCAGGATACTTCAAAGTCTGGAGATATATAAGAATATCTCCGTACCAAGGATCAGAGGTGGATATCAGGAAGATGTACTCATCTGGGAATGAGTCATCTTCAACCACTACATCTTCTTCAGGAGGAAATCCTGCTATAAGCTCAGCAAAAACTAAGGACTTCTTAGACTTAGCAGACTGGAAATCCAAGTCAAACTCTTGGAGAATGACTATCCATTTTTTAAATTTTCCCCCAACAATCCGTCGGGATAAAACATATTGGAACGGATTCACATCCACCACTACCGTGGTGGTCCTCAGTAAAATGTAGTGACGTAACCTCTGTACAGCATAAACAGCTGCTAAGGCTAATTTCTCGACGTGGGAGTATCTAAGCTCAGGTCCATCCAAGGCATGGATAAGATAATAAATGACATGCTCAACAAGCTTATCGTCCTCCTGGAATAGTACTACCCCAATGGTCGACTCCGACGTGGCCAGATATAATATAAAATCCCTAGAATAATCTGGTGGACGTAATAAAGGTGTCGACAGCAAAGCTTTTTTCAATGCCTCGAATGCAAGTTGTGCGGTTTCATCCCATACAAATGGGGTGTCCTATTTGAGCAAGCGCATGAAACCCTTAGTGATCTTGGCATAATTAAAAATAAAACGTCGAAGAAAGTTAGACTTTCCTTGCAGGCTTTGAAGTTGCCTGAGAGAACAAGGAGGAGGAAGATTTACAATGGCCTCAACTTTCAAAGGGTCCATCTGGATGCCTCTACTAGAGACAATGAATCTGAGTAATCTTCCCGACTCGACGCAGAATACACACTTGTGGGGATTCAAGCGAATTTTATAATATCTGCATCTCTCAAATATCAACCGTAAATGATCTGGATGTTGGATCCTCTTACGAGAATGTGTGGGCAGATCATCAAGGTATGGTTCGACAATGGCTTTAATGTCATGAAAAGCAAAGTTCATAGCCCGTTGAAAGGTTGCCCCAGCATTTTTCCATCCAAAGGGAATTTTCTTATACGCAAATGTACCCCAAGGGAAAATGAAAGTAGTTTTATGTTGGTCTTTCGGTTTGATTTGGATTTGATTGTAGCCGGAGAAACCATCCATAAACGAAAACGCCTCACTTCCCGCACATGCATCTATGATTTGATCTATAAATGGTGTGGGGTAGTTGTCCTTAGGACAGGCTTTATTGAGGTCTCTAAAGTTTGTACAAACGTGAATAGTCCCTTGCTTTTTATCAATAGGAACAGGGTTGGATACCCATTCAGTCAAAGCTATGGGATATATAAAACCAGCTTTCAACAGCTTTTCAACTTCTGCCTTCACAGACACCGCTTTGCGCGGATTCACGGGTCTTAATTTTTGTCGAACTAGCTTGCCATCAAGATATGTTTGGATTTCATGTTCAACAATCGATGGATCTATGCCTGCCATCTCTTCATATGACCAGGAAAAGACATCGCGAAATTCCTTAAACAGGGCAGTATAGATAGCAATCTCCTTAGGAGAGCAGTTTGCACCTATATATATGTTTTCCACGACATCCGGGTTTACAGAGATGTTAATAGGTATAGTGGCAGAAATATTTTCCATATTCCCCTCGGCAAACATTCCTTCCCTAGGCAAGGGATTGATAGGTATATCAACATCTTCTGACAGTCTCACTCGAAACTCTTGGTTTTCTATTCTGCTTAGTTCTGGAAGAAAATAGGATCGATGATGAAGATCCTCGCAAATCTTATCACGTCCACTCATAGCTTCCAGAATAGCTTCATCGGAAGGTAAAACCATGTCTAAACAATCTATAGAATGCGAAGAGTTTTCCGCCCATGCTGGCAAATAGACTTCTTCCAGATCGTCCGAGACTGTTAGAGGATATGGAATGGGATTAGCAGTGGCTTGAGTGATAGCTTGATATGCCACCTCCACTACCAATAATGGCACTTCAAGTTCATGGGGAGTTGGGAGAACCCAAGGATCAGTCCTATCGACAACCGTAGCTATGGACTTCCCCACACTAGTAGAACCAATGTAATTAATCGGGGTTGGAAGATCAAATGTGCCCATCAATGATGTGTACATTCCAGCCCCCATGCTTTGTGTAGCAGGTTTGACCTGATCAACCAATGGCACAGCGGACTCATTAGACTCTAAACGACCTTTTCAGGTAAAATCAAGTTGATCAATAGTAATCAACTTGCCCTCATGTGGAAAAACCACTACACGAAGAATGGCCGATGTAATAGTGGACATCGCATAAGTCCAACTCCTTCCCAGAAGCAGATTGTAGTCCAAGGGAGCATCAATCACTTCTACTTCAACAGACACTGCTTTGCCTACCAACTTAATTTCAAAAGCCGGCAGGATACCATGCGGACAAAAGGATCTTCCATCAAAAGCAGTAAGCAAAGTGTTTGATGGGACCAGCTCTGGGGATCCAAGAGCTTTCCAACAGGTCAAGGACATAACACATGTAGAGGCCCCCTCATCAACAACTTCCCTTCCAATGGTCTTACCACCATGGATGACATCTATTGATAGGGCTACATGGTAAGGCAGGCGGATTTTAACATCAGATAAATGAAATTTCGCCATGAGACTCGAAGAGTCCATGCTGCCTAAAGCTTCTAAGAGGGCATCCCGCTGAGCGAGACAACTCTATAACACCTCTAAAGCTGACATTGCACACGGGGTTTGAGCTAAGTCTTCAACCACGGAGTAGTTCGAAGCAGCCCTAGCATTAGGGTTATGCAAGGTCTTCTTGAAGACACCTTTCGGTATCTTCGGCATAGTTTCAGCAGGCTTTTCTATTTTCAGAGGGTTAGAAGTTTCACCTACAGCTTTACCCTTCTCAGGAGTCTCTTCCTCATAGTTTTTGTTCCTTGTCTGCAACAAAGTCAAAGATCGAACCATGTTGATATAGTTTGGGTCAGGGGTAGTTTGAGTGCCCCCTGCTACGTTAGAAGCTGAAGCAGAGTTATGTCCTTGGGGAAAAGGATCCTTTAGGACAGCCGGTTGTTGAGCTTTAAGCAGCTTCTGGGCTTGATCCATAAGGGGACAAAGGTGAGTAAGGTGGTCCTCTTGGCACAACTTACAAGGGAACTTGACCTTCTTCTTTTCTTTTTTTCCCCCATCATCATTGTTTGCGGGATTTTTCTTGTTTTGGTTTCCCTCTCCCTTCTTACCTTTCTTTTTCTTCCCGCCGGGCTACTGATTGCCCTTCTGAGAGGTTTGTGCAAAAACATTTGCACTCTGGGGGGAGGGGGAAGCCTTTGCTACCTCCACCATAGACTGCTTGAAAGACAACTGATGAAGTTGTTTAGTTAAAGACTCTATGGTGGGAGAGTTAATGGACCCAACCACACCATCGGCATGGGGTCCAGGCTTAGGCTTCTCCACATCGTGCGAAGGCCTCGCTGCCTCAGCGACGATCTCATATAAGATCCCAGATTGTGAATAAATCAAATCCAGTTGTTGGGCCCTGAGTATGGCTTCTTCTTCATTCATCACTCCTGAGGTGGATACGTCCTTAGATATGTATGGCAAAAGAGATTTAAGGAACCACTCTAAAAGGAACTTAGGAAGGATAGTGGCTTTTATAAGGCTCTTTCGCCTCCTCCACTCTTGGATGTGATCTGAGATGTGGGTAGCCTTGTTTTGTCTAAAAGTAGACAACAAGTCTGTTCTGAAATCATATCGGAAGGAAAGCTGAAAGTGGTTAAGAAATGCACTAGCCAAGTCCCAGAAACTACTGAAAGCAGCAGAAGGCAATTCAATATACCATTTTCCCGCAGTACCTGTCAAGGTCCTTTGGAACAGCCTCAACCTAACTGAATCTTCATTCAGCGAATTTGAAGAACACCATAAATGGAAGGTGGTGGCATGAGCCCCAGGATCTTCACCATTTTTTCCTTCGAACTTAGGGATGTCTAACGGCAATTTGGTGGGAACAGGTGGCCACAAGGGGTCATGCTTCACCGGGTCATTTATCAATTTTGACAAATTTGGAAAGTTTAAGGTTGCCAGGAATGGAAGTTTGGGTCGAACCAGGGTAATAAATGTGCCAGCTTGGGGATTTGAGGGACCTGCCCCAGAATTCCCATGGGTAAAAGTGGGGTTTCCCCCTACCACTGGTTGCGAAGTGGGAAGGTTGCTTTGAAACGGATTCCATCCATAAGCCACAGGATTGTGTGTGGGAGTTGCAGTGTGAGAAGTTCGGTTCGTCCCCATAGAAGCAGGGGTCTGAAAGACAGGAGCAGGTATCCCTCCGCTAAACAACAAAAAGGGAGAGCTCGTATAAGGGACCGAAATTGGAGTTTGGAAACTTTTCCCATAAGAGGTGTTGCTCCCAAACTACACTGCTACATAGGAAGGAGATGGACCTACATATGGACTGGATGGGGGAATGTGCCCCCCATTCCAAGGAAATCCTTGGACAACTGCTGAGGATCCTACCGGACCACTCTCAGTAGTATATGGAAAGGAAGAAGGAATCATAGGTATACTGGCGATCCCAGTAACCATGTCACCAAAAGTACCCGCTATGTTTGAGTGAATCGGTGGTTGAACCACCCGGCTCGCTGGAGTCAAAGGTGTAGAAGGTAGACTAGATCTAGGGGCACTTACCGGGGGAGGTAGTACCCCTTCAACCGGAATGGTTGAGGTGAACAAAAAAGGAATTTCTTCCATAGAAGACATGGTCCTACGCACAGGGACACCTAATACAGGTGAATCAAAAGGTGTAACCTGAACGATCACATGATCGTTTAAATCAGTCAAGGGGGTGTTAAATTTTCTTGTAAACTTGTCAGTCTGCAATTATTCTATCTCAACTGTATCAAGATCAAAACGGTTAGCTATCAGTTCTGGTTCACCAAGAACTTCACTTATCCCTACCGGTTCAAATGAACCGTCAGTGTCTAATCTCTGCCTTTGGGGTAAAGGTGGAGGCTCCAATGTGGTGAGAGGAGGAAGGTTTCTCAACCTTCTTGACCTTCTAAAAGGTTGGTCCTCCAGAATTGAAAATTTGACAAATCACACCCTAAGGCCAACTAAACACAGGCAAAACCACAGAGCATACACTATAAAAATACTAAAGCCTCAAGCAATCAAACCAGGGTAAAAGATATACTTTCCCGAAGAAAGATGATGAACGATTACTTGGCGTCCTTGAAGTGGTTCTTAGGCATAAGGGAAGGAATCACCCAACCTCCCTCCTACACTTTCAACAAGGGTTACCTTCCAAGCCCATTCAAGGTGAACCAGAAATAACCTTCCGGTTTACCTAGGTATGAACCCTAAAAGACAAGAGACTAAAGGCTACCTTGGCTATACCAACAGTCTAGGGGGACAGTCGCAAGCCGAACTCGTACGCATGGGTAGGGTAGATGAGCCCGAAAATCTGTCTAAGACAGAATCCCCAGATGCATAAAAGTCCTGAGTTAAGTTTTGACAAGGATTCGAAGGGTTATCTCCTCTGTCCAAGCCTCCACCCAGCCTCGTGCTTAACTTCCGTTTGAGAGGAGCTTCCCAGATACAGTCGATAAAGTCAAGGATTTACCTAAATAAAGGAACACTACGTCTGAGTTTTATAACTTGTGGGAAGTTTACACTTCCTAACCCACAAGTCTAGCCTAAGCTAGTAGGTGAAGGGCCCCTAAAAACAAAATATTACTAGTGAATTTTAATTTATGTGTTCATTTTAAAGGGTTGTTTCTTACTCAAGAGGAAATGGAGTGGTGTACTTGTGGTGTTTTTGACTCAAATAAGAAATAAATGAAAATAAAGTTGTATTCAAAGCAAAATTACCATTATAAAAGAAAACTTCTTTTTCTTTTTTGCAAATATATATTGATGAACTAAATGCAATGTTAAAAGAAACTAAGCCTATATTTTTTGTAGTTTTTGAGATAATATTTTTAAATTGAAATAAACACTACTCATGTAAAAACAAAATGCAAAAGCTTAACAATGTTTTCTTTTCACTTTTAAAAATACTCAAAATTCTACCATGTACCTAAAATGCATTATACTTGAGCAAACTTGAATCAAATAAACTGTATAAAACCAACAAACTGAAGCAAATGGGCTAAGAAAACCAAAAGACAGCCAACAAACCCTAGCTTGGGTGCACATAATGACAAAAACCATTGTAGACTTGTAAAGGCAAGTGACAACCAACTACTATCAAAAGACAGACTGGAAAAACAAATCCCAAGACCCTGATCACTGGTTTGGACAGAGACACTTAAACCCAAAACCCAAACAGGCCAAGCTACTTCAGCATGCAAACAAAAAATAAGCCAAGCAAATGAACCCAAGAGCTTTCGAAAAAGCACGAAGTGTGGTCACCAAAGGCATTCAGACAAGCAACACAGTATTCATAAAGAAAATCAACTCACAAACATGGATTACACAAAGAAAGGAACAAGCAAACCTTAACTTAAAAAATCCCTATTTCCAGGCATATACGCGACTGTATAGAAGGGCAACCCGTGTATGATACGTGACTGTCCAGTAAAGAAACCCGCGGATGTAAGCTTGTATACGCGACTGTGTAGAAGAGCAACTTGCATATAGGTACAATTTTTTTCTCAAAAACAAGAAAAATTCACAAGACTTTCAAATACTGAGGCAAGTATGAACCAGGATAAAAGACCACACACAGACTTCAAAGAAAAGACTAGTTGGGGGTGACAGAAACAACCTACAGTAGTCTGGGCTCCCCAACGGAGTCGCCAGTTCTGTTGTACAGGATTATACACCTTATAACCTAAGGTGTGGGGTTACCAACATACTCAATAAACTTGCAGACAATTGACTCTAGAGTGCAGTAAAGGAAATAGGAGGATGGGAAGGACTTACCCAATACACAACGATTGATCCTAGCTTATCCTCTTCTGCTCTGCTTCTCCTCCAAAGTCTTCAGGGATGCTTTCTCCTTCACCTGTCAAGATTCAATCTTCCAAATACCAGATGATTCATATATATATAAGCAGGTTAGATAAATCATAAACAGAATACTGAAACATAAACATTTATCAAACCACAATACATGAGACACATATGGAAGAATGATTCTCTTTATTAACAATAATGAGGAAGTTCATATTACAACCCAACGCCTGAGACAAGGACTCCTCTGCAACCAAAGGATTCTGAGTTCCACTGCTCCAAAGACTTCTGTATAAACTCCACCAGCATAACTTTGCTCTCCAAGTGTATGTACCAAACACCCTCCCCAAGGCCTGTATTTATACATGGTGAAATAAGGCAGTTTCGAAGGTTGAGGAGGTTGAGACAGTTAAGATGATTAAGGTAAATGGCTTAACTAATATCAAGTAATCGCGTGTTTTTATTTTTAATGTCAAAGGGACACGTCCACGGGTATGAAGAATGACCACTCGCATATGATCCGCGAGTTGCATATATATAGGGTCACGTATATAACTTGACATAGCTAAAAATTCAAAGTAATCAGCTGGATGGATGATGAATGTAGTTTATAATAAGCCTATCTATAGTGTTTTGGGCAATCCTCAATCCATAGATGTCCTTTTGTGTGCTAACATGAGGGATGTCGGCACTCGGACGGAGAGGTGCCATTCAGGTGGATAACATCATTGATCCAGAGTGCACTAAAGCAATCTCCAAGATGGGCCTCCCTAACTACCGAAAGGAAATCCAGTCATTCTTGGGTAAGATTAATTTCGTCCGTAGATTCATTCCAAATTTTGTTGAAGTCGTTAAACCCCTGCAATTTTTAGTTAAAAAGGATGTACCATTTAAGTGGTCCGATGAACAGAAGAATGCGTTTACCAAAATCACGAGAGATATAGAAAAAGTGCTTGCTCTTATGTCTCCATATTTAAGTAAATATTTCATACTTTCTAATTTTGCTACTGACTTTTCTTATGCAGTTGTCCTAACAAAAAAAAATCATGAGGACGCTGATATCCCCATTTCTTTCATGAGTTCGATATTCAAAGGAGCTGAACTCAACTATTACCAAGTTCATAAACACACCTACATGGTGTATAAATCAGTAAAACATTACAGGACTTATCTTTTGAAGTCAAGGACCAAGGTGATTGTCCCATATGCGGCCATTTGCAGTGTCCTCATCCAAAAGGAGTTGGGAGAAAAAAGAGCTCACTAGATGACGACCCTACAAGAATATGATTTGGAGATCAAACTTGCAAATATAGTTAGGAGACAAGGATTGTTTCAACTCATGGCCCAGTCGAATGATCGTGAATATCAGCACACCGATTGGGAACAGGAAGAGGCTACACCTACAGGTTTTGTTAATGTGATCGGAACAACAACATCTAAATGGTATGATCACATCAAGTTATTTCTTCATAATGGGTTTTCTCCTAAAACCCTTGATCCTAAGAAATGTAGAGCATCGAGGCTGAAATCAGCCCCTTATCAACTTATTGATAATGTTATCCTTAGAAAGAATTATGATGGAGTTTTTCTTAGATTCCTTGAAAAGGACCAAACTGACAAGTTCCTCTTTCAATTTCATGCAGGACCTACAGGTGGGAATTTCTTAGGTGATACAACGGCTCACAAAATCATCTGGGAAGGATAATATTGGCCTACCCTATTCAGATATGCTCATGCATATGTCAGAAGATGTGAACCTTACCAGAAGTGTGCTGGCAAGGTCAAGAAACCTGCCTTCCCATTGCATCCAGTAGCAGTCCAATTCCCATTTTAGCAGTGGGGATTGGATTTCGTCAGACCTATCAACCCTGTATCTTATTTATCACAAAAAATACATTTTGACATCCACTGATTATTTCACCAGGTGGGTTGAAGCAGTCCCTCTAAGACTGTGTACACAAACCAGGTAATTTCCTTTCTTGAAAACCAGATAGTCACCAGGTTTGGCACCCATGAGAATCTCATTTTGGACAATACGTCATACTTCCAATCCATTGACTTGACTAGCTACACCCTTGAGAATGGGATCAAGCTTAAATTTTCTGCCAACTACTATCCTCAAGGCAATAGACTTGCAGAATCTTCTAACAAAAACTTAATAAACATCTTGAAAAAGACAATGGCTTCACATCACAAAAATTGGCATACCCAACTCTATAATGATATTTGGGCAGATCGAATCACTCCAAAGGAAGCCATTGGTAACTCCCCTTATTGCCTAGTTTATGGCAAGGAAGTAGTCCTACCAGCTAATCTCACCATCCCTTCATTGCATTTGGCCCAATCCATCCAAGAAAATGATTCTTCTCCATTACAGAAGAGGATTGATTCTCTACTCAAGCTAGAGGAGGATGGAGAAAAGGCCAAGAACAAATTCTACCAACATCAACAGTTGGTGAAAAAATGGTTTGATGAGAAGTCCTCCTTTGATAGAGACTTTTCAATGGGATATTTAGTGTTAATATGGGACAAGCAACACAAACACAACAAGGAATATACCAAATTCCAACGCCTTTGGTTGGGACCATTCATTGTTACAGAAATGATTGGTCCTAGTATTGTTCGGTTACAAACACTGGAAGGAGTTGTTGACATCTATCTAGTGAATGTTTTCCTCCTTAAAAAGTATTTTGTTTGAAAATATTCTTCAACCCTGTACATAGGTTTGGTGTGTTATTTTTCTTTTCTTATTCTTTTTTGATTGCTTGATATTAGTAGACTTTTGGTAATCTCTACACATCTAGAAATCATGGGAAATCAGTCTTTCTCAATTTTCAATACTCTTAATCCAAGCAAATTGTCATTTTCTATCCCCCTTAACTTGTATCAGGATCAGTTATATGTGAATGGAAACCAATCATTGCAAGGTTTCAGATTGATGGGCTCTCGCCCTGATTAGTATATCCTATCTACTTTACTCTTGTGATGAAGGTCATGGAAGAAGAGGTTCGCCTTGTGTAAGGTCTCATTAGAGCACTACAACATACCTTTATAACCTGGTCAGTCTTTCCTTTTTGGAATTCGACCATGGCCATATGCAAAATAATTGTATCATGTGAATTGCAGGATGAGGGGTCTCATTACAAGCCAACTCATTAGGTTCATACGTGCTTAGTGGAATGACATCTTTTCCATACAACTTGGGGAGGTGGCTTCCAATTTTCTAGAAGATGGGAGATCATATCATAGGTCGACTCATTCATGATCTGCGAAGCATCAGTGATTAACACTACCATTATATGGACACCAAGCCATGGTAGTGTCTTGCAATTCATATCCGAATAAAACCCTAATTTTTCCCAAAAAGAAAATTATTGTACATAAGGATGAGGGGGTCTTACCCAAATACAGCCTTACTATGATCATGGACTTGATTTTGGACTAAAATTATCATTAGATGGTTCCCAAGCCATGATAGTTTCTTTCATCCACACCGCTGAAAGACAATAGGTCTCCTTACCAATCCGGCTTGTTCTGTTTCCATGTCAAGTTTGTTAATGGAACTGATCACTATAGCATGGAGTCATGGTCCTATGTTGATAAACACTGTTATTTCAAAAAAAAATTGCTGATAGTTTTAATGGCCTATGTGTGGAAATCCAAAATTGTCAAGATCTGATCCCAGGTTCAACTTGAACTATGTTCCTATGTTAGCCTCACTCCGAGTTATCCTTATCCTTCGTGCCATCTGAACCAGAGTCACATTATCCTTACAATGACCATGGATGAGAATGCATTAATCACTCTTTGATAATCCTTTGTTGGTTTCACTCTTATATTGACATTTCTTGTAATCTCAAGTTGATCATTTAGCTACTAACATATTTAATTGGAAAAGGTTATTGTTTTACAGAGATAACTGGTTCTTCCAGCTAGTCGCCATTTGTTGTAAGTACAACAAATCCCATGTCATTTTTGTTAATGGGAGCCCAATTACACATACAAAGGTAAATGATTGAAATTTTGTATCCATTTCATGGCTTCTTTTTTACTTATCTTGGTTTCTGTAGTCTTCTAACTCGACCAAAACTTCCAAAATCCATGATTGATTTGTGTGTTTTCAAAATGCGAGAAGCTAGTTTTGTTTGGATTTGTTTTAATCTTGCAGCCCACACCTCGCAACCCGCAAGTTGCGGGATGCGGGAAGCTATACTCATATATTTGGAATTATCTCATCCCGGAACCTGCAACCCGCAAATGTGGAATGCAGGATGCAAGAGAATTTTTCAAAGATATGCTTTGGTCAATGCTCAACCCGCATCTCATATAAGCACGAAATGTGGGGTGCGGGATGTCGTTTGTTATGTCACTCGATTTGCGTGTGTCTGCAACCTGCATCTTGTAAACTATGGAATAGGGGATGCAAAGAGGTTTGAATAAATTTTTGTTGTTTTTACATTCCGCTTCCCACATCCCACAAATGCGGAATGTGGGTTACGGAACAATTAATAAAATTTGAATTTTGTGATTTAATCCTGCATCCCATAAAGTTTGGTCTTAACCGTTGATCTTATCCTCATCCTACAGTCTTAATCATCTCCTGCAAATTCTATATATGTTGGTCTTATTGACGATTTCTTTACCATTTTTACCAATGTAATTTGCTACGCTGCATGAATTTACTTTGAGGTTTTTTACCAAGCAACTTTTTCATTATTCTCTCTAGTTACAACTTAGTTTTTGAGTTTCATTTCATAATTTTAATTACTTAATGTTGCTCCAATATAAATTAGTTTTAATTTATGGTTTATGCATCCAATAGAACATTTCGACCTAAAAAACGCCTCAAATTACCCGATGTAAAAACCTGCAGAAAGACATGATGACCAAAGACCTGAATTTCAGTGTCTTCTCTGATACAAGTGGTTGATTTAGTGAGACCTACCAGTGGGATTGGTCAGGCCAAATCTATTCCATTTTTAACAACAATGATCTTTCAGACTTGCAATATGACCAACCCATTTACGAGAGAATTAGGGATTCCAGCATCCACATGATTGCTGCAAGACCTGTCGTTCTCCCTTACAATGACGTGGTCAAATGGATTATTGATCATGCCAATCTAAAAGACCATTATTTTAATAATAGTACTGGGTTGCTACTTTCCAATTTCCGTTCTAAGACTTTTGTAAAAAATTATGCTCTCAAACCTTTTAGGCATCTCCTTAATGTTAATTTTGTCAAAGCTACTAAATCCAGGTATAATTTTGACCAAAGTTTGAAGTCTTGGATGACTGAACAGTGTAAGTTTTCTCAGAGGAAAGATGACCTCTAACCTATTGAATGGTTTAAGGAACCCTATTCCCTACTTGCAACAATGTTGTACAGGCTCTACGGTCTCCCTAACTGTTCCTACTTCAAGGAAGAATGGGCTCTGATTGCCCATCATGTTATAACCACAGAAAATCTCTCCCATTGGCTTCAATTCTATCTTTAGAACTCAAAAAAACCATACAAGAATTTCAGAAAGCTACTGCAAGGAATAAACCTAGATATTTTTTATCTGCCTACATTGTTGACATCTTTTGCACTGAGTTCCGTTATCCAAATTTGGGATGGAGTTGGGTACTACCGGCCCCTCCTGTACACATTATCATGTGGAGCTGTGGGACACCAACTATGTAAATAGATTTTATGAAATTTGTGATAGCTTCCTTGGCTGAGTCTATTTCCTAATTTTCAACAAGGAAGCCCCTGCTTTCTCCCCTGAATCTAAAACCCTTATAGCCACAATGGGGGATTGGTATATTCGTGAGTCATTTGTGTACATCAAGGTCTTTGGAAGCAATGATCCTCATATGCTACCAAAGTTCGTGCCTGACAGGTTGGTTCTTAAAGAGATGTCATTTCAAGTGGTCACCGAGGGGATATATAAGAAGTGTGCAGCACCCCAAAGGAAATTCTGGCCCAAGTTTCCTCAAACCCTTGGATCCTTAAGTATACCAACCTCCAATTTGGCATTAGAACTCAGTGATCACATAGTGTTGCTCAAGCTGGGTTTTTCCAGTAAGAGACAGCATGATCCCAAGGGGATTGTTGATTTTCACCTTAAGCAGAATCACTTCAAAGCAGGGTACACTCATGAAGAAGTCCCATATGACTTCATCTATCAAGGGGTTGATACTTTCTCTGAGGTTTTGGCCAAGGCTAAAAGTAAAGAAAAGAAGAGTCAAACCCTACTATATCAAAAGGAAATCAGGGACATGGTTCGACATTATAGGGCTATGGAATTAGATATTCAAGAAAATATGGTGAAATACAGAGAAGCAAAGGGGGCTCAAGCAACCAAAGACACATCCATAATGACTAGTTTAGCTACAAATAGAGGTAAGAGTCCCATGGAAGAAATCCCACAGGCATTTATTGATCAATAGGTTAAATCCTATTTACATACTTCAGAGTAGATTAAATAGAATCTAAGCAGGATGACTTCGGCATTGGAAACAAGAAATTACAACCTCTCAACTAGCTGAAACTACTCAGGTGACTACTATTGTTGAGAAATCCCAATCTGA
Source organism: Pseudotsuga menziesii (assembly GCA_001517045.1). Lineage (NCBI taxonomy): Eukaryota > Viridiplantae > Streptophyta > Pinopsida > Pinales > Pinaceae > Pseudotsuga > Pseudotsuga menziesii. The sequence continues at coordinate 97,456 of LPNX010575460.1, read as the reverse complement.
ACAAGCCCAGATTGAGGAGAAGCCACTCAAAAAATTGAAGGTTCAAGTTTCATCCATCCTTGCTCCTACTATTTATTTGACCAATTTAGAAGGGGAGGATGAAATTTCCCCTGTGCCTATCACTGTGGAAGCTGGAAATGGTAATTATTCACAAGAGTTTATGAATTTGTTTAATGGCAGCAATGGGAGGTCCTCATCGGCTCTCCCACAATCAAAACCTTCTTCTCAACCTTGTCTATCATATTTTTCTTTACTCCTTTCATCAATCCTAGCCTTATCTTCCTTACCTACTAGTTCTACCATGACACCCGTGATGTCTCAGCTATATCAAGATGCCACATGTTTACCCCATTCTATTACACTTGTTTATTTACAAATGCCCATTCCATCATCCAATATACCTCTAGTTTTTAAAGTTCCACTGCATATTCCTTCTTTTAGTTCAGTACCATCTCATGTTCATGAAAAATCCTCAACACTTTCACCATCGTCACTTCGAGTTACTACTATGCAGGTTTCATCCATTGAAACTTCTATTTTAGATAATCCTTCAACCCCTGGAGTGACTGTTACCCAGTGTGGTACTTCCGCTTCACTCACTTCTCATATTACTATGCCCATGCATTCTCATACTATGACTCAGACCTCTTCTTTGATATCCACAGGTGTTAACGTACCACCCATTGATGAGATGAGAGATGAATTCAATGAAGATTTTGTAATATCTCTGGGAGAGTATCGTGATAGAAAAGCTAAAAAATCAATGGTGAAAAGAGGGAAAAAGAGGAGTAGAGATTAGAGTAATGTGGATCCATCCCTTTCAAATTAAATTGTGTGGATTCAACTATCAGGTGATTCATAGGTGGATTCTACAAATGCTACTTCTGTCCTAGGGACTTTTACGGGTGCTAATTTTGATGTTGTCAATACTCTGAATAGGGAATTCGATAAGCAGAAGGAAGACATTGTCAGATTAAAAGAGGAACTGGAATAGGTCAAAAGACAACATGAGGATGGGTATGATAAATTACAAGTAAGGAATGTTTCTCTTCATGATGAATTATAGAGAGAAAATACTACCAATGCTACTTTGGTACATAAGGTAGTTTTGGTGGAAAAACAGTATGAAGATGCAATTGCAAGTGCAGCTTCATCTTTGTTTTCTAAGTTTTCTCAGGAGGAATTCAAGGAGATAGCTCTCTAGACCAATAGATAGCATCATCATTTAGTCAGTGAGATCCTTAAAACTTTGGATAACATTTTTGAAACTCATGTGACTTTTGATAAAATGTCTGTTGTTTTAGAAGATCTGGTTGAAAAAAGGAAACAAGCTTCAAAAGCATATGATGAAGTTACAGAATGGAAAAAGTATATGAAAGACAAGCCAAATAATGTTACCATTCTCACTAACTTCCAGTTTAAGAAAATCAGGACTATCCTAAGAGCTTGGGAGGATTTAGATGAAATAGACGATGAAGCTATAAAGAAGGCACAAGCCATTTGTAGCAGAAGGTGGTATGATGCAAACAATCTCATGGATGAATTATCTTTTCCTGCAATGGTACTCATTGACAAAGCATGTCCATAAGGGTTAATGATTGAATAGGTTGAATAGAGAAGAGATAAGGTGGAAGAGAAGATCAAGGAGCTTGATCATGTCGATATAGATGATGTGGATCGGTTAATCAAACGCCATTTTGCAGTGGAGGGGAAAATCTACATCTATATTGGTTTTTGGCATAAACTAGCTAAAAATGAAATTGAAGATCACAAATGCAATTCCCAACTTGGAAGTGAATCCGCTAGCTATCCTGATATTGATGAATTGTTATGCATATGGAAAACATGGAGGGATTTCTAGGATATTAGTTTTGTTTAGTTTTGTTTTATCCCCTTTTGAGGGAGATTCATTCTTTTGTAATAATTATTTAAGTGGTAATTCTCGAATGTATCAAGGGACTTTTGGGAGAAGGAAGGATTGGTACAGTAGACTGAAAAACACCTCTGTTTTTCCTAAGGTTTATGCAATTTATTGCAAAACTTTTGAATAAATATAGTACTTTTATTTCATATCTCTTGTATATGATCTAATTGAATTTCTTTGACAAATCTCAATTTTTCTTGTTTTAAATGGTGAGATGTTGTTGTGATTTACTTGCAATTGATAAATGTGTTCATTCATAACCTAGATTTCTCTTTGTTACTGATTAATGAATTGGAAAAGCTTTAAGAAATTTATTCTTTAATTGTCTTTATCTATTCCTGCAAGTGATTGACCAGTAAAAAATTACAGCAAGAAATGTTGGTTTTTCAACTGACATGTGCTATGCAGGCTGACTCTAAATGATATAATATTAGGTTGATGTCAATTGATTTTAAGTTAGGTGATAAGTTCTTAATCTAATTTACATTTTTGTTGATTGGGTGAAGTTACTTGTTTGTTTTTTCACCTCTGGTTTACCTGCAAATCAATTCAACGCATTCTTTAAATAGGTTAAATTTAGAACATGCTTTATTTTACTAGTTAGATCCGAGTTTACTTTTTCTCACATCACATGCCTTGTTTTCTAATCTGGGAAACAAATCCTCTATGGATCAAACTCACAAAAGCCAGCAGAGGCTATTGAAATATCGATGGGAGATCACTACTTTAAATAGCTTAAGGATAAAGAAATACTTACATGGGATTTCTTGAAGCCTTTGGTTGGGTCTTATCCATGTGTTGTAAGAATTAGACACCCTTTTCAACCACATACACAACTGAGGCTTCAATAAGGATTCCATATATAACAAGATTTTCAAAACAGTCAATAGAAATCAACAAGAAAATTTGAAATCTGAAATTTAAAGATTTACCCCATTCAGAGGTTAGATTTCATTCATGAGAGTCTTCTCATAACACATTGTAGCTTCATGTCCTCAGTTTCATTGGGAACAACCATACTTCTTCATTCAGGTCATTCTACCTGCAATCTCTAGGAAGTCCTAATATGATTGTACACACCCACAAGGGTCATCTCCTCATGGAACTACAAGTTCACCTGTAGGCCTCTTCAACCTATACATAGGCTCCACTTTACCTACAGAATATCCTTCAGTGAACTTCCTGCAATACCCTACAAGTCCCACAAAAGATCTTACATCTGTCATCTTCCTTGGAGCAGGACAACTCCTCATGGCCCTAATCCTTTCAGGGTCCATAGATATTCCTTCATCTGAGATAGTGTGACCCAAATAATGAATTCTATCTTTATAGAAGTCACATTTGCTCAAAATTGCATACAACTTATGCTTCTTGAGTAATTTCAAAGTCAACCTCAAATTTTCCACATGTTCTTCCTTATTCTTAGAATAAATAAGAATGTCATCAAGGACAACTAAAACTAACTTGTCCAGAACTTACTGAAAACATTATTCATGAGGCACATGGATGTAGTTGGTGCATAAATGGTACCACTACAAACTCATAAGATCCATACCTTCCTTTGAAGGCTGTCTTATGAAAATCTTCATCCTTGATTCTTACCTGGTGCTAACCAGACCCCAAGTAAATCTTGGAAAATACCTTTTCTCCTCTCATTTGATCAAAGAGGTCATCAATCCTAGGAAAAGGATACTTGTTCTTCATAGTGAATTTTTTCAATTGTTTGTAACCAATACAGAACCAGAGTGTATCATCTTTCTCTTTATCAAACCGAACTGGTGCTCGCCATGGAGACACACTTGGCCTAATATACTTATTCTCCAACAACTCTTGCAGTTGCATCTTCAGCTCTATCATTTCTGGTGTAGTTACTCTGTAGGGTGTCTTGGAAATTGGAGTTGCTCCTCACACAAGTTCAATTGTGAAATCAATGTCCCTCTTTGGAGGAATCCCTTGAACTTCATCAGGGGAAACATCCTTGAATTCCTAAAACACATGAAATTCCTCCAACCTAGGGTTTTCATTATCTGCTACCTCCAAAATGAGCTGCATACACTATGCAACGTTTCCCACAGAACTTCTTTAGCTACATTGCTGAAGACTTCCTTGAAGAGATCACTTTTGGAATTCCTTTCACGACATTTAGGTTTCCTTATTCATGGAAGAACTCAAAAGTCTTGTTGTAACCACCAATATTTTCTCTATGTGCTTCCAAGCAATCTATTACAATGAGAACAACATAGGATCCAAGTGGCAGAACATTCAGATCTACACAGGTGACTAACCCATCCATGACAAATAGACATTTCTTTACCACCTCATTGAATTTACTTTTGGTTCCATTGGCTAGTTGGACTAACCATGATATTATATGCTTTGACTTCTTCAAAGTACACATCTCAACAAGGCCAAGGATGATATAGTTGTGAATGGATCCAGGGTCAATCAAAACAGAAACAATCTCCTCAAAAATCTCACCCTCATCTTCCACCACAGTTGAGTTATGACCTTCCTGGTGGTCTTCTAACACTACACAAATTTTAGGAATGGTCCCTACTTCTTGACCCACAACTTCATCTTCTTGGGTATTGATCTTCTTTGACCTTCTTGGTCGGACCAAGACCAACCTTTCAATCTGCACTATGACTCTACAAAAATGTGTTCGAGAACAACATTGTAAGCTACATAACATTCTTAAGAATTTATGATTTACTTACCTGCATTTGGAAAAATCATGTATTGACAGCTTGTCAAAACATATACTTTTATTTCACTGCTATTTTTCATCTTTTCAGCACCTGTAAATTCCACTGGAAAACTACTAAAAAACTGCTGAAAAACTCTGTTTAGGAGAACTCAGCTTTTCCACCCGATCGACAAAAATCAAGTTTTCCCTCCAACATGTCCAGAAAACTCACCCTTTTCACCCGATCAACAAAACTCCGATTTGGCTCCTGACATACCGACAAAACTCGTCCTTTTATTCCGATCGAAAAAACTTGCCAAACTTTTTGACGTGTCAGAAAAACTCTGATTTTGCTTCCGACAAATCCTAAAAACTCACCATCTTCTTTCGATCAGTGGAACTCATCAAACATTTTCGATGTGTTGGAAAAACTCACCAAGTTCACCCGACATGTATAAAAAAAAACTCATCTTTTCTTGCCGACATGGAATTTTCGACACTCAGAAAAATTCAAAATTTTTATTCTTTCTTTCATTGCCAAAACTTAACTTTCCCACCCAACATGTATTGGCTAAACTCCCCAAGTTTGGCCGACATGTCCATACTTAGAAAAATTTTGAAATTTTTTCTGTCTCTTCTCTATCGTCGGTGAAACTCACCAAGTCCTTTCGATGTGTGTCGATGAAAACCATCCAAAACAACCGATGTATCGACAAAAGATCATGTCTTTTTTTTCCAATAGCTGGAAGATTCCAACACTTAGAAAATTTTTGAAAATTTTCTTCCCTCCTTCATCGGAAAACTTACCAAATTTTTTCGATGGTGGTCTCAACAACCCTTGCCGAGATGTATCGACAAAACTCGTCGAGTTCTCCCGACACATATTGGAACAACTCAACCAACTTAGCCAACATGTATCGGGGAAACTCGGAAAACTCATTCGACACTACAACTTTGAACACTTAGAATTTTTTTTTGAAAATTTTCTTTTCTTCCTTTTTCCCGTTGACTCATCTTATCCTTTCATGCCGACACGATCGCTTCAAGATTCATCGGCTCAACTCATCATTTTTTATCCACTCCATCGACGCAACTTGGGCATTTCAGCCGACATGAATTGGTGGAAACTTGGCTAATTGAGAAAACATGCAAACAATTAGAAAAATTTTTGAAATTTTAATTTTCCTATCTTTCCCTTCGTCGGCTCAACTCAGCTAACTCACCCAACATGTGTCATCTCAAATCGCCTAAATCAATCGACACAGTCAATACTTAGAAAAATTCTGAAAATTTTTCTTCTTTTCTTCCAAAATCGGTGAAGCTTGGCCTTTCATGCTGACATGTATCGCTACAACTCAAACAGCTCAGCTGACATGAATCGACACAACTTAGCCACTCCTTCCGACATGCAAATTTTTCAAACACTTAGGAAAATTCTTGGAAATTATTTTTCGACATCGGCTTAACCCATCCTTTTGCGGTGACGCAATCGGTGCAACTCAGCCAGTTCAGTCGACATGTATTGGTGGAACTCTGCAAACTGAACCGACATAGAAAATTTCCAACACTTAGAGAAATTTATGGAAATTTATCTGTCTGCTACTTTTCCTGCTAACCACAGAGGGCGATTCTTCCTCTATCAACTATTCATCTTGGCCCATTGAGGCCCAATGCTACAACCAGTTCTCAGCAATCTCTTAGCATCACTTCCACCCTCAATCTGAGCATGATTTTCACAAGGAACTAGGGAACAACAGGATTACACACAGTAAGACCATGCACACACAGTCAATCCAGCATACAGTTGGGTTTCACAGACCATCCATCACAACCAATAAACAATTGGGTTTCACAGGCTACTAAGGCAATAAGCCAAATGGCACATGGATTCCTTGGACTTACTCATCCAATCCAACCCTTATATCAAAACACAGTCAACCAATTAATAGATGGGTTCCTTGGAATTTCTCAACCAAGCCAACCTTCACACCAAAACAAAGTAAGTCAATTAACAGATGGGTTCCTTGGATTTACCCAGCCAAGCCAACGCAAGGATTCCCTTCCCATCAAAATGCAAGTTTTGGGTTGTAGAGAAATGTTTGGCAACCACAAACAGAAATGGTAGATGGGGGAAAAAACCTAGGGGAGCAAATCCATGTTCAGGAAACACTCATGCGCATTACAACAGAACAAATGACCATCATTCACACCCAAATCGTGAATCCCAAAATCAGAAAATGCCTATGGGAATTTCGGGAGCAAATCTGGCCTCAGCAAACACCCAAAATGTGAATCTCGTCTACACATTCAATCAGCAACACAAAAAACGAATTCTGGGCATGGAGAAATGAAGAAAACGATGGAGATCGTGAGGGGAAAGCATCCAGCAAGCTCAACTGTGTGAGGAAAGGAAAAACATCCTCTTAAACCCCCAAAATCATGGATCTCTTCTATCAGTCACTCAGCAACACAAAGATGAGTTCCTAGCCATTGAATAATGAAGAGAAATGCAAAAAAACATGAGGGTGAGAGAGCTCATCCTCTTCTAGCTACGTGAGGGATCCCCACATGAATGAGAATGGGTGAGGAATAAAAGACATGGGTGAGTAATGGGATGGGCATGCATTTCCAATCATTTACTTTCCCAAGAAGTCAAAAACACATTTTCTTAAAATGGGTGGCTTCCCAAATTTGAATTTGAATCCCATACTCTTCCCATCCCCATGAATTAACTTCCTCAACCAATTTTTAAATGACTGGGCACAAAATGACAAAATGGGTGGTTGATAGCTTTATGGGTTTTTCCTTAGACATTTAGTTACTTCCAATTGGCTCAAGGATTTGAATGTTTCCCCTCCCCGTTCTTTGTGAAATCATGCCCCCATCTCTTTAACGTTGCGGCGCATAGCTAGTTGTAGTTTTTATTAATTTCCTTTTTCACATGATGTCTCAAAACATATTGTTCCTCCCTAGCACATAAACCATCGACATCGATTTTAAACGTCAATACATAAGACACTAAATCTATGGTGGAGCATTTTCCTTGAGCTCCACACCATGATCAAATAAAAATATTTACATCATGTGCAATTCAATACCATAGGGTCTGGGGTACACATTCTCCTTCCCCTTGGGGTCAAAACCGGGGTGTTACAGTATGCTTCCCGAAGCCCATACACCTAAGGAACACGTGAATGAGGTGCAACTAGCCGGAATCCGGTATCATATGCATATTGATTAGTTTCCCCATTTTCCATAGATCTAAACATATCCTTAATCTTGAATATTAATGTCTCGATACGCTTCTCGTCTCTTGTTGGAACAAAAACTGATTTCACATAGTTAATAATAACAATATTGAAATAGATGGTATAGAGAGGGGTATCAATTGACAACCACTAAAAATGACTGACCTTGTAATACAAGATTGTTAGAGAATTGATAATATCATCCTTCCAATAATATGGAGGAAATTCTCATCTCAATGGGGTAAGCGCTGAAAGTGAATCTAAAGGAATCCATTAAGAAAAATAAGGAAATCAATCACTTGACATGAGGTTGTAAACATTTAAATTATTTTCTACCAAATGGGATACTAATCTTTCAAGCAGCATGGTAAAAAAGGAAGGTATCACCTTCTCTAACACATGTAACGATCTTGTTTGAAACTGCATGCTAAAATACATAAATCAGTTGAATGTGAGATTAAAATGAGCATCCTTTTTTAGATTTTAGGTTCTACCTATCTAACGGGCATGGCGGAACTTAATTTTTTTGTTGGATAGACGAAATGCGATCAAGCTGAAAAAAATAACTAAGAAAATCAAATTATAAAAATGGATCATTCTCCACTCAAGCGTAAAAAGATAAAATTGTAAGAATAATCAACCCATAGTTAGCTACCTTAGACATTAATTAATCCAATTTTTGTCTTATTTGCCTAGTTTCCATATTCCACCTTATGCAAGTTGTCCTCCACACATCCAAAGTGGTCAAACTTGCTAAATTTGAGTCATGGAGTTCTTGGGAAACCACTTGGAATCAAATCTGCTTTATTCCTGGCCTTCCTAGTGCATGTCTGCTTTTTCTGCTTTATTGCCTGCTTTTTCTGAGTTTTAAGGCAATTGGGAAAGTTTGACTAGGTGAATTTAACTTGTTTTTTGTCCTCATCATCCTCCACTCTTTTCTCCTAAGAAAAGCATGTATGATTTGTCCTTCCACCATCTATTAGCTTTCCTAATTGATTTTTCCAATTCGTGAGCTCCTAGACAGATTTGGAAACTGCTTTATGCACCTATGGGGGATTTGCTTAGATTTAGTAAGCCTGATTTTGACCAAATTCAAATGGCATCCTTATGCATTCGAATCTGTCATGTAGTTATTTATTGTGGTAGCCTATGACTTCACAGGGTTGGCTATTGTACACTTATTCAATACAGATTAGTGTTCTGCTCCATATTCAGTCTCCTTTGTGTGTAATTTTGCATGTGTAATTGGAAATTTTTGTGAGTGTAATTGTTCTAACACCTAGGTTCTATTTCCACATGGTATCAAAGCCTTTGTAGATCGATTTCTCTCCTTCCAATTTGTTATTGCAGGTTTGACATCATTGACTGGGAGCATTCTGCTGACTGAAGGGACAATTTCTGAGCTATGGATCAATCTCAGAAGATCATCTTGACTCCATTTAATTTATTTGAATGGAAAACAGAGATGGAGATATTGTTGAGATCGAAAGGCCTCTATAGAGTGACTATGGAAACAAAATCAGAGCCCAATGCAACTACAGAGAAAATTAAATGGCACAACAGGAGGGATGAGGCCTATGGTCTCATGTGTCTTAGCATATCCAGAGACCTCCTCTTCCATCTTGATGGATTAAAATCACCAAATGAAGTATGGGAGAAGCTTGTTGAGATTTTTGGTAAGACAGATGAGATGAGGGGACATCAAATTGAAAATGAATTGATCTCCATGAGTCCCAATAGCTTTGAATCCCTGCAACTCTATTTTTCCAAGTTCAAATCCCTTGTTTTGTAGCTAAAACAGTGTGGGATAGAAAAGAAGGATGAGCAACTGGTTTTGGTCATACTCTTGAAGCTTGTCCCTAACTATTCAGTGTTTTTCTTGACCTTCTATGCCACAAAGTTCACAGCTGCCTGGAAAATGCCTAGCCTTGCAGATTTCATGGAATCTCTCACACAAGAAAAAGATAAATTGGCGATGATGGGCACCATCAAACGTTCCAAAGACCAAGCTCTGGTTGCTACAGATTCGAGGGTGGATTCAAAAGGCAAGAAGAAAGCTAAGAAGCCACCTGAGCAAAAGAGAGACAAGAACAAGTCTCCAGAGGAGCCTCAAGGTTCCAAGAAGAACCCCCAGAAGAAGAAGAACAAAGGAGAAATGAGCAAGTGCACATACTGCAGTAATGGCAATCATTTTGAAAGCTCCTACATGAAGAAGCAAATTGACATGCTGGCCCAATTCCTGGAGAAGAATGGCATCTCCCTTGCAGACAGCTCAAAGAAGAGGGAAGGAGGATCAAATTCAGAAGATAGAGAGAGAGTTCATGCATTGGTTGCTGGCACATCAAGCTCACCTAGTTTCATCATTGATTCTGGAGCTTCAAGGCATATGGTTTCGACCAAGGAGGCATTCACCTCACTTGACATGTCGAAAGGTCCACCAATTGTACTGGGAGATGACTCTCTCACTAAAATTTTGGGCAAAGGGAGGATTGATCTTGACCATGGTAAGTTCAACAATGTATTGTATGTTCCAGGTCTTGCCTCTAACCTCTTATCAGTGTATCAGATGACCCACACAGGGTCTCCAAAGAAGGTCATATTCTCCCTTGATGAATTTGAGATCACAGAGATCTCAAGTGGTAAAGTCATTGCAAAAGGAGTTGCAAATCACACTTCGAAGGTATATATGTTCTGACACTTCCTACCCTACTCAAACCCCTCTGCTCTTCTGATTCATGCTAATGAGGCAAGCAAGCTTTGGCATGAAATATTTGGCCACCTCAATTACAAGTATCTTTCTGATCTTAGTGAAAAATAAATGGTTATAGGGTTAACAAATATTAAGTTTTCCAAAGGAGACTGTCAAGGTTGCATCTTAGGAAAACACCCAGAGCATAAATTTGAGAAAGCTAGTCATGAGAGAACCTTTGCACCTCTTGAGTTGATGCACAATGATGTTTTTGGCCCATTTCCTCATATGTCAATGATTCAGGCCAAATATGCATTGACATTCATAGATGACTTTTCCAGGTATTGTTGGGTTTACTTCCTGAAACACAAGTCTAAAGTTTTTGGCCTCTTCAAAGTCTTTAAGGCTTTGGTTGAAAACCAGTCTGGGAGGAAACTCAAGGTCCTAAGATCTGACAATGGTGGTGAGTATGTCAAGTCTAATTTCATTCAATATTGTTTAGATGCAGGTATTCAGATGTAGCATTCTATCCCTTACACACCACAACAAAATGGTGTTGCTGAGAGGAAGAATAGATCACTGAAAGAGATGGCAACATGCATGATGGAGGCTAAGACTTTGCCATCAAATTTTTGGGCCGAAGCTATAAACTGTGTAGCCTATATCTAGAATAGGGTGCCTCATAAACAGCTTGATGGTATGACTCCTTTCAAAGCATGGAGTGGGCACAAGCCAGATGTGACCCATTTCAGAATTCTAACAGAAAAGAGGAAGGCTTTGCAGCCCCAAAGCTAAGAGTGTCTATTTGTTAGGTACTATGACGATTCAAAAGGGTACAAGCTGATCAATTTGAGAACAAACAAATCCTTCATTGAAAGGTGTGTTTAGTTTCAAGAAGAGCCCCTAGTAGCAGTGGAAGTTGGAGAATCCTCTTCACCACCAGAACCTTTGAATGTAAGTGAAGAGATAGTTGAACTTGCTGATTCTGATATGTCTGATAATTATGATTTAATTGTAGATCCTAACAGTCCTACAATACCAAAATGGGCAGCAAATACCATTCATGCAGCTGGAGAACTAGTTGGAAATCCTAATGATCCTAGGAGGACTAGATCTTAGTTTGAGAGTGCTCTGTGCATGAAAGATCCTATGTTTGCAGAGAATTGCTATCTGATGGTTTAATCAGACCCATATACATATGAATATGCAGAAAATGATCCAAGATGGAAAACAGCCATGAAAGAAGAGTACAGCTCACTCCAGAAGAACAACACTTGGGAGTTGGTTGATCTTCCCCCAGGGAGGAAGCTAGTTCAGTGTAAGTGGGTTTACAAAACCAAATTTGCTTCTGATGGTTCACCTTTGAAATACAAGGCCATATTGGTAGCCAAGGGATACTCATAGGTACATGGCATAGACTACAATGAGACCTTTTCACCAGTGGAAAAGATGGACTCCATCAGGCTAGCTTTAGCCATTGCGGCTTTGAAGCAGTGGGAGGTACATCACATGGATGTGAAGTGTGCTTTCCTGAATGGAGATATCACTGAATATATTTACATGCAGCACCCTCAAGGATTCACTACTAATCCATTTCTTGTGTGCAGGTTAAAGAAGTCATTGTATGGGCTTAAGCAAGCCCCTAGGGCTTGGTATGCCAAGATTGATAGCTTTCTGCTATCACTAAATTTTGTTCGATGCAAGTCAGATCCAAATGTCTATTTGAAGCCGATTCATGGTTCATTAATGATAATTGTTTTGTATGTTGATGACATTCTCATTACAGGAAGCTCAAAGGATGAAATTGCCTCCTTGAAGGATGCAATGAACCATGCCTTCTCAATGACTGATTTGGGCTTATTGAACCAATTCTTGGGGCTTGAGATTGCTCAAACCAAAGATGGAATCAAATTACATCAGTCCAAGTATGCCTTGGATTTGCTGAACAAATTTAACATGAAGGATTGCAAGCCAAGCAAGACTCCTTTCCTTTCAGGAGTTAAGCTTGAAGAAGCTGATTCTTCACCTATGGTAAACAATACACTGTATAGGAAATTGATTGGATGTTTGTTGTATCTTAAACATACTATACCTGATATTTCTTATGCAGTAAGTGTGGCTTCAATATACATGGATCAGCCTCATGAGATCCATTGGAGAGCAGCCAAAAGGATCCTTAACTTTGTTCAGGGAACAAGGACTCATGGGATCTTCTACAAAGCTAAATCTGATCTTGATTTGATTGGGTTTACTGACAGTGATTGGGAAGGTGACAACACAGATCGAAAGTCAACATCATGATATGTGTTCATGCTTGTTGAAGGACCAATCAGCTGGTCAAGCAAGAAACAGAGTGCCATTGCACTCTCATCTACAGAAGCAGAGTACAAAGGAGTTGTAAATGCAGCAACTCAATGTTTATGGTTGTAGGGGTTACTTGGTGAGTGTGGCTTCGAATCAGAATACTCAACTACTATCTATTGTGATAATCAGAGTACCATTTGAATCTACAATGATCCAGTTCAGAGACAGAGAACCAAACACATTGAGATCCATATGCACTACATCAGGCAGCTTGTGCATGATGGCACCATTCACCTACTCTTTTGTTCATCTTTAGAAAAAGTAGCAGATATCTTCACCAAAGTTTTTTGTGAGAAGACATTCAACAATCTCAAATCACTGTCGGGGATTGTTGATCATGCTGTGAAGCATGAGTGATGACAAGATTTCAAATTTTGTTTTACTGTCCATGTTTAAGGGAGGATTTTTCCCATTGGGTTTTTGCCTCTTTCCTTGGTTAAATGGACATGCAGTATGTAAAGGGTGACTAAGCCTTGTTTCTAGGCCCTATAATTTTCTGATATTTTACTCATAAGTCAGCCTTAAGGGGGGGTGTTAGAATAATCAACCCATAGTTAGCTACCTTAGACATTAATTAATCCAATTTTTGTCTTATTTGCCTTGTTTCCATATTCCACCTTATACAAGTTGTCCTCCACACATCCAAAGTGGTCAAACTTGCTAAATTTGAGTCATGGAGCATTTGGGAAACCACTTGGAATCAAATCTGCTTTATTCCTGGCCTTCCTAGTGCATGTCTGCTTTTTCTGAGTTTTAAGGCAATTGGGAAAGTTTGACTAGGTGAAGTTAACTTGTTTTTTGTCCTCATCATCCTTCCACCATATATTAGCTTGCCTAATTGATTTTGCCAATTCGTGAGCTCCTAGACTGATTTGGAAACAGCTTTATGCACCTATGGGGGATTTGCTTAGATTTAGTAAGCCTGCTTTTGACCAAATTCGAATGGAATCCTTATGCATTCAAATCTCTCATGTAATTATTTATTGTGGTAGCCTATGACTTCATAGGGTTGGCTATTGTACACTTATTCAATACAGATTAGTGTTCTGCTCCATATTCAGTCTCCTTTGTGTGTAATTGGCAATTTTTGTGAGTGTAATTGTTCTAACACCTGGGTTCAATTTCCACAAAAATTATAAAAAATAACTCTCTCGGGGAAAAACAATAAACATAAAAATGTGCACTCACCTTTTCCCCATCGTTTGAATGTGGAATGCATAGTATGTTAGGATAGGCATTTGAGACTGAGGTGATGAAGTGCACTAGGAGTCTGGGAAGACAAAAATTACATGGCCATTTTCTCAAATTCACCACTAAGTGTAGCGATTGAATTCATTCACATCAAACATCATCTCATAGGATATTTCTATAAATAGGGATTGGGAAACATACAATTCATTCTATTAAACAAAAGTAGATTTTATCTTTTACGATGTGGTTTAAAATAGAGCACAGTGCACAATCCATTAGATAGAGTTTCCTTGATATGTGTTTCACGTACTTCTACTTTTAAGAGGTCCACTTTATCTTAGCTACATCATTTAATTTTTTTCTGACAAATGGCCAACAATGGTCAAAAGTAATCAGCAGGGTGACTCGTGAGTCGTTTCACGTATTGAGAGTGTATTCCTGCATGAATCCATTACTATTTCATCATATTTCAATGATTTGCAACTATTATTAGCTTGCTAACATGTGGATGTTAAAAGTTGTATGACTAGCAAACTTCTTATCCATATGGATATAATTACTAGAATTAATCCACAAGCGAGAATAAGGAATCTGACAGGAGCTGCTAACAGATCGATGTGTTTCTATGAATGACATTCTGCAGTACTAATGATCCGAAATAGATAATTCTAATTGCATCTAAATGGGTTAAAATTCTACCATTTTATCTATCATCATGCAGAGGAGTTGTTTGGTAATACAATTCAGGTGGATTGGAGAAAACAACTCCAAGTTAATCTTGGCTTTAATAAGGAAATTATTTTTTATATTGCTCGAAAATACATTTATTCCCAAAAGTATAACATAAATTCCAAGCAAACAAAAGACTTTGAGATATCCACACCCAAATTGGATTAAAGATTAAACGACATGGCATAAAATTATATATATATATATATATATATATATATATATATATATATATATAATTTGAGTGGATTGGAGAAACTCCAAGTTAATATTGGCTTTAATAAGGAAATTATTTTTTATATTACTCGAAAATACATTCATTTCCAAAAGGACAACATAAGGTCCAAGCTAACAAAAGACTTAAGATATCCACACCCATATTGGATTACAGATCAAACATATGATGAAATTATAAAGGATGTTAAATATCAATATTAATTATTAATATTAATATTTATTGATATTAATAATTAATAATTAATAAATAGTTATTAGTAAACTATTCTAAAATGACGCATCCTTTCATGGATAGTATCCAAAGTGTTTTACCATTAATATATATATTGCAATCACTTTATAATCTTTCATCATCATTCATCTTCAATATTTATTTTATATTTTCAATATGGAGTTATTTTCCATTGGTTGATTATTCAATGGAGTAATTGTTGAGAATATTCGGATACAGATATTACATTGGTATCAGAGCCAACCCTTCCTAGGGCTTCTGTCGAATCTTGATCTCCAGCTTGTGGCCAAAATGATCAAGGTTTCCTTGAATTTAGGTCTTTGACCTCACAGTGGCCTTTATCCATCCATATTCAGAATATCTCTAGTAAAAATTGGTTTTGGCCATTTGAATTTCATTGAAGAAGTATTAATTCCACTCCAAATATGAAGTAAGAACAAGAGAGAAAAATGAAAAACAAAAAAAGAATTTTAACAAAAGAAATAAAAGGGGAAAAGTTCAAAAACGTAATTCGTAACACCACCCATGGTTTTATGAAATAACCCATCGTTTTACGAAATAGCCCATGGTTTTACTTACAATATCTAAATTATAAACAAATTTTATAAAGTATGCTTTGATGACAAAGCATCATGAACCAGAAGGAAAGGCGAAAAGTTCAAAAACATAATTCATAACACCACCCATGGTTTTATGAAATAACCCATCGTTTTACGAAATAGCCCATGTTTTTACTTACAATATCTAAATTATAAATGAATTTTATAAAGTATGCTTTGATGCCAAAGCATCATGAACCAGAAGGCAATATGTGTGTGTGTGTGTGTGTGTGTGTGTTAATAATATATATATATATTAACATTAATATTTATTGATATTAATAATTAATAAATAGTTATTAGTAAAATATTCTAAAATGACACATCCTTTCATGGATGGTATCCAAAGTGCCTTTACCATTAATATATATATGGAACTCACTTTGTAATCTTTCATCATCATTCATCTTCAATATTTATTTTATATTTTCAATATGGAGTTATTTTCCATTGGTTGATTATTCAATGGATTAATTCTTGAGAATATTTGGATATGGATATACATCACTTCCCTAAAAATACAACACATTAGTTTAGCAATCCGAAGATTATATCGCCTAGTTTCATCAAGCATCGTAGTTTCAAGCTCACAACATCATGAAAAGTTGTAATGAGAAAGAGAACAAAGTCATAAAATAAACTATGATTTGAGGACAAAGCATGTTTAAGGGCAAGGTAATGTTATGAATAAAATAATAATAAACATCAATATATATATATATATAATACAATAAACTATGCTTTGAGGACAAAGCATGTTTAAGGGTAAGGCAATGTTATGAATAAAATAATAATAATAAACATCAATATATATATATATATATATAAAATAAAAAACAAATAATAATAATATAATAATATAATATTAATTAGTGAAAATGTGTAACTCTTTATGAAAAGTTGCATTAGACACCATTTAAACAATTATATATATACGGGAAAGTCTATCTTGTAAAAGATCGTATCTATTTCATCATATATATATATATATATATATTCATGGATTATTTGTATTTTAGAAAGTGGAAGTTCGAGAAGCTATAGTAAACGGTTTTTAACCGTTACAGTGGTATCAGAGCTATACGACCCTTGGCCATTATTTACACCTTGTGTAAATTTGATTTTTAACCACTATATTAAAAAAAGGTAAAAGTAAATCCACACATGGTTTCTTAATAAGTGGGTTTGGGTTTATTCTCCAGCAACAATCAAAAAACAAGATTTGAACATAGGTGGGGAAGGTAACAATCATTCCTCCCAACTACCCAATCTATACCATTTTACAAAAACTAAGAGGAAAATAAGATTAGAATAACATCAAAAGAATATATTTTACAAGAATCATATTGATTATTGTTTATTATAAAAATTTATATATTGAATAAATTTCAAAGAAACTCGCAAGAATATGGATTTTAATGTTGAAAAGAAGGAAAGGTTTCCTATCACCTTACAAAGAAATGTTGCAGTACTATTTAGAATTAAAGGGACACTTGTAGGGAAGGATATCACCATTTCTATTACACCTATTGAAAGTGATAATTATATTAGTACTGAATTCGCTAACCATTTAGTGATTCTTGAGTCAAATATAGGTGAAGAGCTAGTCTTTTGGGGCAGGAAACAAACTAAAATAAGTGGCTTACAACTGAATGTTGGAGATTATATGGTCACATCGAAATTCATTGTTAGTTCCTTATGGAGCTTTGACAATGACATAATTTGGGGTTTACCTTTGTTAAAAACATTAGGGACTTTCATATTAAATACCGAAAAGAAGTTTATGACATTTTCCTATAAGCAAAAGAGAATTAGATTTCAATATATTACAATGAAATTAGATTTAGAAGCTCCAACATCTGAAGACTTCAAGCATATATCAAAGATGATTTCACAGGGTAATCAGAAGTCAGAACAAAAGAAAAAAAGAAGTTGAAAAGTTTGTCGCTGGTAAGGAGGAAGAAATTAATCATTTGAAGAATCATAGTCAAGATTTGATCGCACCGATTAAGTAATTAAAAACGGAAAAAATATCGCAAGAAGAAATCTAAGAGAAATTCCACCAAAAGGAAGTGGATCTCCATAATAAATTCAATAAGAATCTATTATAAAAAAATGAAGAAAATTCTCACGTAAAAAATTTGAATCAAGAGTTGACTGAATAAATTAAAAAATTAAAAAATGAGAAGTCAGAAAAATCCTCAGAGTTATTATCAACAAGTAAATTGCGAGAATCATAAACAGTTGAGGTTCTTACAAGGGTTCCACAAACGGCTCGAATGCCTTATCGTCACCCAAATCACAGAAGTCGATACAACCAACATCAAAGTAAATAAAAAAATAAACACCGTTCTTCTTATAGACAAACCAACTACAACCTTGAAAATGAACAAAAATAACATCAAAAACTTTTATGGAAGCCTAAATTAAGAAGTTTTGTATGAGCAGCCAATTATCAAACAATTCCCATGAAGGTAGATTTGGGATGGATCACTTCCCAAAAAATGAAACACATTATTTTAGCAATCCCAAGATTATATCACCGAGTTTCATCAAGCATCGTAATTCCAAGCTCACAACATCATGAAAGGTTGTTACGAGCAAGAGAACAAAGTCATACAATAAACTATGCTTTGAGGACAAAACATGTTTAAGTGCAAGGCAATGTTATGAATAAAATAATAATAATAATAATAATAAACATCGACATATATCCATATACACATATACATATAAATAATAATAATAATAACAACAAACAATAATAATATAATAACAACCTACACGGGTGTGGCTCATTGCCGGTTCAGTTGTTATGAAGTCACTTGTTGTAAATTGGAGGTCACGAGTTCAAAACCCACTCGGATTTACCTGTGTCCCATGTCTTGCGACAGGTGTGGGGCACCTAGGGGTATAGTGGTAGCAGGAATGGATCCTAGACCCTGTGTCATGTGAGTACTAGCCCATCTCCAGCTGCTGATTCCCCTAGTTACAAAAACAAATACAAAAAAATAATAATATAATAATATAATATTAATTAGTGAAAAGGTGTAACTCTTTATGAAGAGTTGCATTAGACACCCTTTAAACAATTATATACACGGGAAAGTCTATCTTGTAAAAGATCATATCTATTTTATCATTTTGTATATATATATTCATGGATTTTTTGTATTTTAGAAAGTGGAAGTTCGAGAAGTTACAGTAAACGGTTTTTTATCATATATATATATATATATATATATATATATATATATATTCCAAAGAAAAAAACCTTTTATTCATAGAATAAACATGAACTGCTCTGATGAGCTTACATCAAAATTCATCCTTATAGGCTTACATAAAACATCCTTACAGGCTCCCATCAAAAACACAAACCAACTTTTATGGTTTCCTTCGAAAACCATAAGAAGTCAATTTGTTTACAAAATTTGAATAAGTATTGATTTGAATCGTTTCATAGTGTAGGGTTGAAATCTTATCTGCTACTTCTTCTATCTCCAACATTCCTGGTTGATAAGCCAAAGCTTGTTTTGAAAGGATATCAGCTTCTTAGTTCAATTCTCTATATATATGTGCAAAGGATATCCTTCCAAACTGTGATTTCAGAAAGTAAATGTTGAGTGAGGAACTCTGATGTTATTTCTACCATTTACCCAGTCCACCACAATTTTGGAATTGCCGAAAATCTGGATGTCCCGTATTTGATTGTTAAGGGCCACTTTTAAGGCTTCCCATAATGCAACAAGTTCTACCCTATTATTCGAAGCTTTTGCCAAAGCATATTTGACGAGCAATTTTTTCTTTTAAGAGATGTGTATGAATTCCCCTGCACCTCCCAACGTTGGTTCACCCTGGTTGGCACCGTAAGAAAAGGCCCATAGAGCATCACTGTTTAAGTGACCAGAGCTCTGATAATTCTCTTTTATATGTGGCAATGTTGATCTTGTGCTCCTGTATCTTATTCATTAGTAGAGTAATGGTGATGTCAGGAGGTGTCCATGTATTATTGAAAATAGATCTGTTTCAAGCCTCCCATATACTGTAAACAAAAAGAATAGTGAAGGCTTCATATGAACCTACCCCCTCATCAATCCACCATGTTTTAGTTCGTTCCTTCAAGGTTTCACTTTCTCTTTCATGGGATCTTCTTGATGTGAGCTTTCCTATCACACCTGTCCATACGATTCTTGCATATGTGCACAAGGAAAACACATGAGAACTCGTTTCATCTCTCATTTTGCACAATGTGCATATTCCTGGGCCTTCAAAACCTCTCTTCTTTAGCATTTCCCATGTTAATAATTTATTTGATAATGCTAGCCACATTGTGATAATGGTATTCAGAGGGATTTGAATTTTCCATAACCTTTTCCACCACCATTGGTCCTCCCTCACTATGAGTTCTTTAATTGCCACTTCATAGCCTAGTTTGGCATAATAGTGCCCTATTTTTGTATTTTTTGTCCAAATTATCTTGTCTGGTTCTAAACTTAACTGGATAAATTTGAGACTAATAAATTAAGGAATCTATTCCATTCTACAGCGTGATATCCTATTAGACCAAGATCCTGGGCACTTTTCTACTTCTCCTCCCTCTTAGGGCCTAATATGAACATGTGTCTACTAGGGAGAAAATTCGTTGTGACCTTAGAAGGTGTACCAACCATGGAGATAGCCTAAAAATTTCTCATTACCCAGCCCAAGGATATTCTCCCACTCTCACCCTTCTTCCATCACCTATCTTCCAGGAAATCCACTGAGAAACTAAAGGATAGTCCAGGATCATTGCCTTCCAACCAATTGAACCATTATTGAAAGTTTTATCTGGATTTCTGATCCATTCTATTAAGTTGGATCCATAGCAATATTTAGACAAAATTATCATTCCCCATAGTGTTTCATAGTTTTGGAAGAATCTCCACATGGTTTTTTGTCATAAGGGATTTGCAGAACAACTCTAAATTATTTATACCCCATCCTCCTAGTACCTTTGGTCGAGCTAGGATCTTCCACTTTACCAGGGGAATTCCCTTAGATTGCTTGCTTGCTGTGAACAAAAATGGGGAGCATTTCTTTCTGATTTTTGTCCAAAATACCCTTAGGTATATATGCCGTTGAATCCCAATACACTGATATGTTTTGCAAGACTTATTTTAGGAGTATTAGCCTTCCCCCTCTGGAAAGGAACCGATTTTTCTAGTTGTTTATCCTTCTCTCTATATTTTTGAATAACCAGACCCAATCTTGGAATGAGTAACAATTTGGTTTCAGCACAAATCCCATGTATTTCAATCCCTCCTCGACGGGAGCGATTTGATAAGGTAATATCTCCCTTGTCCTCTGTAACATATCATCAGGGAAATCATTATGAATGAGATTGGATTTTTCCATGTTGACCACCATTCTTGTGGAACTTTTGTTCTTGTCTATCAGAGCAAGGAAATCCTCAAGGTTCCTGATGGATCCTTCACCAAATAACAGTACATCATTTACAAAGAGAGTGTGTGTGATTTTTTTAATATTGGACACTTTCATTCCCTTTATCATCCTGTCTTGTTTGGCTTTGTGGATGATCCTATTCATTCCTTCTAGCACTAGAAGGAGGATGAAGGGAGAGAGAGGGCATCCCTGCCTTAAACCTCTTGAGGGGAAATTTTTTTTTGAAGGGGGTCCATTGATTAGAAAAACAAAAGAGGTGGATTGTAGACAACCCGTAATCCACTCTACTACTTCCAGGGATACTCCAATTTTTATCAATAACATTCTTACAAATGTCCATCCTACCCTATCATAAGCTTTAGATAAGTCTAGCATTAAAGAAAAAACTTTGTTTTTCCTTTTTTATCATGTGAACTGTCTCTTGAGCCAATGACACTGCATTATGAATCTGTTTGTTATTTAAAAAACCAAATTTTTATTCAGAGATAATTTTAGTTAGAATTGGTTTGATCCTCAAAGCTAAGACCTTGGCAATGATTTTGTAAATCATGTTGCAACAAGGGATAGGTCTGAAATCATCAAATGATTGGGATTTCTATTTTTTGAGAATTAGGGTCAGAAAATTTGAATGTAAACTCCCCAACACTTTCCCAGAACCCTATGATTCTTTAACCACCTCTAGAATACCATTTTTCATCATATCATAAAATCCAAGGTAAATTTCCAGAGTAAAACCATCAGGCCCAAGGATTTTTCCTTTTTGAAAGGAATGTAAAGTATAACTGATCTATTCCTCTGAGATTTATTTTGTGAGTTCTTCGTTCATTTGTTCAGTTATCATTCTTGGAAAAAACCCTAAAACTTCCAGAATTTCTTGAATTGGGCACCCTTCTGGTTCTTTGAAGATGTTTTGAAAAAATACACCCCTGCTTCTCCTTTCTCCTCAAAAGAGCGTACCAATATTCCCTCCTTGTTTCTGATTTCACATATAGTGTTTATATTTCTCCTGTGAGAGGAATACCTATGAAATAATTTGGATTTCTTGTCCCCTGCCTCAAGCCACAATGTCCTACTTTTTAGGCGTAGTATTTTTTCTTCATTATCCAGAAGAATTTATTTATTTTTCTCCAAGGATTTCAACAGATATGTTTCTTCAATGCTGAAAATTCCACTCTCATTTTCCTGGAATAATACCTCTAGCCTTTCTTCTACTTCCTTCAGTTCTTTTTGTAAGGATGCCTTATGTATTTTGTCCCATTCTTTGGAAATTTTCTTTTCCCTAGAAAGGTTGTCTACAAACTGTTGCATTGCAGTTTGATTCGGTTATCTTCTAATGGGATGCCAAGCAATTTGAATTTGGACTCTATATTGTTCATCTTCCATACAAAGGAGATTAAATTTAAAAGGGGCTGGAGATTTCTTGTGTGGGGGTATTACTAACAAGGAGATAGGTATGTGATCATAATCCCCCATGTCTTTACTATAGATTTTAGGGTTAGGTTTCCACTTAGGTTATTTTCTTTGACCAAGAATCGATCTAGTCTTTTAGAGATGGCTTGTAGTACCTCCTCTCTTATTCCTCCAGGTTGGTTCAAGTTTTAGAGGATCAATATCCACCAACTTATCTTTTTTAAATAAATTCAAGAAAAAAAGAGTAAGGGCATCTTGTCTGGCATTTTTGCCCCAAACTTCTCCCACATAGAGGGTTAAATTTAGGTTTCCCCCTAAGATAACATTGGTTTGATCCATTGCTCCACTAAGACTGAACTTTTCCAAAAATATTTTCCCTTTGTCTTGAACATCTTGAAACACTTCCTGTTTGGAGAGCTCTCTATCCTCAACATCACTACAACCAGAATTCTCCGCGACTGTGATTACTGGTTTTTCCTTTTTCACCCATATCTTCTTATGAATGGGTTTCATGGAAATTTTTGGACAGTCCTACATGTGACCGACTTTCCTTCAACTGAAGCATCTGAAAGGAATCTTCCAATAGTCCAGCCGCTTCCACCTGGTGATTCCATGCATCACTATCTTAAGCTCCTCATATAATCCATCCCTCATGTCTAATTCAACCAGAATCTTGGCACATCTCTGGTCTAATTTGGTCTCTCAATTGTCCTCCAAGGCAATGAACTTCCTTATCATTTTTTCCTATGGCTTCAAGTATCTTGGGTTGCCAAAAAACCATCGAGATACCTGGCAGGATGAGCCAGACCTATTTCACGTTATGAGGTGCTTTGTAAGCATTAAAATCTATCGTCCATTTTCTGAGAATCAAACTCGATGGACCCCAGCTCCAGTTTTTGTTTAAGATCTTGGTGTTATCCTCCATGCTTCTGAATTTGATTAAGAACCATCCTATGGGAAGCATGTAGAAGGTTGGTTCATAACCTAAGATATTACCCCAATTCTCCTTTATCTAGTGTTGTAGTGAGGGTCTTTGAGGTTATCCTTCCACATAAGCGCCCCACCAGCGCCTGGGCCAGGAATTTTGGAATTTGATCGAAGGTGGTATCCTTGCAAACAAGTAATTATGGGATTTCCTTTCATGCTTTCATGCCATGACATTTCTTCAGTTGAGATGTTGCCTTCTTCATACTATCCTTATTTTTCCCTGCGTCATCCATACTATGGTTTTTCGTGGATTCCGTTGGCAAGTTTTTTCCATTAACACCTTCCTCCCGCGCCATATCCTTCGAGCGTGTGGATTGAACCTCGTCATGAGTGCAAAAAAACGGATCACAGTCCCTTTCCTTGCGTAATCAACCTCCTCAATGCACATGCTTGAAACGTCCTATCGAGCCCCTCCTTACTCATGTGGCTCATTCTCTGCTACCTTAAGACATTAAAAATTTAAAAAGGTGGTGTTGCGTTTCTCCCTCCGTGCCAAGCCTCGCCTTCGAGCCTCTTGCCGCAAAGCAACATCGTGGCCTCTGTAGTCTACCATATGAAAATTTATATTTATTACAACAAAGTATTATAATTAATTAGTATATCATAATAAATTTGTTTGTATATTTGAAATTGCAAAGTGTAGATCAATATTTCTTTCATAATATATATATATATGACAGCCAAGTTTAAAAGGAAGTCCCATAACAATCCAAACTACATGCCATCTGCACGAGAAGGAGGTAAACGATTCCTTCGTGATACCTGAAAAGCCACTAAAGCTAGGGTATCAAGTATTAGATCCCACAAATTAGGATCTCATGGGTACAATAGCATTCGTGGTAACTTGATAAGTCTTTTTTTATACCAAGAAGTGCCTCTTATCCATGCATCAGCTACCAATTATTATTTTTTATAATTATTTATTCAAATATAAAACACAATCTTCTTTTAATTAAAAATATTACCACAAACTATATATAATTTATAGCTCAATCACTAACATTTTATTTATATTTTTTTATTATCATTTTTTTCAAATTACATACATCCATTTAAATATCTATTTATGATATTTAAACATATATGACCCTTAGATTCAACGAGTACTTCCTATAATATCTCTGTCATAAAAACTAAAAAAAAAACTGTACATGAATATCATTAGTCAAAGGAAAATGCACCTTGAAGAACATTTATTTTTTCTTAATTTCCCTATACTTTCATATGTGTGAGGCATCCACTTGCATTTGTCCTTTTTAGTCGATTTTTATATTTGTGTGACACGTTACAAACGGTCATCATATACAATATTATAATGGTATCTAAAAATAAGTCTTTTTAAAATGTTTTGTTTCTTCATTTTTAAATCTTTTGTTTCCATTTCATTATAAGTCTTTCTTTTCATATAAATAAAATGCTTCATCGAATCTTATTAATTCTTTTTTACCTCTCTATCGAGGCTTTATTTCACATGATCGAAGTTTTCTTTGATCAAGTTTATTTTCTTCACATTTATATCAAGTTTTTATTTCATAGCGAATGTTAAAAAGTTTTGATCTAAATGGTCCAAACATCTCTCAAGATCTGATTTAAGGTAAGTTTCCAAAGAATTCTCAATATCCTGGAAAATTGGTAATGCCATAATTGTAATGCAAATCAGGAGATAAACCTAAATTGAAATTCTAGTCATAGCATGAGAGTTGGGATCTTTTGTTTTCAATTATATATTTTTCATTAATTTTTTTTTTAAGAAAGTTAACAAGTGAATTTTATTCACAATAACTATTTAATTTTTAAATATGAGCATGATCTACACATAATGTAGTTTATCTTTCATATTTTTTAATTTTAACTTTTTTTTTTAAATGTAATTTTTTTAAGTTAACATTTTAATGTTTGAATTGCATTTTATACACCTTTGTGTTTGCAACAAAAATTTTTATCATGTTTATGTAGAGTGGTAAGAAAAATTACTCTTTTTTTTATGAATAAGAAGGGTTCATTCTATTACTTGAATTGAAAAAAGAAAATTGTTACATATTTGAGTCTGTCCAGAACATGGAGTTAGACTATAGTTATGAGACCAAAAAATGATGTAAAGTCCAAACAAAGAATCTGGACATAGTGTTAGCTTCCCAACCATTATACATTGGCAACTTATCAAGCGAAAAAAACATAAAGGGGAGGGTTGGTCCTACAATGAGCCATTGACAAACCAAACTTGACAAACCAAACAGGGAGCAAAACTGGTAGATTTGGAGAGATCAGTTAATCTTTCCTTGTGGACTCAGCCTCGTCATCATTTTCCCTGCTTGTTTCGTTCTCCTTGGAATCGTGGTCTTGATTCTTGGCTCCCTGAGGGCATTGGAAAGGTGGCTCCGAGATGTGGATAATGTCCGCCATATGAGCAAGATTATGGTAAACCTCTTCCTTGAATACGCTAACTGTAAGTTTCACCATATCACCAAAGCTTTCCATTTCCCTCATAGCTCTCGAGAGTATATATTTCAACCTCCAGTATTTTGAAATAACCACATTGGGCCCAAACCAAAGATTAAATTCCCCAAAGAGTTCATTTTGCATTAAAGCAATGGAGTCACAAATGTGAGTTTGGGTATCCTCACATAAGAGGGCTTCCCAATCTATGTTTACAGTGTCTTTCCCTTGAGAAATCATGGAAGAATATTTTTAGAAAGACGACCTTCGAATGTTGGAACGTGGAGCGGTGGGATGTATGTGACGATCTTTCGCAGGGGAGGAGTAGTGCCAGGGAAAACTAGGATGATCAATGTTTGCAGGCAAGGAGAGCCAAAGAAACTTTCCTTAGACTGCTTTAAGAAGATACAATCTTTGTTCACAGTGTTCATCCTGTGAACAAACATGGCTGTGTGGTTTTGATAGTCCTTCTAGTACCAGAGCTATCATGATTTGCAACATGGTGGAGCTACTCCTTGTATCTTTGGCAGTTTGTATATCAAAATACATGCACTAGGAATCCATCATTGCAGGTGTGAATGACAATTTAAACCTGGGGTTTGTGGGGGAAGGTCTTCCTCTTTCCTTGGAATGTGCCCTATCTCCCTCACCCCACCCGTCTTCCTTGTTGGGAAAGAAAAAATTACTCTTTTGAAGAGTAAACATCCACAAGAATTCCAAATATCTTTTCTAATTTTTAGATGTGTAATTTCACAACTATCGAAAATAATTATTTATACATTTTAGAAAAAAAATGAATTAAAAATCTAATAGTAAAACATAAATAGGAAATGATATACCATTAGATAAAGAACTCAATTACGAATCCACCATCATCAAGTTCATTGAATCACCACTTAACACAGAAGAGATGAAGGGATGTCACCCCCCAGGAATTAGAGTTGTATAAAATATTAAAAAGGGGAAGGATTGGTAACTTTATTGGAAGGGGAAATATTGTCCAAATTAGCATGTCTGGTTCTGAACTCAGATGGATAAAATTTGAGACTAATAAATTGAGGAATCTATTCCATTATGTAGCGTGATCTCCTGTTAGACCAAGTTCCTAGGTACTTTTCCACCTTCTCCTCCCTCTTAGGGCCTGATCTAAACATGCGTATGCTATGGAGAAAATTCATTGTGACCTTAGAAGGTGTACTAACCATGGAGATAGCCTAAAAATTTCTCCTGCCCAGACCCAAGGAGCTTCTCCCACTATCACTTGTCTTCCATCACCAATCTTCTAGGAAATCCACTAACCAACTAAAGGATAGGCCATGATCATTGCCTTCCAACCAATTGAACCATTCTTGAAAGTTTTATCTGGATTTCTGATCCATTCTGTTAAGTTGAATCTAGAGTAGTATTTAGACAAAATTATCCTTCCCCATAGTGTTTCAGAGTTTTGGAAGAATCTCCGCATGGTTTTTGCCACTAGGGATTTGTAGAACAACTCTAAATTATTTATACCCCATCCTCCTAGTTCCTTTGGAAGGGCTACAATCTTCCACTTTACCAGGGGAATTCCTTCATCCTGCTTGCTTGTTGTCCACAAAAACGAGAAGCATTTCTTTCTGATTTTTGTCAAAATACCCTTTGGTATATATGCTATTGAAGCCCAATACATTGGGATCCTTTGGAAGACTTCTTTTAGGAGTATTATCCTTCCCCCTCTAGAAAGGAACCGATTTGCCCAATTTTTTATCCTGCTATCTATCTTTTTGAATAACCAGACCTAATCTTGGAATGAGAAACAATTTGGTTTCAACACAAATCCCAGGTATTTGAAGCCCTTCTCGACAGGAGTGATTTTATAATGTAATATCTCCATTTTCCTCTATAACATATCATCAAAAGGAAATCATTATGAATGAGATTGGATTTTCCCATGTTAACCACCATTCCTATGGCACTTTTGTACTTGTCTATTAGAGTAATGAAAGCCTCAAGGTTCCTAATGGATACTTCACCAAAGAAAAGTACATCATCTACAAAGAGCGTGTGTGTGATTTCTTCAGTATTGGATACTTTGATGCCCTTTATCATCATGTCTTCTTTGGCTTTGTGGATGATCCTACTCAGTGATTCTGCCACCAAAAGGAAGATGAAGGGAGAGAGAGGGAATCCTTGCCTTAAGCCTCTTGAGGGGATAAACATTTTTGAAGGGGATCCATCCGTTAGAACAACAAAAGAGGTGGATTGTAGACAACCCATAATCCACTCTACTACTTCCAAGGCTACTCCAATTTTTATCAATAACAGTCTTACAAATTTCCATCCTACCCTGTCATAAGCTTTAGATAAGTCTAGCTTTAAATAAAAGGCTCTTTGTTTTTCCTTTTTGATCGTGTGAACTGTCACGTCCCCTCATCTCCAATGGGGATGTGACTATGAGTTGCTGCTATCATTTAAGCGGTGATCTAAGCCCCATGAACATAATAATAAAAACACATTGAACTAACATACATAGATGTATAAAAAATGCAATTATATAGCAGAATCAAATTCATTCATTCAAGCATTCATCATCTTCATAATAATCTATCAAGAAAATAAAGTTGCAGAGGTTAAATACACAAGAGATACTTATCTTGAAAGGAGCTTGTACCACAACCAGCTATGTCGCTGCAACATTCCACCTAGCCATAGGCCAGTGTGCTAATCAATATCTCAGCAACACTGCCACCCCCGAGATGGGCATGATTCCCACAAGGAATAAAGGAACAACAACAGGCTCACACATAGCCAAAGACATATCAAACTTTGGTCAAGCCAAAACTACATTTGGGTTTATCAGGATGCTAAGGAGGTGGAAAGGTTGAATTTCTAAGCTAGTGAGCTCAACCACAGAGCTATGGACACCTACACAAGATCTAGCTTGGATTTCCCAACACCTACACACCCAAAACAAGGAAGCATCCCCTTATCTGCTACACAGTCCCTCAGGCTATGCCTTCCATTTTAGTGCTCTTCAGGGTGTGCAAAGAAGAAAAACCATCCCCTCTTGATATATCTATGAGGTTCCTTTCCACACTAGGTTTATCAAGCTAATTCTTCCCTCTTCCACTCCAAACCAGTTCAGATCGAAACACAGGATTCCCACACACAAAATACAAGTTTTGGGTTTGAGGAAAAACGTCTCGGGAGCCAAAAACGGAAATGGAAGATAGGTAAAAAAACCCCTTGATAGCAATTCGATTTCCAGAAACTTTTATGGGCTTCACATGGCCAAAACGACCTCAACACTCACCCAAAAATAGTGGGTGTCTTCTACCATTCGTTGTGCAACCAAAAACGGGTTTTCCTAGTCGAGTAATGAGGGAACAGCAACAAAAATGTTAGGGGAAGAGCCCAACCACTGAGCTTTTCCAAATCCACTTCCCAACCATTGGGAAAAATGAAGAAACAACCAAAACATGAATGGGAAAATGCACAGGAGATCCAAAAACGCGAGGAAGAGGAGGACGTGAATTCCTAAGGGAATGGGCAGCATTTTTGGGCATTTACTTGGCCCATAAGTCAAAAACATGTTTTTCAAAAATTGATGCCTTCTCAAATTCAAATTTGACTTCCATATTCTTCCCATACCCATGCAATAACTACCTCAACCAACTTTTGGCAGAAATAAATGATCGAACACAAAAGACAAAATGGGTAGTTAACAATTTGATGGGTTTTCCCTTTGACATTTAGCTTTTCCCCATTGGCTTAAAGGTTTGAATATTTCCCCTCCCTTATCGTTAGGAAATCATGCCCCCATCTCTTTAATCTTGCATTAGCATAGCTGGTTGTGGGTATTTTAATTAAATTGCATATGTACATGATGTCCAAATTATAATTTGTTGGGCTAGCACAAAATACCATCGGCATTGATTTTAATTGTCAAAACATAAACCACTAAATCGATGGCGGGGACTTGGCCTTTAGTGCCACACCATGATTAAATACAATATTTACATAATATATATTTTAATGCAAACGGGGTCAAAACCGGGGTGTTACATGAACTGTCTCCTGAGGCAATGACAATGCATCATGAATATGTCTGTTATTTAAAAAACCAGATTGTTCTTTAGAGATAATTTCACTTAAAACTGGTTTGATCCTCAAAGCTAAGACCTTGGCGATGATTTTGTAAATCATGTTGCAATAAGAGATAGGTTTGAAATCATCAAATGATTGAGCTTTCTGTTTTTTGGGAATTAGGGTTAGAAAATTTGAATTTAAACTCCTGAGCACTTTCCCAGAACCCTGTTATCCTTTAACCACCTCTAGAATATCAATTTTCATCATATCATAAAAGCCAAGGTAAAATTACAGAGTAAAACCACTAGACCTAAGGTTTTTTCTTTTTTGAAAGGAATGTAAAGTATAACTGATCTATTCCTCTGATATTTCTTTTGTGATTTCTTCGCTCATTTGTTTAGTTATCATTCTCAGAAAAAACCCTAAACCTTCCAGAATTTCCTGAATTGGGCACCCTTCTGGTTCTCTGAAGATGTTTTGAAAAAAATCCACCCCTACTTCTGCTTTCTCCTCAAAAGAGCGTACCAATATTCCCTCCTTGTTTCTAGTTTCACATATTGTGTTTATATTTCTCCTGTGAGAGGCATAACTGTGAAAGAATTTGGAGTTCTTGTCCCCTGCCTCAAGCTACAATGCCCTACTTTTTAGGCATAGTATTTTTTCTTCATTAGCCAAAAGCATTTCTTTCTTGTTCTCCAAGGATTTCAATATTTTTGTTTCCTCAATGCTGAAAAGTCCACTCTCATTTTCTTGGAATGATACCTCTGGCATTTCTTCTACTTCCTTTAGTTCTTTTTGTAAGGAGGCCTTGTGTATTTTGCCCCATTCTTTGGAAATTTTCTTTGCCCTAGAAAGGTTGTCTACAAACTGTTTCATTCCAGTTTGATTCAGTTCTCTTCTTATGGGCTACCAGGCATTTTGAATTTGGACTCTATACTGTTCATCTTCTAGCAAAAGGGGATTCAATTTAAAAGGGGCTGGAGGTTTCTTGTCTGGGGGTATTACTAACAAGGAGATAATTCTGTGATCAGAATTCCCCCATGTCTCTACTATAGATTTTAGGGTTAGGTTTCTACTTAGGATATTTTATTTGACCAAGAATCGATCCAATATTTTAGAGATGGCTTGTGTAACTCATCTCGTATTCCTCGAGGTTGGTTCAAGTTTTAGAGGAGAAATATCCACCAACTTCTCTTTTTCAAAGAAATTCAAGAAAAACAGAGTCAGGGCATCTTGTCTGACATTTTCACCCCAAATTTCTCCCATAAAGAGGGTTAAATTTAGGCCTCCCCCTAAGATAACATTGGTTTGATACATTTCTCCACTGAGACTGAACTTTTCCCAAAATATTTCCCCGTCAAAGAAGGGTCCATACACATTTAGAATTGTGAATGTTATCTGTGATTCTTTGTCACTAGTTTCGTTTCTAAAATTGAATTGTATTTTCTTGTTGCAATGTCCAATACTGGACTCCATGCTGTTAAAAAACCTCCCAAGTGCCCCTCAGCATCTAAACTTTCCATTTCCTAGTCTTTGAGGATCTCCTTGACTATGGCTTCTACTTTTGAACCTTCTAACATAGTTTCTTGGATCATTAAAATTGTGGTTTTGAGGTTGTTGAGCAACCTTTTTAAGGGGGTCTTTTTAGAGCCCCCCCCATCCCTCTTGAATTGTAAGAAATAAGATGAACCAGGAACCCTCTCAAGGGGCTGTTACTCTAAGAGCCCACTTTAGTGATGCATGTTTCCCTTGTTTAATATTTAAGGCTTCCTGAACTTGAGCCTTGGAGAGTAAGGTTTTTCAGCCTAGTCTAGGTTTTTGTGAGGAATTGAGATCCAATCCTCCAGAAAAGATCCCTTCCTCTGATTTATCTAAAGAAGAGCTTCGAGACCTAAGTTCATCAAATCTTTTAAAGTGGGTTAATTAATAATTTAATAAAGTTTTTATATAACAATGTTAATAATTTTTAAAAATCTTTACAATAAACAATATCAAATTAAAAATTTTAACAATACTCTAACTAAGCAAACTTAACCTAAATCTATAAACTTGTTTTATAACTCATTAG
Organism: Pseudotsuga menziesii; assembly: GCA_001517045.1. Classification (NCBI taxonomy): domain Eukaryota; kingdom Viridiplantae; phylum Streptophyta; class Pinopsida; order Pinales; family Pinaceae; genus Pseudotsuga; species Pseudotsuga menziesii. The sequence goes on along the minus strand of LPNX010575460.1, from coordinate 65,146 downwards.
TTTAAACTAATTTTAAAAATTGGTTAATTTTTATAATAGTAAATTACAAAATTAAGAATTTTTAAATAAAACAACTTAAAACAATTTAGGGTTTTTAGTCGTTCCTTCCATCCATGAACTCCCTGAACCGACATCCTCTTGTCACCGCATCCTATCACTATTTATTCAGCTCTTTCACTCTTCATGTTACTCAGTAAACTGTCCTGATGATGGATCCTGTTTTGGATTCGAAACGTCGACATACAATCATGAATACTGTGGTTTTTTCGATTCTTCCTGAAATTAACCACCACAGAAGTCTAGCTACATATATTTGTTACTTGTTCTTCATGAAGAATTGTAAATGTTAGATACCAAAAAGTGTCTATTATCTATGCATAAGTTACTAATTATTATTATTTTGATAATTGTTTATTTCAAATATCAAACTCATTCTTATTCTTTCTTTAGTTAAACAAATTATATGCCATAAACTGTCTATAAATACCACCAACTGATTGTAATATATGTATCAATCAATACTTACTTTTTATTTGTATTTTCCAAAACTTGTCAATAATAATATTTTCCAAAACTTGACAATAATAATAAACTGTCTATAAATACCACAAACTGACTATAATATATGTATCAATCATCACTGTCTGTAAATAATAAACTGTTTGTAAATACCACAAACTGACTGTAATATATGTAATAATAAACTGTCTATAAATACCACAAACTGACTATAATTATGAATCCACCATCATCAAGTTCACTGAATCACCACTTAACACAGAAGAGATGAAGGGATGTCACCCCCCAGGAATTAGAGTTGTATAAAATACTAAAAAGGGGAAGGATTGGTAACTTTATTGGAAGGGGGAGGATTGTCCAAATTAGCATGTCTGGTTCTGAACTCAGATGGATAAAATTTGAGACTAATAAATTGAGGAATCTATTCCATTATGTAGCGTGATCTCCTGTTAGACCAAGTTCCCAGGTACTTTTCCACCTTCTCCTCCCTCTTAGGGCCTGATCTGAACATGTGTATAGTATGGAGAAAATTCATTGTGACCTTAGAAGGTGTACTAACCGTGAAGATAGCCTAAAAATTTCTCTTGCCCCGACCCAAGGATCTTCTCCCACTCTCACTTATCTTCCATCACCAATCTTCTAGGTAATCCAGTAACCAACTAAAGGATAGGCGATGATCATTTCCTTACAACCAATTGAACCATTCTTGAAAGTTTTATCTGGATTTCTGATCCATTCTATTAAGCTGAATCTAGAGTAGTATTTAGACAAAATTATCCTTCCCCGTAGTGTTTCAGAGTTTTGGAAGAATATCCGCTTGGTTTTTGCCACTAGGGCTTTGTAGAACAACTCTAAATTCTTTATACCCCATCCTCCTAGTTCCTTTGGAAGGGCTAGGATCTTCCACTTTACCAGGGGAATTCCTTCAGCCTGCTTGCTTGTTGTCCACAAAAATAAGAAGCATTTCTTTTCTGATTTTTGTCAAAATACCCTTTGGTATATATGCTATTGAATCCCAATACATTGGGATGCTTTGGAAGACTTCTTTTAGGAGTATTATCCTTCCCCCTCTAGAAAGGAACTGATTCGCCCAATTTTTTATCCTGCTATCTATCTTTTTGAATAACCAGACCTAATCTTGGAATGAGAAACAATTTAGTTTCAGCACAAATCCCAGGTATTTGAAGCCCTTCTCGACAGGAGTGATTTTATAAGGTAATATCTCCATTTTCCTCTATAACATATCATCAAAAGGAAATCATTATGAATGAGATTGGATTTTCCCATGTTAACCACCATTCCTATGGCACTTTTGTACTTGTGTATTAGAGTAATGAAAGCCTCAAGGTTCCTAATGGATACTTCACCAAATAAAAGTACATCATCTACAAAGAGAATGTGTGTGATTTCTTCAGTATTGGATACTTTGATGCCCTTTATCATCATGTCTTCTTTGGCTTTGTGGATGATCCTACTCAGTGATTCTGCCACCAAAAGGAAGATGAAGGGAGAGAGAGGGAATCCTTGCCTTAAGCCTCTTGAGGGGATAAACATTTTTGAAGGGGATCCATTTGTTAGAACAACAAAAGAGGTGGATTGTAGACAAAACCCATAATCCACTCTACTACTTCCAGGGCTACTCCAGTTTTTATCAATAACAGTCTTACAAATTTCCATCCTACCCTGTCATAAGCTTTAGATAAGTCTAGCTTTAAATAAAAGGCTCTTTGTTTTTCCTTTTTGATCGTGTGAACTGTCATGTCCCCTCATCTCCAATGGGGACGCAACTACGAGTTGCTACTATCATTTAAGTGGTGATATAAGCCCCATGAACATCATAATAAAAACACATTGAACTAACATACATAGATGTATAACAAATGCAATTATATAGCAAAATCAAATTCATTCATTCAAGCATTCATCATCTTCATCATAATCTATCAAGAAAATAAAGTTGCAGAGGTTAAATACACAAGAGATACTTATCTTGAAAGGAGCTTGTCCCACAACCAGCTATGTCGCTGCAACATTCCACCCAACCATAGGCCAGTGTGCTCATCAATATCTTAGCAACACTGCCACCCCCGATCTGGGCATGATTCCCACAAGGAATAAAGGAACAACAACAGGCTCACACATAGCCAAAGACATATCAAACTTCAGTCAAGCCAAAACTACATTTGGGTTTATCAGGCTACTAAGGAGGTGGAAAGGTTGAATTTCTAAGCTAGTGAGCTCAACCACAGAGCTATGGACACCTACACAAGATCTAGCTTGGATTTACCAACACCTACACACCCAAAACAAGGAAGCATCCCCTTATCTGCTACACAGTCCCTCAGGCTATGCCTTCCATTCTAGTGCTCTTCAGGGTGTGCAAAGAAGAAAAACCATCCCCTCTTGATCTATCTATGAGGTTCCTTTCCACATTAGGTTTGTCAAGATAATTCTTCCCTCTTCCACTCCAAACCAGTTCAGACCGAAACACGAGATTCCCACACACAAAATACAAGTTCTGGGTTTGAGGAAAAATGTCTCGGGAGCCAAAAACGGAAATGGCAGATAGGTAAAAAAACCTCTTGATAGCAATTCAATTTCTAGAAACGTTTATGGGCTTCACATGGCCAAAATGACCTCAACATGCACCCAAAAATAGTGGGTATCTTCTACCATTCATTGTGCAACCAAAAACGGGGTTTCCTAGTCGGGTAATGAGGGAACAACAACAAAAATGTTAGGGGAAGAGCCCAACCACTAAGCTTTGCCAAATCCACTTCCCAGCCATTGGGAAAAATGAAGAAACAACCAAAACATGAATGGGAAAATGCATAGGAGATCCAAAAACGCGAGGAAGAGGAGGACGTGAATTCCTAAGGGAATGGGCAGCATTTTTGGGTATTTACTTGGCCCATAAGTCAAAAACATGTTTTTCAAAAATTGATGGCTTCTCAAATTCAAATTTGACTTCCATACTCTTCCCATACCCATGCAATAACTACCTCAACCAACTTTTGGCAGAAATAAATGATCGGACACAAAAGACAAATGGGTAGTTAACAATTTGATGGGTTTTCCCTTTGACATTTAGCTTTTCCCCATTGGCTTAAAGGTTTGAATATTTCCCCTCCCTTATCGTTAGGAAATCATGCCCCCATATCTTTAATGTTGCATTGGCATAGCTGGTTGTGGGTATTTTAATTAAATTGCATATGTACATGATGTCCAAATTATAATTTGTTGGGCTAGCACGAAATACCATCGGCATTGATTTTAATTGTCAAAACATAAACCACTAAATCGATGGCGGAGACTTGGCCTTTAGCGCCACACCATGATTAAATACAATATTTACATAATATATATTTTAATGCAAACGGGGTCAAAACCGGGGTGTTACATGAACTGTCTCTTGAGGCAATGACAATGCATCATGAATATGTTTGTTATTTAAAAAACCAGATTGTTCTTCAGAGATAATTTCACTTAAAACTGGTTTGATCCTCAAAGCTAAGACCTTGGCAATGATTTTGTAAATCATGTTGCAACAAGAGATAGGTTTGAAATCATCAAATGATTGAGCTTTCTGTTTTTTGGGAATTAGGGTTAGAAAATTTGAATTTAAACTCCTAAGCACTTTCCCAGAACCTTGTTATCCTTTAACCAACTATAGAATATCATTTTTCATCATATCATAAAAGCCAAGGTAAAATTACAGAGTAAAACCATCAGACCTAAGGTTTTTTCTTTTTTGAAAGGAATGTAAAGTATAACTGATCTATTCCTTTGAGATTTATTTTGTGATTTCTTCGTTCATTTGTTTAGTTATCATTCTCGGAAAAAACCCTAAACCTTCCAGAATTTCCTGAATTGGGCACCCTTCTGGTTCTCTGAAGATGTTTTGAAAAAAATCCACCCCTACTTCTGCTTTCTCCTCAAAAGAGCGTACCAATCTTCCCTCCTTGTTTCTAATTTCACATATTGTGTTTATATTTCTCCTGTGAGAGGCATAGCTATGAAAGAATTTGGAGTTCTTGTCCCCTGCCTCAAGCTACAATGCCCTACTTTTTAGGCGTAGTATTTTTTCTTCATTAGCCAAAATCATTTCTTTCTTGTTCTCCAAGGATTTCAATATTTCTATTTCATCAGTGCTAAAAAGTCCACTCTCATTTTCCTGGAATGATACCTCTAGCATTTCTTCTACTTCCTTTAGTTCTTTTTGTAAGGAGGCCTTATGTATTTTGCCCCATTCTTTGGAAATTTTCTTTGCCCTAGAAAGGTTGTCTACAAACTGTTGCATTGCAGTTTGATTCGGTTCTCTTCTTATGGGCTACCAGGCATTTTGAATTTGGACTCTATATTGTTCATCTTCCAGCGAAAGGGGATTCAATTTAAAAGGGGCTGGAGGTTTCTTGTCTGGGGGTATTACTAACAAGGAGATAATTCTGTGATCAGAATTCCCCCATGTCTGTACTATAGATTTTAGGGTTAGGTTTGTACTGAGGATATTTTCTTTGACCAAGAATCGATCCAATATTTTAGAGATGTCTTGTGTAACTTATCTCGTATTCCTCCAGGTTGGTTCAAGTTTTAGAGGAGAAATATCCACCAACTTCTCTTTTTCAAAGAAATTCAGGAAAAACAGAGTCAGGGCATCTTCTCTGACATTTTTCGCCCCAAATTTCTCCCACAAAGAGGGTTAAATTTAGGCCTCCCCCTAAGATAACATTGGTTTGATACATTTCTCCACTGAGACTGAACTTTTCCCAAAATATTTCCCCGTCAAAGAAGGATCCATACACATTTAGAATTGTGAATGCTATCTGTGATTCTTTGTCACTAGTTTGGTTTCTAAAACTGAATTGTATTTTCTTGTTGCAATGTCCAATACTAGACTCCATGCTGTTAATAAACCTCCCAAGTTCCTCTCAGCATCTAAACTTTCCATTTCCTAGTCTTTGCGGATCTCCTTGACTATGGCTTCTACTTTTGAACCTTCTAACATAGTTTCCTGGATCATTAAAATTGTGGGTTTGAGGTTGTTGAGCAACCTTTTTAAGGGGGTCTTTTTAGAGCCCCCCCCATCCCTCTTGAATTGTAAGAAAGAAGATGAACCAGGAACCCTCTCAAGGGGTCATTACTCTAAGAGCCCGCTTTAGTGATGCATGTTTCCCTTGTTTAATATTTAAGGCTTCCTGAACTTGAGCCTTGGAGAGTAAGGTTTTTCAGCCTAGTCTAGGTTTTTGTGAGGAATTGAGATCCAATCCTCCAGAAAAGATCCCTTCCTCTGATTTATCTAAAGAAGAGCTTCGAGACCTAAGTTCATCAAATCTTTTAAAGTGGGTTAATTAATAATTTAATAAAGTTTTTATATAACAATGTTAATAATTTTTAAAAATATTTACAATAAACAATATTAAATTAAAAAAATTAACAATACTCTAACTAAGCAAACTTAACCTAAATCTATAAACTTGTTTTATAACTCATTAGTTTAAACTAATTTTAAAAATTGGTTAATTTTTATAATAGTAAATTACAAAATTAAGAATTTTTAAATAAAACAACTTAAAACAATTTAGGGTTTTTAGTCGTTCCTTACATCCATGAACTCCCTGAACCGACATCCTCTTGTCACCGCATCCTATCACTATTTATTCAGCTCTTTCACTCTTCATGTTACTCAGCAAACTGTCCTGATGATGGATCCTGTTTTGGATTCGAAACGTCGACATACAATCATGAATACTGTGGTTTTCCCGATTCTTCCTTAAATTAACCACCACAGAAGTCTAGCTACAGATATTTGTTACTTGTTCTTCATGAAGAATTGTAAATGTTAGATACCAAAAAGTGTCTATTATCTATGCATAAGTTACTAATTATTATTATTTTGATAATTGTTTATTTCAAATATCAAACTCATTTTTATTCTTTCTTTAGTTAAACAAATTATATGCCATAAATTGTCTATAAATACCACAAACTGACTGTAATATATGTATCAATCAATACTTACTTTTTATTTGTATTTTCCAAAACTTGACAATAATAATATTTTCCAAAACTTGACAATAATAATAAACTGTCTATAAATACCACAAACTGACTGTAATATATGTATTAATCAATACTTTCTTTTATTTGTATTTTTCAGAACTTGTCAATAATAATACTAGTCGTCGTCCTTCCTATGCTTCTCTATGAGTCAACGTTTTACAAGGCAATTTGTCCTTTTAAGTCGATTTTTATATGTGCGAGGCATTTGTCCTTTTTAAGTCGATTTTTATATTTGTGTGACACGATACAAACGGTCATCATATACAATATTATAATGGTATCTAAAAATAAGTCTTTTTAAAATGTTTTGTTTCTTCATTTTTAAATCTTTTGTTTCCATTTCATTACAAGTCTTTCTTTTCATATAAATAAAATGCTTCATCGAATCTTATTAATTATTATTTTTTACCTCTCTATCGAGACTTTATTTCACATGATCCAAGTTTTCTTTCCCCCAATAAAATGTTTTTTATTTTCCTCTTTGATCAAGTTTTTTTTCCACCAATAAAATGTTTTTTATTTTCCTCTTTGATCAAGTTTTCTTTCCACCAATAAAATGTTTTTTATTTTCCAATACATGATCCAAGTTTTCTTTCCACCAATAAAATGTTTTTTATTTTCCTCTTTGATCAAGTTTATTTTCTTCACCTTTATATCAAGTTTTTATTTAAGATAATCCAAAAGTAAATGTTAAAAAGTTTTCATCTTAATGTGGTCCAAACATCTCTCAAGATCTGATTTAATGTAAGTTTTCAAAGAGTTCTCAATAAAACTTGGTATTGTCATAATTGTAATGTAAATGAGGAGATCTTTTGTTTTCAATTATATGTTTTTATTTTTTAGAAAGTTAACAAGTGAATTTTATTCATAATAATTATTTAATTTTTAAATATGAGCATGATTTACACAGAATGTAGTTTACCTTTCATAATTTTTAATCTTAACTTTTTTTGAAAATTATATTTGTTTAAGTTAAAATTTTGATGTTTGAATTGCATTTTATACACCTTTGTGTTTGCAACAAATTTTTTCTCATGTTTATGTAGAGTGGTAAAAAAATTACTCTATTTTTTTTTATCAGTAAGAATGGTTTATTCTATTACTTGAATTGAAAAAAGAAAATTGTTACATATTCGAGTCTGTCCAGAACATGGAGTCAGACTATAGTTATGAGACCAAAAAATGATAATGTGATGTAAAGTCCAAACAAAGAATCTGGACATAGTGTTAGTTGCCCAACCATTATACATTGGCATATTATCAAGCAAAAATACATAAAGGGGAGAGTTGGTCCTACAATGAGCCATTCACAAACCAAACATGGAGCAAAACTGGTATATTTGGAGAGATCAGCTAATCTTTCCTTGTGGACTCGGCCTCGTCATCATTTTCTCTGCTTGTGCCTTTCTCCTTGGAATCATGGTCTTGATTCTTGGCTCCCTGAGGACGTTGGAAGGGTGGCTCCAAGAGGCGGATAATGTCCGTCATGTGAGCAATATTATGGTAAACGTCTTCCTTGAATATGCTGACTGTAAGTTTCACCATATCACCAAAGCTTTCTATTTCCCTCATATCTCTTAAGAGTATATATTCCAGCCACCAGTATTTTGAAATAACCACAGCGAGCCCAAGCCAAATGAAATTCTCCAAAGAGTTCATTTTGCATTACAGCAATGGAGTCACTCTAATGCCTCTTTTAGCTAGATAGCCCACTCAGGTTGAGCTAGCACTGATATGGTACAATCCTCAAATATCTTACTCTTTATTACTTGTAGGGCCTGATCGACACTTGGATACTCAGATTCAAAAGCGAAGGTGAGTAGGAAGCTATCTATCATTAGTGGCCATGTAGTTGTTCCTTTGCGCAGTTCGGTCTCTGTATACGAGTTCCTTGGAACTGTATCCAAAGTATGAATGAATCGGTGAACCCATTCATTCTCGGGAATGTCCGACCAGCTCTGTTCGCATGTCTGAATATGTGTCCTGGGGTCACTCTCTCCTGTGTATTTCTGCTGGACATACTCCCTGTCAACAGAAAATCTGATCGCCATAAATCTTTTAATATCATCCCATGATGTGATGTTCTCTTTATGTGCATACCACCATCTTGCAGGTGTGGCTCGTACTGCAAGGTCCATAGCTGCGATCCTCTGCTCGTGAGGAATCTGTTGTTCAAACTGCTCAAGGAAGTCCTGGATATCTGTTAGACCATGAAATGATGGAATCTCATTGATCTCTGCGCCAATCCATCGCAGTGACTTAGTTAAGTACGCGCATCTGCGCGCTGAGACTTCGTGAAGTATGTTCTACCAATTCTCTAGACCAACATCTGAATTCGATGTGCATGAGCTGTCACATCGCCAACTAATGTTCCCTTCTTCAGTTGGATTGACATAGTTGCTATGGTTTGTGGTCATCTGATAGAGACTTTCCATGTTACGTGCCTCCTCCTCTGCTCGGATAGGTTCGATATATCTAGGACCCTGAAAGGGGTCCAACGGCGCGATGACCCGGATCTGCGCGTCCTCAAAGGTCATTTGTCTTCTCTTTAGGTCGATAATAGCCATGTTACCGATCGCCCAATCAATGCCTAGTAGTGCTGGATACGGTCTACTATCGCCAATGATTTCTATAACTTCAAAGTCCGCGAAGCTGCGAACTCCATCAATGTCAACTGGTACTTGCGGTAACCGACCCAGAGGTGATACTCGCTGCTGATTAGCTAATCTCAGATGGATAGGCGATCTGATTAACTTAGGGCTACCCATCTGTTCCCATGTCTGCTTAGTTAGAACATTCACGTCTGATCCTAGATATAGGATCACTTCATCCATTTCAAACTCTCCAACCTGCGCTGTGAGTCGCATCTCTCTTCCTGTTCTTGTATGTCCTGTAATATTATGAATAGCACGTGGTGTACTGCTCATGGAAGAAGATGAATGAAACTGATCTATGATGCGCTGAAGTTCTGTGATAGCTTGCTCATTTCTTAAGAGTTTTAAACAACTCTGCAGGAAGGAATGTACATTTCCTGTCATCTCGTCCTCATCGCATCTTTTTGATGTGGTATCCTGCGATGTCTGTACAAGGCTATCGCCACAAGGTGCTTGCTGCAGTATGCCCCTAAACGGCGGTACTTGCGATTCTGATTTTGTAGGTTCATCAAAGAAAGACTTAGCTTCCTAAAATGTCTGTTTGTTCTTCTGCAGGTCGAGTGGTGTTGCTTTACTAGGAGCTCTGCGCACCCACTCCTGCCCTGTGTTATTTTTCGTCTACTGCGATGTGCCATTGGTAGAAACACCGCTAGGAGTCATAATATTGACTCTTGGTTCTGGCTCTTTCTGCTCAGCAGCAATAAGCTGGATGTTCTGGTGTACTGTTGGCTTAGGTTCTCTGATTTTAGCTATCAAGGTAGGGCACTCCTCTATAGTATGATCATAAGATTTGCAGTAGTTACAAGTGGTAGTGGGGCTCTGACAGTCCCTAGCATAGTGTCCTACAACTCCGCAGTTGTAATAAGTAACTGGTCCACGACCACGGCCAAAACCTTCTCCTCGTGCAAAGCCTCCTCCACGGCCTCATCCTCTGAATCCTCCTCCACGACCACCATAAGCCGGATCAGGCTGTGGTCCTGCTGTTGGACCCTGTGTCTTTGACTGGTCTCTGTACAAGTCTTGCTTTGCTCCAACCATGAGATCATAGGCTCTGCAATCGTGTTCATCATGGCCTACAGACTTGTAGAAGATGCAGTATAAGTTCTTAGGTGTTTGCATGTACTTCTGAAGTAGAGGGCACTGGTGAGGTAGATGTCCTTGCGTTTTGCATATTTCACACCACGGTCCGTGGGTTTGTGGTAAGGGGTTAGGAGCCCCTGTTGCTATATATTCTATAAAGACCGGACAATTTTCTTTACTATGGCCTTGTGCTTTACATTTTATGCACCATATGACTTACGCAACTTCTTTCCCTTTCTTAAGTTCATGCAACTGTAATGTGAGATTAGCCAACTGATTTTGTAAAGTTGCCATGCCTGTACTGCTCTCAGCTAGAGGTGAAGCCTCTAGTTTCATTGCCATCTCCAACGCGTCATCCTGCATCTGGATTTTCTGCTGCATTAACAAAAGTCTAATGTGAGGGAGCAGCGCTGCAATAAACCATTCCTTATGCTGCTCCGGCGCGAAATCAAAACTGACTTGGTTGATAAGGGTTTTGAATTTCTGATCAAAGTCCCACACCGACTTTGTAGGTAGTTGCTTGATGTATTTGAGTTCTGTAATACACTGTGACTCAGACTTAGGTTTCTTAAACTCTTTATCATGGCGGTCTTGACCTGGGCAAGTGTCCTGGGTACTGTGGTATACTTTATGTACCATGTTAATGCTCGATCTCTTAGTGTGGTGACCAACTGTACAAGTTTAAGGTTATCGTCATTGATTGTTTTAATGGTCCACATGGCTTCACATAGAAACCAATGCTGCTCTGGGTCTTCTGCCCCTGTTTCCTTAAATATAGGTAGCTTCATCTCATCCCCCATTCTATTTCTACGTGGTGGGTGTTGATTCACTGTGTTACTACCACTCGGTGGTGTAGGTGGAGGTGATGTAGCGGTGGTAGGTACTGCCTGTGAGCTACTAGATGTAGGTCCTACGGGATTTTTCTGAGTCCCGGTCTGTTTCTCTGGGCTGTAAGGGTGGTAAGGGATACCCCCCTCTGTTCCTTCCGTGGTACTATGACTCTGCTGTCTAGTACTATCTGAACTGTCTTCAAATATTGGAGATCTGAAATCTACTTTATACTTCTTTCCACTTCGTGTTCTTCCAATGTCATCAAAATCACTTTCAAAGTCTTATGACATTACTATTTCTACTTATTCATCTGAAACTAGATCCATTGTTCCTTTTTCATGTAATAGCATCTTAATGGACAAGTTTAAAGATCTTAGGTACTTACCACGATATCCTTTGAAGAAGTAGCACTCAGCCTCGTTGAAGCTTTTCGTCTGGTCAACTGTAAACTCTGTGACAAAGCTTCCTAGAACACTCGCAAGCCAGAAGTCTACTGCTCTTGTGAGGGGATTATCAAGGTTCTCCACTTTCTGAATTAGCTTCGGTGTCCAGACAATGTCCCTTTTCTTTTCGAATATGCCTGTATCAGTCAACTTTGATAACCAGTTGTAAAGCTCATTTCCAAAGGTCGTAAAAAATATCGCATGGATGTCTGTAAGGACACGTTTCTGTAACCAGGCCTCTGTGTTTAGTTTAGGACTTCTGTTCTCTCGGTCGGCAAATTCTTTTAGGTTAGACCAAACCCACTTGTTGAGTTCGTCTCTAGTAGGGCGCCACCAGAACATCAGTGCTCAGTTTGTTCAAAATCGGCAACGAAACCATTTGTTGGCTATCATGGGCAGACCCGAGTTTACTGTGTTTAACCAACAACACCCCTAGCTCACTGGCCCTTTCGACGACAGACCGCGAAGCAGCCTGAAGTCTCACCCGAAGTGATTGTAATGGGTTGGCCAAGGACTCAAGCGTCTTGGACCAGGTTCTGTGGCATCCTACTTGCGACTCACAGCTCTGATAGCAGTGAGGTCTCCTTCTCTTCGTACTGCATGAGCCTCCACTCGTGTTGCACGATCTCCTCGCCTCGCAGCTCTTCTAGCTGCGAGATCTCTCTCTTCCCGTCACACGGTTCCCTTTCCACGTCGCACAACTTCCACTGACTCGCGATGACCCCAGCCTTATCGCATCTCTGTGCACCAGTCGACACGTAAATTCCTCTCCAACGCTAATTCCTTAACCTACGGTATCACGCATCGCAGCTCCTCTGCCGGTGCGGTATCGCCTCCCTGCGATATCCTACTCCCGCGGCTCATCACACTTAGAGTTGTTCGTGTCGACTTGCAGGACTCAACATGACAGGCTATTTAACATTGCGACTAGTGACTGTTTCAAGAAAACCATAAATGAACCCGCATACAACATGCCAAAGACTTCAACTTATATCTATCCTTCTATATTACTGGGAACTGAATAACGCATTCATACATTAAACTGTAAGCAAAGTATGATATACTAACTGTTAGATGCAACAAGTAAACACAACGCATAACTCAATCACATAACACTCGATTTTAACGTGGTTTACCTCGAGGATGGAAGTTACGTCCACAGAACTGTGTTTCTATTATAGCTCAGGGGAAGGTAAACACAGTTCTGCTGCACTGCATATGCAGCTCGAGATCTTCTCTCTTAGATCTCTTCTCTATCTCTATATTGTCTCTCTTACAATATACTCTTCCCTCTCTATCGATCCCTCTGGATCATTACATGCATGCTCTATGAGCCAGCTACTGGTTACAGTAAGATACTACAGCTAATAACAGAAAGAGAGCTCAACTCTATTACAATACAAGGTAGCTATGAGCTAATAGACTCAATGGCTAACTAGCTAGCTGGATGGCTTAAACTGCTCAAAATTCCAACCTGCCAACCTTTTAGAATAAAAAATACATCCCTTTATAGGCGGCCCGAAGGTCTCGCCATTACAACACTGTGGGTCTGTCCCAACAGTAACCCAAAACCCTAACTAGTGACAGTCGGCGTATCTGTACTTTGAGCTAGCCTCTATCCGTCACACCACAGCTCTCTGCGGTCTTCCATGCTTCCTGGTGCTGATCATGGGTACTATGCACCGCTTCCCTTCACCACGGCTTCTCATAGTCTTCCATGCTTCCCAGTGCTGACCATGGGTACCGGCGCTGCTTCCCTGGTTGTCCTTTGTCTTCAATGCCTCAGCCTCGTTGCTCCTTTTCCTTTATGAGGGTAGTCGAGCCCTCCTGTCTTCCACCGCTGCCTTCAATGCAGTGGGTGAGCTCTCTCGTCTCGACCACTCAAGTACCGTCGTCTTCCTTGACTTCTCTATCTTAAAAGTCATGGTTTTCAGCTCTGCTCTGCAGCTAGAAACCTGCTACGGCGTCGTAGCTCTATCTTGTCTATCCGCCAAAACTGTCTGTCCACTAAACTGGCAGCTTCTTCTGTAGCTGCGGGACCCTGCTCCAACAGTCCCCTAACACTTACTTGTGGCTGCAGCTCCTCTGCCGGTGCGGTATCGCCTCCCTGCGATATCCTACTCCTGCGGCTCAGCGCACTTAGTGTTGTTCGTGTCGACTTGCAGGACTCAACATGACAGGCTATTTAACACTGCGACTAGTGACTGTTTCAAGCAAAGCATAAATGAACCCGCATACAACATGCCAAATACTTCAACTTATATCTATCCTTCTATATTACTGGGAACTGAATAACGCATTCATACATTAAACTGTAAGCAAAGTCTGATATACTAACTGTTAGACGCAACAAGTAAGCACAACGCATAACTCAATCACATAACACTCGATTTTAACGTGGTTCACCTCCAGGATGGAAGTTACGTCCACAGAACTGTGTTTCTATTATAGCTCAGGGGAAGGTAAACACAGTTTTGCTGCACCGCATATGCAACTCGATATCTTCTCTCTTAGATCTCTTCTCTATCTCTATATTGTCTCTCTTACAATATACTCTTCCCTCTCTGTCGATCCCTGTGGATCGTTACATGCATGCTCTATGAGCCAGCTACTGGTTACAGTAAGATACTACAGCTAATAACAGAACCAGAGCTCAACTCTATTACAATACAAGGTAGTTGTGAGCTAACAGACTCAATGGCTAACTAGCTAGCTGGATGGCTTAAACTGCTCAAAATGCCAACCCACCAACCTTTTACAATACAAAATACATCCCTTTATAGGTGGCCCGAAGGTCTCGCCATTACAACACTGTGGGCCTATCCCAACAGTAACCCAAAACCCTAACTAGTGATAGTCAGCGTATCTGTACTTTGATCTAGCCTCTATCCGTCACACCACAGCTCTCTGCGGTCTTCCATGCTTCCCGGTGCTGATCATGGATACTATGCACTGCTTCCCTTCACCACAGCTTCCTACAGTATTCCATGCTTCCCAGCACTGACCATGGGTACCGACGCTGCTTCCCTAGCTGTTCTTTGTCTTCAATGCCTCAGCCTCATTGCTCCTTTTCCTTTATGAGGGTAGCTGATCCCTCCTGTCTTCCACCGCTGCCTTCAATGTAGTGGGTGAGCTCTCTCGTCTCGGCCGCTCAAGTACCATCGTCTTCCTTGACTTCTCTATCTTAAAAGTCATGGTTTTCGGCTCTGCTCTACAGCTGGAAACCTGCTACGACGTCGTAGCTCTATCTTGTCTATCCGCCAAAACTGTCTGTCCACTAAACTGGCAGCTTCTTCTGTAGCTGCGGGACCCTGCTCCAACAGTCCCCTAACACTTACTTGTGGCTCGTCCCTGAGCCACTACCAGCGGGCTTCTCCTGCTGTAGCTTCTCCTTGGCTTCCTGCGAAGTCCGTTGCAACCTATCGCGAAGTCCTGTGACTTCCTTCTGCATCACTTTGACACACTCTCGTGCCGAGTCAAGCAAAGCTTGACTAATACTGGCGTCTTCTATTGCGTCAGTTTCCTCTCTAGTGGTAGTGAACTCCTTCACTTTCTGCTCAACCGTATCAACTAACTCAGTGGTTTGCTCCTGGTAGGGTTGAAGCAAGTCATGGATGTGTATCTCCTTTGTTCTTAATCGCTGCGCCTCCTGCTGCAAGCGGTTCATCTCCTTGTCTTCCTCATATTCTGCAGAGCTACTAAGCCCTTTAATTTCTTCTTTCATTGCCGCCGTGGTATTCTCTATCTGCTGAATATTTTGCTGGATTTCTACTTTATCAGGCGGCTGATCCAAGTCCAACCATGTGTTCTTCGCATCATTTAGTACTGACAGTGCGTCGTCGATGCGAGACTGCATTGGTGCAGAAACGAGTTGAAAGGCCTCTACTCTCGCTTGCTTGTCTGCCTGGGAAGTGTCTCATGCACGAGCCTCAAGATCCTCGATCTGCGCTTGGTGGTCTTCTTCCATCTTGGCCTTTGCTTCTTCCATCCTGGCTACTGTTTCCTCCAGAGCCTTTGCTCTATCTACAACTCTTCTTACCTTCTGTGAAAGAGGCAAGGTGAATTCAATGTGGCATTGGGGTAACTCCAATGCGATGCTTTGTAGGACTTGAGAAAGATCTTGTTCCCTTTCTTCATATGTTCATACTTCATCTGCCTTCTTCTGAAAACTGGTGGCGAGTGCTGCATTCTTCTGCATCAGCTGCGTATTTTCTTGATATGTCGCAAGCTCTCTACCTCTGAGCTCTGTGCTTAGTTGCTGCTGGATCATCTGCAACTGATCAATGTGAAAATCTACGAGGTTAACCTCAACAGGTTTCCTAAACTGTACTGGTGGATCCGTCATCGACATAGGGAATCTGATGCTCCCTGGTGGAATCAAAACTATGTTGAGATGACCCTTCACTAGGATCTCCTCACGGGAAATCGATTGTTTCAAACTTTCTCCTACTGGCACCTTGCTCAACTGAGTGTGGATTATGGCAGTTTTCTCAGTCAATGTTTTCAACTTGCCCAGGTGCTGGTCTATGGCCCCCTGTAGCTTGCCCTGCGATGCCTGCATCGCCTGAAATGTGTCACTCATTCTGTCCCTTATTCTTACTATGATTTGGTCATAGCCATCAGCTGTTAATTTAATCTCCCCAGTTGGGTTTCTAACCTTTTGTTTTTTCTTCATGGGCTCCTCCTCTGATGTATCCTCTTCATCCTGTGTCTGGGTTTCTACTCTGTCTTTACCCTTGTCTACTGGGTCTGTCTGTGTAGTATCTGATTGTAGAGGTGTGGTATCTTCGTATTCTCACTTCCATTGGGCATCAAAGTCTTTGATGATTCCTTCAATATCCTGCGCTTGATTCCTCAGCCTTGGAAATTGTCTTACCTATGATGTTCCTAATTTCACAACCCTGGGCGGCGTCGTCATAGTGGACATAGAGCCACCAAGGTCGAAATGTATCAGCATGTCTTCTAAAGGTTCCTCCTCAGACAGAACCCACTTGATGGAATGTCTTGGGCGTGCAATGGCTTCAAACTCTTGGAATCACAGCACTCTGTAACTAGGTGAAATCTGCACAGGAAACTCTGAACATCTTACTCTATAGCTCTCGGGTTTTTGCAAGTGTAACCCTCTCGAATGAACATTTTCTTCTTTTATGCCGAAGGCAGCAATCCCAGACGCAACGGTCATCTTGGCTGGACCCGTCGGTCGTAATAATTGCATGGACGAGACCACACCCGTCATCCGATCCTCAATAAATGGTGAAATCCGATCACGTTTCCCTCAAAGCGTGTGTGTACAGGCGCCGGTCTCGTCGAATATTTTCCAAATTTGGAAACTTAATTATGCTGCAGCCAAATCTACGGTAAGGGATACCGGTCACTTCCTCATTAACAGCCTATCATAGGGCGACGTGATGGGCCCTCTATCGGTTGCAAAACTGGATACGTGGCACGGGGAAACATCACACTGCTGCGCTGCAACACCGCATCACCTGCGCAAACAAACAAGCGTTTTTCTTTTTCTTTTTTCCAAGCCACTCATGACTTGTGCAAAATGAACCGGCCTTATGTGATTCCTCATACTTATGATACATGCCGGTGTAGACTAGTTCTCGGTGCAATGCCTCCTTTCAACTACACTGGACATCTGCACCACCATAAACTGGCTAAGCTAGGTCTGAGAGGTGGGGTGGCTATCACTATAGGGATTAATCCTACTGCCATTAATCAATGTGGGAAGAAGCTCCCCATTCAGGTGGCTGAGATGAACGGCACCTCCCTCTGTAACTTGCTGTATCTGATATGGCCCCAGCCAATGCATCTTGAACTTCCCTGGAAACTTAATAAATTTGCTGTCATAGAGGAGTACTAGGTCTCCGATCTGGAAAGTCTTACTCTTAATGTGACTCTCATGCCAACCTTTTTCTCATGCCTTCTGCACTTTCTGATGGAATCCGACAATGAATCTGTCTTCCTCTAAGGCAAGCAGCTGCGCTAACCTTTCCTCCACTGTGTCTATATCAGTCATCCCGGTGATCTGAGCGATTCGTAATCTAGGAAGAGTATACTCTATAGGAATAACAACCTCCTGTCCATACACCAAGCTGAAAGGTGTGTGTCCTATAAGTTTCTTGCATGTGGTCCTATACACCCATAATACAGCGCTAACTCTAAGGTCCCAATCATTCCTTTGGCTGTTGCAGATCTTAGTAAGAGCGTTTTCTAAAATCTTGTTAAAGGCCTCCACCATGTCGTTAGCCTGTGGGTGGTAGGGAGTGGTCTTATGGTGCTGAATCTGGAATTATTCTGTCAAGGCCTCAATGGTGCGGTTCAAGAAATGTGTTCCTTGATCGCTCATCAAAATTACTAGGCATCCAAATCTACTTATGATGTCCTCAAAAAAGAAATGTGTGGCTGTAGCAGCATCACAATTTATTACTGCTTTGGCCTCTGCCCATCTGGTGAGGTACTCTGTTCCGGTGATAATATGTCTCGCGCCAGTGCGCTTTCCTGGTGGGTTGATAGGACCCACAAAGTCTATAGCCCACTTGTCAAATGCGTGCAGCGTAACCTGTGGTCGTAGCAGCATTTCATTGTGTCGCGAGGGTTTTCCTACCCTCTGGCAGATATCACAGCATCTACAAAAGTCCTTGGTATCCTTATGCAACGTAGGCCACCATAATCCTATGGCTAGGATTTTCTGCACAGTTGGCTTTCCTATGAAATGACCTCCTGTGGTTCCTGAATGTGCCTCTCTGATAATAGTGTCTTTTTCATGCAGCATCACACATCTGCGCAAAACTTCATCCGGTCCTAACTTGTATAGGTGTCCTGCGATCAGGGTGAAGTCTGCTGCTTTAACAACCAACTGCTTCTTTTGCTGCTTAGTGAACTCATCAGGTGCTAATCCTATAGTGAGAAAGTGAATAATATTAGCATAGTAGTCATCTGTGATCTGGATAGAAAACAACTGTGCATCTGGCAAATTGTCCTCTAGGTTACTTGGCTCTTCTCCTGAGTCTATCCGCGACAGATGATCAGGTCCAGTGTTCAATCTTCCTGGTTTAACAATGATTTCAAAATCATACTCCTGAAAGAGTAGTAACCATCTGCAGATTCTCCCCCCTAACACTGGCTTCTTGACTAGATACTTCAATGTGGAATGGTCAGTAAACATCTTGAACGAGGCACCCAATAGGTAGTGCCTGAACTTCTGTAGCACATACACCATAGCTAGGTCTTCTCTTTCCGTTGTGGTGTAGTTCTTTTCTGCCGTCGACCGCTTTCTACTGGAATATGCTATAGGATGATCAATATCCCCTTCTCCTAGTTGCGTTAAAACAACCCCTAGTGCGATGCCAGATGCATCCACATGTACATGAAATGGCTTAGTCCAATCTGGAAATACTAGGATTGGCGTTGTAACCATCTTTTCTTTAAGCTTGTCTAGGCTCCGCTGACATTCCTCATTCCATAGGAATTTTACATCTTTCTTTAGCAATTTCTCCATTGGTGCTGTAATCTTTGCATAGCCCTTGATGAACTTTTTGTAATACTCGGTATGACCAAGTACTATCCTCAGTTGCTTGACTGAGTTTGGTGCTGGAAGATTTACAATGATGGCAATCTTTGCGGGATCTACCATCAAGCCTTGTCTGCAAACAATGTGACCCAACAAAATACCAAATGGTGCACAGAATATACATTTCTTTAAGTTTAGAGAAATATGGTACTGCCTACATTTCTCTAACATCATTCTTAAATCTCCTATATGCTTGTCAATTAGTCTGAATACAGTCCAATCATCAAATATACTTCTAGGAATTTATGGATGTATTCTGATCTGATGGTAGCCTGAGAAGCCATCAGTGAAGGAGTAGACCTCCTGTCCTCCCATGTTGTCTGATACCTCATCAGTGAACGGTGTCGAAAATGGATCGTAAAGTGATGCATCATTGAGCTTGCGCAGATCGACACAGATCCTGATGTCTCCTTTGGTTTTCTTATCTTGCACGACCATGGGGCTAACCCATTCGCTTTCTTCTACCGGCTCGATGATGCCTGCTGCTAGCATCTTATTGATCTCATCCTTGACTTTTTCTTTGTAGTGCGGATTTAATCTATATGGATGCTGCTTGACTGGTCTAGCATCCTCCTTTAATGGTATCCTCATGACTCCCAGGTCTCCAACTATTCCCTTCATCTCTATGAACTTGGTGGGAAATAGGTCCTGATATTCATGTAACAAGTCTGCAATCTGTCCGACTGTTTCATCATTCCAATAGTCTCCAATAGAGGCAAACTTAGGTTCTGTGTCTGTGCCAATATTGATTTTTTTTAATCTTGATGGGCTCTGTAATTGCTGGAATTTCTAACTGTGGTCCCTCAACATCGCGAGTCCCTTCTAAATCCGGAATGTTGGTGCTACGAGGATCTTCATCCTCCTCCTCTGGTTCAGATGCAAAATTATAACACTCTAACGCCTCTTTTAGCTGGATAGCCCACTCAGGTTGAGCTGGCACTGATATGGTACAATCCTCAAATATCTTACTCTTTATTACTTGTAGGGCCTGATCAACACTTGGATACTCAGATTCAAAAGCGAAGGTGAGTAGGAAGCTGTCTATCATTAGTGGCCATGTAGTTGTTCCTTTGCGCAGTTTAGTCTCTGTATACTAGTTCCTTGGAACTGTATCCAAAGTATGAATGAATCGGTGAACCCATTCATTCTCGGGAATGTCCGACCAGCTCTATTCACATATCTGAATATGTGTCCTGGGGTCACTCTCTCCTGTGTATTTCTGCTGGACATACTCCCTGTCAACAGAAAATCTGATCGCCATCAATCTTTTAATATCATCCCATGATGTGATGTTCTCTTTATGTGCATACCACCATCTTGCAGGTGTGGCTCGTACTGCAAGGGCCATAGCTGCGATCCTCTGCTCGTGAGGAATCTGTTGTTCAAACTGCTCAAGGAAGTCCTGGATATCTGTTAGACCATGAAATGATGGAATCTCATTGATCTCTGCACCAATCCATCGCAGTGACTTAGTCAAGTACGCGCATCTGCGCGCTGAGACTTCATGAAGTCTGTTCTACCAGTTATATAGACCAACATCTGAATCCGATGCGCATGAGCTATCGCATCACCAACTAATGTTCCCTTCTTCAGTCGGATTGACGTAGTCGCTCTGGTTTGTGGTCATCTGATAGAGACTTTCCATGTTACGTGCCTCCTCCTCTGCTCGGATAGGTTCGATATATCTAGGACCCTGAAAGGGGTCCAACGGCGCGATGACCCGGATATGCGCATCCTCAAAGGTCATTTGTCTCCTCTTTAGGTCGATAACAGCCATGTTACCGATCGCCCAATCAATGCCTAGTAGTGCTGGATATGGTATACTATCGCCAATGATTTCTATAACTTCAAATTCCGTGAAGCTGCGAACTCCATCAATGTCAACTGGTACCTGCGGTAACTGACCCAGAGGTGATACTCACTGCTGATTAGCTAATCTCAGATGGATAGGCGATCTGATTAACTTAGGGCTACCCATCTGTTCCCATGTCTGCTTAGTAAGAACATTCACGTCCGATCCTAGATCTAGGATCACTTCATCCATTTCAAACTCTCCAACCGACGCTGTGAGTCACATCTCTCTTCATGTTCTTGTATGTCCTGTAATATTATGAATAGCACGCAGTGTATTGCTCATGGAAGAAGATGGCTGACACTGATCTATGATGTGCTGAAGTTCTGTGATAGCTTGCTCATTTCTTACAAGTTTTAAACAACTCCACAGGAAGGAATGTACACTTCCTATCATCTCGTCCTCATCGCATATTTTTGATGTGGTAGCTTGTGATGTCTATACAAGGCTATCGCCACAAGGTGATTGCTGCGGTACGCCCCTAGATGGCGGTACCTGCGATTCTGATTACGTAGGTTCATCAAATAAATACTTAGCTTCCTGAAATGTCTGTTTGTTCTTCTGCAGGTTGAGTGGTGTTGCTTTACTAGGAGCTCTGCGCACCCACTCCTTCCCTGCGTTCTTTTCCGTCTCCTGCGATGTCCCACTGGTAGAAACACCGCTACGAGTCACAATATTGACTCTTGGTTCTGGTTCTTTCTGCTTAGCAGCAATAAGCTGGATGTTCTGGTGTACTGTTGGCTTAGGTTCTCTAATATTAGCTATCAAGGTAGGGCACTCCTCTATAGTATGATCATAAGATTTACAGTAGTTACAAGTGGTAGTGGGTCTCTGACAATCCCTAGCATAGTGTCCTACAACTCCGCAGTTGTAACAAGTAAATGGTCCGTGACCACGGCCAAAACCTTCTCCTTGTGCAAAGCTTGCTCCACGGCTTCGTCCTCTGAATCCTCCTCCATGGCCACCATAAGCCGGATCAGGCAGTGGTCCTGTTGCTGGACCCTGTGCCTCTGACTAGACTCTGTACAAGTCTTGCTTTGCTCCAACCATGAGATCATAGGCTTTGCAATCGTGTTCATCATGGCCTAAAGACTTGCAGAAGATGCGGTATAAGTTCTTAGGTGTCTGTGTGTACTTCTGAAGTAGAGGGCACTGGTGAGGTATATGTCCTCGCGTTTTGCATATTTCACACCACGGTCCGTGGGTCTGTGGTAAGGGGTTAGGAGCCCCTATTGCTATATATTCTACAAAGACCGGACAATTGTCTTTACTATGGCCTTGTGCTTTACATTTTATGCACCATATGTCTTGCACAACTTCTTTCCCTTTCTTAAGTTCATGCAACTGTAATGTGAGATTAGCCAATTGATTTTGTAAAGTTGCCATGCCTGTACTGCTCTTAGCTAGAGGTGAAGCCTCTAGTTTCATTGCCATCTCCAACGCGTCATCCTGCGTCTGGAGTTTCTGCTGCATTAACGACAGTCTAATGTGAGGGAGCAGTGCTGCAATAAACCATTCCTTATGCTGCTCCAGCGCGAACTCAAAACTGACTTGGTCAATAAGGGCTTTGAATTTCTGATCAAAGTCCCACACCGACTCTGTAGGTAGCTTCTTGATGTCGTTGAGTTCTGTAATACACTGTGACTCAGACTTAGGTTTCTTAAACTCTTTAATCATGGCGGTCTTGACCTGGGCAAGTGTCCTGGGTACTGTGGTATACTTTATGTACCATGTTAATGCTCGATCTCTTAGTGTAATGACCAACTGTACAAGTTTAAGGTTATCCTCATTGATTGTTTTAATGGTCCACATGGCTTCACATAGAAACCAATGCTGCTCTGGGTCTTCTGCCCCTGTTCCCTTAAATATAGGTAGCTTCATCTCATCCCCCATTCTATTTCTACGTGGTGGGTGTTGATTCACTGTGTTACTACCACTCGGCGGTGTAGGTGGAGGTGATGTAGCGGTGGCAGGTACTGCCTGTGAGCTACTGGATGTAGTTCCTACAGGATTGTTCTGAGTCCCGGTCTGTTTCTGTGGGGTGTAAGGGTGGTAAGGGATACCCCCCTCTATTCCTTCTATGGTACTATGACTCTGGTGTCTAGTACTATCTGAACTATCTTCAAATATTGGAGATCTGAAATCTACTTTATACTTCTTTCCACTTCGTGTTCTTCCAATGTCATCAAAATCACTTTCAAACTCTTGTGACATTACTATTTCTACTTATTCATCTGAAACTAGAGCCATTGTTCCTTTTTCATGTAATAGCATCTTAATGGACAAGTTTAAAGATCTTAGGTACTTACCACGATATCCTTTGAAGAAGTAGTGCTCAGCCTCGCTGAAGTTTTTCGTCTGGTCAACTGCAAACTCTATGACAAAGCCTCCTAGCACACTCACAAGCCAGAAGTCTACTGCTCTTGTGAGGGGATTATCAAGGTTCTCCATGGTCTGAATCAGCTCCGGTGTCCAGACAATGTCCCTTTTCTTTTTGAATATGCCTATATCGGTCAACTTTGATAACCAGTCGTAAAGCTTGTTTCCAAAGGTCGTAAAAAATATCGCATGGATGTCTATAAGGACACGTTTCTGTAAACAGGCCTCTGTGTTTAGTTTAGGACTCCTGTTCTCTCGGTCGGCAAACTCTTTCAGGTTAGACCAAACCCACTCGTTGAGTTCGTCTCTAGTAGGGTGCCACCAGAACATCAGTGCTCAGTTTGTTCAAAACCATCAACGGAACCATTTGTTGGCTATCATGGGCAGACCTGGGTTTACTGTGTTTAACCAACAACACCCCTATCTCATTGGCCCTTTCAGCAACAGACCGCGAAGCCACCTGAAGTCTCACCCGAAGTGATTATAATGGGTTGGCCAAGGACTCAAGCGTCTTGGACCAGGTTCTGTGGCATCCTACTTGCGACTCATAGCTCTTCTAGCTGCGAGGTCTCCTTCTCTGTGCGCTGCACGACCCTCCTCTCACGTCGCATGATATCCTTGCCTCGCAGCTCTTCTAGCCATGAGATCTCTCTCTTCCCGTCACACGGTTCCCTTTCCACGTCGCGCAACTTCCACTGACTCGTGATGACCCTAGCCTTATCGCATCTCCGTGCACCAGTCGACACGTAACTTCCTCTCCAATGCTAAGTCCTTAACCTACGGTATCGCGCACTTGAGATCCTCTGCTGGTGTGGTATCGCCTCCCTACGATATCCTACTCCCGCGGATCAGTGCACTTAGCGTTGTTCATGTCGACTTGCAGGACTCAACATGACAGGCTATTTAACACTGCGACTAGTGAATGTTTCAAGCAAAGCATAAATGAACCCGCATACAACATGCCAAAGACTTCAACTTATATCTATCCTTCTATATTACTGCGAACTGAATAACGCATTCATACATTAAACTGTAAGCAAAGTATGATATACTAACTGTTAGATGCAACAAGTAAACACAACGCATAACTCAATCACATAACACTTGATTTTAACGTGGTTCACCTCCAGGATGGAAGTTACGTCCACAGAACTGTGTTTCTATTATAGCTCAGGGGAAGGTAAACACAGTTCTGCTGCACCGCATATGCAGCTCGAGATATTCTCTCTTAGATCTCTTCTCTATCTCTATATTTTCTCTCTTACAATATACTCTTCCCTCTCTGTCGATCCCTGCGGATCGTTACATGCATGCTCTATGAGCCAGCTACTGGTTACAGTAAGATACTACAGCTAATAACGGAACCAGAGCTCAACTCTATTACAATACAAGGTAGCTATGAGCTAACAGACTCAATGGCTAACTAGCTAGGTGGATGGCTTAAACTGCTCAAAATGCCGACCCGCCAACCTTTTACAATACAAAATACATCCCTTTATAGGCGGCCCAAAGGTCTCGCCATTACAACACTGTGGGCCTGTCCCAACAGTAACCCAAAACCCTAACTAGTGACAGTTGGTGTATCTATACTTTGAGGTAGCTGCTATCCGTCACACCACAGCTCTCTGCGGTCTTCCATGCTTCCCGGCGCTGATCATGGGTACTATGCACTGCTTCCCTTCACCACAGATTCCTGCAGTCTTCCATGCTTCCCAGAGCTGACCATGGGTACCGGTGCTGCTTCCCTGGCTGTCCTTTGTCTTCAATGCCTCAGCCTCGTTGCTCCTTTTCCTTTATGAGGGTAGCTGAGCCCTCCTGTCTTCCGCTGCTACCTTCAATGCAGTGGGTGAGATCTCTCATCTTGGCCGCTGAAGTACCGTCGTCTTCCTTGAATTATCTATCTTAAAAGTCATGGTTTCCAGCTCTGCTCTACAGCTGGATACCTGCTACAGCATCGTAGCTCTATCTTGTCTATTCGCCAAAACTTTTTTTCCGCTAAACTGGCAGCTTCTTCTGTAGCTGCGGGACCCTGCTCCAACAGTAGTGCTAGGTAAAACCAGGTTGATCAACGTTTGTAGGTAGGGAGAGCCAAAGAAACTTTCCTTCAGGCATCTACAAGAAGATGCAATCTTTGTTCATAGAGTTCATCCTGTTATACTGCTTCCCTTGTGCTTGAATAGTCTTCATGTACCAAGTATAGGTGCACCGCAACATGGCGATGTGGTTGTGATAGTCCTTCTAGTATCGAAGCTATGTGATTTGCGACATGGTGGAGCTAATCCTCATATCTTTGGTAGTTCATATATTAGCATGCACGAGGCACCGATCGTTGCAGGTGTGAATCACAATCTAAGCACAGGGTTTGTGGGGGAAGGGCTTCCACTTTCCCTAGAACGTGCCCTATCTCCCTCACCCCACCTATCTTCCCTGCTGTGATCACCCGCATCTAGGAAAGAAAAAATACTATTTTGAAGAGTAAACATCCACAAGAATTCCAAATATATTTTCTAATTTTTAGATGTGTAATTTCACAACTATGGAAAATAATTATTTATATATTTTAGAAAAAAAATGAACTAAAAATCTATTATGAAAACATAAATAGGAAATGATATACCATTAGATAAAGAACTCAATTTTGAATCCACTATCATCGAGTTCACTAAACCACCACATAACACAGAAGAGATGAAGGGATGTCATCCCCTAGGAATTAGAGTTGTAGAAAATACTAAAAAGGGGAAGGATTAGTAACTTTGTTGGAAGGCGGATCAAGTGTGCAAGATACGAAAAAGGAGATGGAAACAAGTGTCAAGGTGGATTGCGCAAGAAGAAGTTACCAACAAGCATGGTCGGCTCAGTCGCAAGTAGTTATACTTTTGGTCCAAGTTAGTTAGAAACTAGATTTATGTGGAACTTTTTGTAAAGGCGCAAGCCTATAAATAGGGTTACGAATGTAGTTGATAGATTAAGAGATCATTAGATCATTAGATTGTTTTTTCTTTTGTGATCTATTTTGTAATTTGCAGATGAATGGGCTTGTTCTAAGGCTTTCGTCTAGCGGGATGTATTTTGACCTTCGAAGATTAATATGAGAAGAGCATTGCGGAAAACTCTGTCTTTGTGTTATTGAATGATGTAATCTATGAATCATGTGACCTGTGAATGATGCGATCTAC
This sequence comes from Pseudotsuga menziesii, assembly GCA_001517045.1. Lineage (NCBI taxonomy): Eukaryota > Viridiplantae > Streptophyta > Pinopsida > Pinales > Pinaceae > Pseudotsuga > Pseudotsuga menziesii. The sequence continues at coordinate 38,573 of LPNX010575460.1, read as the reverse complement.
CTAATGTTTTTTGCTATTGAATGATTTGATCTACCTAATGTTTCTTATATGATGATGTAAAGTCTCTATGTGATCCATGGGTTTTTACATGTCGACATCTTTATCGAGTTAATATGAATCATGAATGTTTGTGATATTAGAATCTGCTGCGAACGATATTCAAATGTTACATTAAAATATCCTAGATATGTGAATTGTATTGCGACAGAATAACTAAGAGCGTAAATCCTCTTCTTTATTGCGGAAACTTGGTTACTGCAACCCTCCCTAAAACATCTCAGGTTAGATTGCATCTTCTCTGCAGGTGTTGCTAGAGAGGGTAAAACTTGTTCATGACGGTGTTTAGGGAGATTGTGGCTAGTGTTTTACCCCTAGCTTGTGTGAATGAGCACCTACTAAGGATAATTGACTCCTTAGTAGCAGTTTAGTAAAAAGTAAATAGCAATGCTAAACAGGAATAAAAACTAATCTAAAACTCGTGCATGAAACAAAACGGTAAAATATGAAGAATGGTTTTTTTACTGATATTACCTCCGATGTGGAGGTTGGTGAAGCTCTTTGCGCTGATCCGTGAGGTTGCTCCGAGCTCCAGCTGCTCATTCTCTTTCTCCGGTGGTGGAAATGGGCCAAAAGGGACTCTCAATGGTGAAAGTAGCTCAAAGGGTGAGCTAGGGTTTCAAGAGTAATTTTGGCAGAGTGAGGATGCTTGTGACTGTGGATGTGAAATGAGGGGTCTCCATCACCTATTTATAGTTTTTTAGTGGTGGAGTGCTTGCCCATGGTTTTTGGAAACCATGTGGTTTAGGGCAGTTGTTTAGGGTTTTTTCCTCCTTTTCCTCATTATTTTATATTTTTTCTTCCCTTTTGGGGATTTTTGCTATTTTAGAGGAATTTTGGATATTTTTGGAGGAAAAAAGGGGTTTTTTGGCCTTTTGGAGGCTTTTTAGAGGTTTTATGGCCTTTTGGAGGCATTTGAGTGGGATTTTCAGGGTTTTTAAGGGAAATATGGTAGGAAAATAGACAAATGAGCCATGTAGTGGGGTGGATCAGGTAGTGAACACTTTTTGGGTGTTAACAGAGAGTGAGTCAAAGGGAGTCGATAGTGAGAAAACCCCTGTCGAAAGAAGTGTGTCAACAAATAGTTATGCTGTCAGGACCATAGTGAGAGGAAGAGGAAGATATGTTGTGGCATCTGGCGAAATCTGAGATCTAGGACTGGTTTGATCAAAAGGCCCGAGAACTCGCAACAGAGGAAAACTAGAACTCTAGATTGTCACCAGAAGAGTGGTTGGGAAGGTATATCTACTCTCATATTCATGAAATTTTCCTTTCCGAGTTCTCGATAATCCTGTACGAGTGGTTGGTGCACCTAAAATTCCAGAAAATGAACTTCCAAGGAGGCGAACCTACTTACTGGACCCCTGAACTGATTTAGCAACTGAAAAGGGTTAAAATAAGGAATTAAGAGCCATCGATGTGTGGATTGACAAAATTTTGGAAGGACATATCATTGAGTTTGTTGTCGACAAATTCAAATCCTATAGCGACCCAGAGAGGGAATTCTTCCAAGGACCCATAGGAAGGTTTCTATTGTCATTACAACTGTGGATTAAGATGCTCATCTGCAAAAATAGTATATTGAATATGAACTCCTATGAGTAGACCTATAGTGTGTGGAGGTTACGGGTACCGTGAAGATGAGGTTTGGATGGAATGATAGGGGGTAGATGGATGGGAGTTACAGCGAGATGTGAGGGAATTTAAGGAAGAGTGTGGTCTTCTTTGAAGTGGGGTGAGGTTTAGATAAGAGAAGAGGCGAAGGAACGAGGAGATTCCTTTTGTGACTGGAACAAGAAACTATGAAAGGAGACCACAAGGGATTGAGCGACCCTATAGTGACGAAGGAGATGACCAGGCTACGCCCAATTTCGAGGAAGGACAAAACCAAAGAAAAAACATACCTACACCTCTACGCATTGCACTGCATTCACAAAGAAACACCAGATCATCTCAAGACTTCCATGTGTGTCACCACATGAGTAATAGTAGCGGATCAGTGAACATCAGAAGAAGACCCAAAATGGTGAGTGATGACGTAAAACTACCTTTATTTCATGGGAATGAGACTGAGATCCTGAGTAGTATTGGTTTCTCTACGAAGCAGGATGGACTGTGAAGAAAGTACAAGATGAGGACATTAAGAAAGGACAACTTGCTACAAATTTTTGAGGTCACGCATTAGATTGGTACATGAAGTTAGTATAGGTACCGACAGGACATCAATAGAAGACTTTGGCACAGATTAGAACTTGGTTTGTCGAAGAGTTTAAAAAGCCCAAATATGAGTTGCAGTATATTATTGAGCTAAAGGAGATCAAGCAATATCCGAATGAATCCGTATGGGATTTCGATCAGTGATTCAAAATATTGATGGCCAAGGTTAGCTTTGGAATGAGTGATGTGCAACACAAAGAGTGGTTTATCATAGCTTTGGTTCCACACATTCGCATGCCAGTAATGCAGTAGAAGATTGTGTCACAAATAGAGGCCCTGGAAGTTGCGATGAAGTTAGAAGCTTCACCAATTGGGGAAACAGGAGTCGATATGAACCATATCCAATCACAACTGGAAAATATTACTATTTAGTTGCAGGATATTAGGAAGGGAAAGGATATCCATGAATAAGTATGGTGGACTCGATGTCGTACAGAAGGACATGAAAATGATTAATGTCCAAACTTCCATGAATATTTGTAGGTTGGAGCCCCGAATACACTAATTCAAGGGACACTATCATGGTGTCAAATTTGTCAGAATAGAGGACATCAGTCTGATGAATGCGTATATCTCCAAAAGGTTGTGTCAAAGCCGACGAGTTTATTTTGCAATTTTTGTCGCTCAGTTGGACACAAATAAAAATATTGCAAAGCATACGACTTGCTCCAGGAAAGAACCTTGGATACATAATTTATGAAAAGTGAAGAACATCAACGAACAGAAAGACCACAACTGCAGCAACAACCACAGTTTGCACAACACCAATCGGAGTAGCAAACACAGTTTGCACAACATCAACCACAGTTTGCAGAACAACAACCACAGTTCATTCCACAACAACCGTCATACAAACAGATGTAGTACAATATGTAGAGACTGCAGTATGATCAACCAGAATATGCTCATCCACAACATAATCAACAACATACATTCAATCAACCATAGTATCAGCCACAAGGAGGATTTAGAGGAGGATTTCGTGGAGGTCATAATGGAGGCTTCGATCACAAAAGTGTTATGGGATGAGGTTGTGGACCAGTCACTTGTTAAAATTGCATAGTTTTGGGACATTACTAGTGAGACTTCCTGAATCTACAGCATCAATGTAACTATTGCAGTTCTCTAGATCACACTAATGAAAACTGTCCATAATTGATTGTGAAGTGGCAATCTAAGAACCAACCGAAGCCATAGCAACAACCGAACCATAATGTGAACTAGAATATAAATCAAGGACCAATTGTCAAAAATATATCTATAGAACCCAGCACTCAGCCCACATATGTTGGATTATCACTCGAGGAGGAGCAGCGATAGGAGATGATGGACCCCTACCAAACATTTGATTGGCAGCTCGAAAGAAGGTCGAATTTGATGTCGACACAGAGAAGCAAAATTTCTTTGACACAAGAGACATCCTGAACAGGAATATAGGTAAGTTGCTTATTTATGAAATTCCACCTACTTTTGATTCAACATATGGCTCAGGACCATCATAGAAGGTTGGAACATTGTAAAATTTCTTAGAAAGATGTCTGTCGCTAGAAAAAGATCTGGATGCATTAGTAGAAATCATGAAGTTGTTGAACCGACAGGAGAAGGGGCGACAACACCACAATGTGAATTCATTATGCAAGAAGAAAATGAGGAGGGAAATGAGGATGAATTCCCTGATCAAAGATTATGATGTCGATTTAGTCATCTTGGATATAGGATCCAATGTTAACATTTTGACAAAGACGACATGGGAAAGGATGGGGAAACCACAGTTGGTATGGTTCCCTGTACAATTGTGGTTAGCAAAACAAGCCAAGGTGTTGCCAATTGGTTGAGTACCTCACTTACTTGTCAAATTCGAAGGACTGAAGACGTATGAATATTTTGACGTCATTGAGATAGTTGACGATAATAGTTCATATCCCACACTTTTGGGGATTGGGTGGGAAAATGACAATCTGGCGATGATCAACTTTAAGAACAGAGTGATGAATTTTGAGAATTACGACATGCGTGTCATCGCACCTTTGGATCCCACTGAAGGATGAAGATATGTTGAACCGATGAAAGACAAATTTGTGGGAGGATGGGATAATTCCTACAAAATATATGAAGACTACATCAATCCCACCATAGACACGAGCTAGGTTGGAAAAGTTCTATCTCCGCATCATCAAACTCTTATGATGCATTAGAAATATGGAAAAATTGATTACATGAAGTATCAATCAGGAAATGTGGACGGATCACCCAATCATTGCGCTAGGTCACAACGAAAGTTATCGAACTTGCGGCATATGAAGGACTACCTAATTTGGCAGGGTTTTTTTTTATGAATTTGAAGATAAAGTATCTAAACCGCAACGACTATTGTCGTTGGATAATGCACTAAAGGCTACTCCAGCAAGATGGTGGGAGACACATAAGGATTCGATAGAAAATTGGAAATGATGTCACAGACTAATGGAAGTTCGATTTGTAGAGGCAAAGGAGTATCTAGGAAGGAAATATGATGGAAGGCACAATCCCAATGATCATTTGGTCATATGTCAGAATGCATGGGTATCGAAGCATAAGGAGGAAATGGGTACATGCATTTGTTCATACATTGGATTTAATACCAAGGTTATGGTATGTATCTGCAGAGATGTGAAGGGAAATCATGACCTCGGAATATTTGTCAATCAACTTCACCCATACTTTCAGATTTGCAAGTGCTGATCCAGCTATACATAGCTCACTCCAACACATCCGCAACATTGTGTTGGAGGTCGTTCCAGTGACATTTTCGATGGGATCACATGATATACCATCAACTCAGTTGATGAAATAATTCTATAATGTGATGGGCGAGCTAGACGACATGGATGATCCACGCAATATCAACATTATAGAATCAAAAGGTAGTTGGGATATCACAACACCAACAAAACCAGTGGATAAAGTCCAACAACTACTCAAGACATGCAAGGTCAATATTGGGATGACATAAGACCCAAAATTTTCCAATATCAGAGATTACTAGGATGAGGAAACTATGGCAAAGATCATTGATTTATTGCACGAATTCCAAGACTCGTTTCCAACAAAGTTTACCAAGATGAAAGGGATTTCAGGTGATTTGGGAGAGATGAAAATTTCTCTCAAGCTGGCTGCGAAACCAGTGAAGCAATGTCCTTATCGATTGAATCCATGATACAAGGAGCGAGTGAAGGATGAGATTGACAGGATGTTGGATGTCAGAACCATCGAACATGTGGAAGAGTTGGAATGGATCAGTGCAATGGTTGTTCAAGATAAGCAGACGGGAGAAACACGGATCTGTGTCGACCTCCAGAAGCTAAATTATTCATGTCTGCATAATCCGTTCCCAACACCATATACAAATGAAGTATTAGGAGTAGGAGGACAATAGGTGTAATTGTTTGCATATGGGTTTCCAGGTTACCACCAGATCAAAATTGCAAAGGAAGATCGACATAAGACCACTTTTGTCACATAATGGGGTTGTTTTCAGTACATAATGATTTCATTTGGTCTCAATAATTCCCCTGTGATCTTCTCACGAATAGTTGTCATTGCATTCAAAGGGCTTTATTAAGAAATTATTGGCAGTCTACATGGACAATTGGATGGTCTATGGGATAATCAAAGACCACATTGTGAACCTTCGACTAATATTGGAATTACAGGAGGACATTATGGGGGACATGCAAATTCTAGAAAGATACTCCAAGCAAGCTTATGTTGGCCAACAATGCAGAATGATGCCACAGACTATGCAAAAAGTTGTGACGTTTGTCAAAGAACGGGGAATCCATCACGCCGCGATGAGATTCCATTAGTACCCCAGGTAACACTATAACCATTTGATAAATGGGAAATGGATTTTGTGGAACCCTTCAATCCTATAGGAAAATGGATGAGTGCATGATATATCATCACAACGACAAACTACTTAACTAGAGGGGCAGAAGCAGCGCCAGTGGCAGATTGTACCACTGCAAAAACTGTGAGTTTCCTCTTTGTCAATATTGTCACTTAGTTCGACTGTCCCAAAATATTGATGAGGAACCAAGGGAGCCACTTACTAAATCACACGATTAGCTCAAGGACAGGGGCATTTCAAATCCAACATAAGAAGATTACACCGTATCACTCGTAGGTGAATGGAATCGTCGAGGAATTCAATAAAGTAGTATTAGAATATGGTCTTACAAAGGTATGTAACACTAACTGTGATGATTGGCATTTAAAAATTCCTTTCATATTATGGGCCTACTGAACTACATGCAAATGGTTGACCGGGAAAACTCCATTCAAGCTGGTACATGGCCAAGAAGGAGTCATGCCGATGGAGTATATTGTTCCCATCTTGTGCATAGCCGCAATGATCGACATAAGTGATGATGAAGTGATTGAAGAAAGGATGACACATTTTTTATAGCTTGAGGAAGATTGATTCATCGTAGGTTTTCACTAGCAGGTGGAAAAAGATCAACAAAAGGCATGAAACAAACATCATATTAAAGAAAAGTACTTCCAACATGGTGATATGGTTCTCTTATATGACAACAAGTTTGCAAAGCACTTAGGTATGATAAAAATGCATTGGTTACGACCGTATGTGATTCATTTCATCACTTAAGGAGGTGCGTTGAAATTGCAGTAATTAGATGGTGCATTTCTACCAAAGCTAGTGAATGGAATCCAACTAAAGGCCTATTAAGATAGCCATGTGTGGAACTATGATTGAAAAGCCGCGCAGTTAAAAAAAAAATGATGATGATGCTCAAGACAAGCTAGGGAGTAATACAATCACCGGAGAAAGAGTCGACAGAAGGGAAACAAAGCGCCAGTCGCAACAGGAAGGAAGTTTGGTGACATCAAGCAAGGGCAATATAGTCAAATCAGGTAATAAATGCATCAATTAAAACTGACGGGTGATGGAACAAGCATAAAAGACTCACATTTATGAGGAATTATACTGTTGGATTTACAGAATCAATGACAGATTTGGTCGATCGATGGAGAATTTGGGTATGATGTTCAAAATCATTCACACAAGTGCTCTCAAGGTTATAAGAATTGATAAGTGGGGGGTTTCTTGAACTATTGTACTGGTTGAGAGCATAAGTGAGTGCATAGGAAAGTGTAGGAGAGCAGTGCCAAGCGTGAGAGACATAGCTTAGTAGTGATGGCCCATATGATTTCGAGTGGTAGTACACATGGATCCCCTCCACCGAGTACTCCAATTGTAGAAGACACACTAGAGCTCCATGAAGTATTAATGCAGATGCCAAAGAAGAAGCATGGTGCAAATTGCCCCAAATATCCAAAGAAAAGGATTAAATTGAATTAGAGTGCAACTAGGGTGGAAGAGGCAGAGGTAGAGGCCAACCCATCATCAACGGGAGGAGCAGTCTCTATAGCAAGAAAGGGCTGAAAGTCAACGATATTACAGCATATGTATCAGCATAGAAAGAAGGCGCACCAATAGTTTAGCTCTCGAAGATTCAACGCTACAACATTAAGATGAATGCGACACTGAAGGGTGTCCTTGTTACCATGGATATCATACCATTCTTACAGAAATTGGCGTATAGTGATGATGAAATTATGGCTTATCTAGAATGCATCATAGAACCCTATGAGAAGCTAATTCAAGGAGAAAGAGGTTTGATCACCAAAGTACCATCATAATGGGATTTGGGTTTGCAGCGGTTGGGATTGTTGGCAATTACCCATATGCCACATTTTGGTCAATCGAAGGAAGTGAATGCATGTGTCAAGCAAATTCTATCAAGATTCTATGGTGGATACCAAGGTGCCAATTACAGTCGACCTAATTTCCCAAATCATCGGACTACCGAAGGAAGGAGCTGATCCATCGTAGTATTTCAGTGCCAAAGATAACGATAAAAGGGTGGCTGTGAAGCTAAAAAAAATTACGACATCGTTCGGGACAAGTGGGCCTATGTCATCCGGACCATCAACGACAAGTCCTTAAGAGTCATAACGAAGCTCCTATAAGTGAAAATTGCGTGGGAAAACAAACCCAACCAATGCAATTCATGGGTCCTTTCATGCATGAAGGAGTGTGCAGAGGGGGTCCAAATGAATTGTCCCTTGTTCCTATTGAACAAACTAATGGAAGATGCCATGATGGCGCAAGAAGAGAAGAGGCCATTTTCATACTCATGGCTGTTGATATTAATCATGTGTGTGGGTTGGATGGAACCCACACACTACTAGGGTATGGATGTTGATGAAGTTAGAATGTGCAAGGGATAACAATACCATAACTTATGGGGGCTTCACGTCAAGAAATGACAAATTGACTGCAACGCTCAATTTAGCTTGTATTATGATGGCATTAGGAACATAGATGGAAAAGTTTCACGCCTCACTGAGGAGGATGTAACAAAGTACATAAGAGTGGCATGATTTGTGATTGGGCCACATGTAATACACATATAGGCGAGGCATGACGTGGACCACCAATGGATCACAAAAACATACACATTAATAGATGAAGAGTTAGATGCTATAATTGATGAATGACTAGTAGAATAGAAGGTTTTGGTCTATATCAACAAGTTGTCGAACACTAAGGGAGGGTCAACACCTATTATTCCAAGGGAGAAAGATAAAGAACAAAACAAAGGTTTCAAAGACATGTAGCAAGCAGAATCATCAACCACTTCGATGAATTCGAAGCTGGAAAGACAATTAGAAGGAGGGCGAATGAAGAGAATATTCGAGCAAGGGGAAGCATGCAACACACCACAAATGGTAGAGGATTAGGTAAGTCACATTCTGGCCACAATTACGACCGTGAACAGCAAAATCCAAGCAGTAGTAAAACAACATTCAACAATTTTCTTTCACGAAGTCAAGGGATTACTAGAATCCATGAAAAATGTAATTCTAGAGAAGGTTCCACAGACTAATGTGCAGCAAAGGGAAGCATAGATAAGTACTGGAAAAAGGGCGCGGATTGTGAATATTCCACCTTGAGCACTCATGACAAGAAATAAAAATTTCGATGCAACCATGCAACAACTCGATGTTATTAGTCTTGACATCAATGAGATACCAATGAAAATGCTATCACGATTATAGAAGGTGATAATCCAAGAAATCATGGACCTAGAGGATATTGTAAAATACTAGCTAGAAAAATCACGTGAGAAGATTGGGGAGGCTAAAGCTGAGATGGCACAGATGAAGACAATGTAGGAAGCAATCGGGACAAAATCATATGATGATCTAAAATCACTGGAGCGGGCCATATTCGTCGCATGTGAGGACATTCAATATATTTCACCGCAAATGTTCGCGGAAGTGAAAATACTGCGACTGGGGAAAATATTCATTGATTTAAAGAAGGGAAACAAAGAGTTGCAAGCACGAGCTATGCCAAGCACACCTCCAAAAGTGATAACAAAGAATAGAAGTAGAATCAACGTAGCGATGATACATATTGAAGAGCTCAAGAAGGCAGCTAACTACAATGTATAGGTGATGACAAAATTCTGGACCAACGTCGTCCAAGATGAGAAGCTATAACAACTTGGAGTGCAAATTAGTGAAACTGAGGCACATCTGATGACATTACGGGGATCCCTTATGGAAATTCCCCTGATCGCACAAATGTCCAAGGTTGTAGAGCTATGAACATTATAGAAATAGGTGAACAAAGCCATGGAAAGGCACAAGCGGAGGATAGTACAGTTGTACAAATTTCAGGAGGACACGGAGCAAATAGCATGTAAATCCACATACGGTATCACACACACCAAGGATACACACACAAAGGTGGATCAGGTGTCAGGTGAACACCCAACCGAGCAATATGTTAAAGAGTGCGCTACATTAAGTGCGGCAATCAAAGAAAAATTCAACCAATTTTAGATGAAGCACAATAAGTTCAAGACACAGTTGAACGAGCCCACTATATCTAATTGACGTGGCTAGAGGACGAGCAATAAATTTGTGTTGGAGGGTTGTTGGAAGGTGGATAAAGTGTGCAATATATGACAAAGGAGATGGCGATAAGTGTCAAGGTGTATTGCACAAGAAGAAGTTACCAACAAGCATGGTTGGCTCGGTCGCAAGTAGTTATACTTTTTTTTGTCTAAGTTAGTTAGAAAATATATTTATGTGGACCTTTTTGTAAAGGCGCAAGCCTATAAATAAGATTAGGAATGTAGTTGATAGATCAGGAGATCATTAGATCATTATATTATTTTTCCTTTTGCGATATTTTTGTAATATGAAGATGAATGGGATTTCAACCAATGGGATGTATTTTGACCTTCGAATATTAATATGAGAAGAGCATTGCAGAAAACTCTATCTTTGTGTTATTGAATGATGTGATCTATGAATGATGTGAAATGTGAATGATGTGATCTACCTGATGTTTTCTGTTATTGAATGATGTGATCTACGTGATGTTTCTTATCTGATGATGTGAAGTGTGTATGTGATTCATGGATTTTTATTTGTCGACATCTTTATTAATTTAATATGAATCATGAATGTTTGTGATATTAGAATCTGTTGTGAATGATGTTCAAATGTTACGTTAATATCTCCTAGATATGTGAATTGTATTGTGACAGAAAGACTAAGTGCACAAGTCCTCTTATTTATTGTAGTAACTTGGTTCCTGCAGCCCTCCATCAAACATCTTAGGTGAGACTTCCTCTGATCTGTAGGTGTTGCTGGACATGGTAAAACTTGTTTGGGTTGGTGTTTAGGGAGAATGATTTGAAGGGAGTCAACAATAAGTGAACCCCCATCGACAAAAGTGTGACAACAAACTTTAATACCTCAATCAATGGTTTATTTTGACCTCAATCAATATTTAAGAGGAAATTTCAAAGGACCTCGATCAAGGTTTAGTGTGTCCCTTAATCGAGGCCTTATTGGGTTCAACGTAGGTGTTCATACTAGTTATAGCCCTTAATTAAGGGTTTGACCTCAATGGAGGTACTTACTTTTATTGATGATATAATGTAACTTAAAGAAACACAATCTGGATTCCTTGTTAAAAATGACAAAATATGTACAAGCAAATATCCTTGCATACTTTATTGTAGTTCATAAAACTTATGTTAGAATCTCAAAAAATGAATATTGCGTTGATAAGTCAACAATTGAGATAAGGAACACATTAAAATGCACAAGGTAATATGATTGTAAATGACCTACTGAAAATTAAGTGAGAGATACAGATAAAGAGAGAATGAGAATACTTAAAAAAAATGTGATATTCACATGCATCAAGAATGAAACCTAATAGATAATGTAGATCATGCATGTAGGAAGAACCATGCCTGCTAGAAAATGTAGGTTATTCTAGTGTACACATCATTGGGGAGTGTATATGCAAACCCATAAGTTATCATTCAAGTCAACATATTATCTTGTTTTTGATGCATCCAACTAGAGAGTATTCACAATATATGATTGAGGGACTTATTAGTCATTTTAATTCATGCTCACCAAATGGATGGTATACCCATATTCTTGAATTATTTCATAGTTTATAATTTACATAGTAATTTTATATTTTAACACATGTGCAAAATTTTGTTGTAATATGAATGGATGGAATCTAATTATATATCAAAGAACTTGTCCCCATCTGCATTCCAAGAATGATTGGTCATTTTAGTGCTTTTCAAAGGGGGTGGAAACCTTTTATAGAATTTGGATGCAAACAAAAATTAAGAATTTGGGGACTCAGGTACTAGTTGGACGATGAGAAAAAATATTGGTAACATAATTAAGCTATTTTTTTGAGAAAGAATAGTTATTATACATGATCAAATGTTACACATATTAGTTAAACATGCAAAATTAAAAGAGAAAACAAAGTAATTGTGTTTTGAATATGTTAGAATCACAATGACACATGCGAATGTATTAGAAAGTGTATTAAAAGCATACTCTTTGTTTTGAAAATAAAAATAACCCAATATTTGATCGACTCACATGGAAATCACAATTGTTGTTGTTTGATAAGGAACTTCAAGAAATTGAATGGTTAAAACATTATCAAAATTACTCCATGCTTCAAGAAGAATAGTATGAAAGAATACTAAATTTGGGGATTGTAAAGATAAAAATGATGACATTGTTTATTGGGATTTATTGTGTAGGCAATCCTACCAAGATAGACTTACGCGATTTGTTAAAGAGAAGGTGGTATAGTTTGGGAAAGTCACTCTTGTTTTATATACCAAATCAAAAACATTTTTTGCAGCAACGCTTATCTAGAGTAGTCTATGATAAAAATTGTAAGCATGTTATGGAGATGATGCAAGTTGAATTATCAATAAATTTCAAGGAGAAAACCTAACTTTTACATGGGAATTAACACATTTGAGAAATTGAAACCATGGTATATTTTGACCAACATTGTTTGTGACACTTTTTTTTGTTACCATCTTGATTTCCAATTTTATTATGACACATTTATATATTTTTGCAGAAGGAAATCAAAAGATGTTCCTACTCCTACCATATCTCATGCTTTTAATTTGATAATATAATTTATGAAAAGGGATCTTGAAGATGTTCCTTTGAACGAAAGATGTGTTGGTGTAACACGATTCCTTGAATGTGGGGAGTGTATACTCTTCTAGAGTAATTTTAATATCAATCTCACATACCTTGGATTATCGAACATCATAGTTACATGGAGTATATATGAGTATGCTACTACAAATATGTCATCTTATATGGGTATTATTTATGGATTCGCTTGATTGAGGATGATATACCTTGTTTCATAATTCATGGAGAAATTTCAAAATTATATTTATAAATACATTGAACACTCTCGTTGGAAATTCTCCCAATTCAAATAAGATTGTAAGATATTTGATTAGGGAATAATATTACTAGTGGTAGACTTTACCTATAATTATATATTTTATGTATCGAGAGATAGATAAGGTGAGCACTATCACTATGACTAGGTGTTGACTTTTATCTAATAATTAAATTTATGCTTAGGTTTCTAAATTCAAGCATGACTTGTATATACATGCTTATGTGAACATTAATGGTATGGATAATATTTTAGAATCATGACATGGTTAAGGACTTCCATTTTTATGTTAGGTATGACCATGAGTATGCCATGTTGTTTATTAAAATTGCTTCTATTTAATCTAGCAATCATTTAGAAAGAATGGGATCACATACATAACATTGGATTTTGAATAATGGGTGTACAAGGCACATTCAAATTGGCACAATCTTTTTATTGGTTGAGTTAACTTCATAAGGAGATGGGAGTCCAACACATCTAAAGTTGTCTTTTAAATAAGGCATGGAAAGGACCAAGATGATGGCATGGGTGCATGTATAAAATGAGTAAGTTTGTGGGAAGACTCAATCATTTGTTGAAGTAGTTGATTGGTGAAAATTGTAATTAGGCCATGAAGGTCACAAATGGATAAGGATACTATTCCATGTAAGAAATTGTTGCATGGAAATTCAGCCTCATGTTTGACATTCTTTGAAATAAACGCTAAGTATACAAAATAAATTTGATACATACGCATATTTATGATGCAAGGTCTTTTTGAATGGTGTGCTCAACTTTATGAATATATCCATACCTTAATGTTTTGAAACTATAATTGGCATGAAGGAATACACTCTATTTGGAGTAAGGACATGAGTGACATTTTTCTAATTGAGATGATAAATTATGCAATACTTTGTTAATTTTGCATTGGTGTAGAAGGGTGTGCACTTGATCTGAGTGAATATTATAGATTTGTGAGATAATGGAAATATTTCCTCTTATCCAAAGGGGAAACATTCATTTCTAACATGGAAAGAGATTCATATTGAAGAGGTTGTGGTTTCATTGTATCATGATTGAGTTTCTAACATTGTTAGAGAATTTATATAAGAATTAATGATCTTGTGTTAGATTAATGGGTGTGTTTCTGTGACCTCCAAAACATAACGTTCAAAATTTTAAACAAAGAAGGGTATATTTACTAATATTTTGAATTATTCCTACTTGTGATGTATTGATTTTCATTTTCTCATATGGAAATGAAGAGAATGAGACTTATTATTTAATGTAATGCACACAAATAAAAAGAAGGTTGGTGATTTCTATAAACTCAAATTGACACTTCTTTGTCTGTGATGATAGTTCAAAAGATGACACTCAAAGTGTCACTTATCATCAAAAAAAGGACTCATTTGCATGGAAGAGCGAATTATTTTATCGCTAATGATGGCCTTAAGAATTCAAATAGATATCCCATCGCGATTCCCTTAATAATGAGAAGTTGTAACTATAAAAAATAAAATTTGCACTTTTCACAATAGCAATGGGTGAATAATTCATGTGTTTCCCTTAACAAATGAACATATGCATCAAAAATGAAAATTCGCACCTTGTACACTAGAAAGGCATGAACCATTTGCACATTTCCTTTACCTAAGGTGTGAATTCCCCATAGTTCCATGAAAAAATATAAAATTTCAAAATAAGGAGTTATGGGAGTTTTTCAAACCAATTGCTCATATGCAGCTCCCGGAACCACTTGGAATCTATATCCAATTATCTCCATACTTAAAATGAATGAGATGGTCCAAGAGAGAGGAACCAAGAAGGTAATACAATGTTGGAAGGATCACTCTTCATCACATCCCTCATTCCCATCCAATTGGTATCCCCTATTATTTATAGGTCCTATATCATTGAGTGTGGAAGTTGTATCCCTCAAGTGACTTCATCCCTTGTGTGTGTGTGTGTTTGTATGTGTGTATCTTTAGTATATTTTTATGAGCCTGATACTAGTTATGAAAGTCCTTTATTCTTCCAAATGAATGGTTTTTATAGTCAAATCCACATTGCACAATCATCTCCACTATAACAGGTTATGAATATGAACAATGTTGGTGACATCCCGGGGTCTAATGGAACCTCAAATCTTGTTTAACACTCCCATGGAAAAAGTGAGCCCTACATTGTCTACCATTATAGCACAAAATATTTTTCCACTTGTGTTAGGATCAATTGTTATAGGGCCCACTACCTCATCTGTTACTTGTAGAAATAATGTAGGAATCACGACATCCATGCACTAGGGTAACGATTTTTCTTTTGGAATTCCATTAGCTAGAATTCCCCACATGTCCATTAGCAATCCTTAGGGGTATCGTATAACACACCAGATAGAAATAAATCGATCCCATTTAGTGTATTCCCATTTGAAAGATGGCATATTCCCTTGTCCATCCCCTAAGTAGAGACTAAAACTTTCCCAATTCCTAGAATTCCACAAGGGAGCATGCCTTTTCCTGGTATGGGGGAATGGTGAATGGATAATGTTCACCAATGCTCAAGTCCCAACTGAAAAAACATGAATACCTAGCTTGCAAACCAATCCAACATTTGTGCCTAGTAGTTCCTATGCTCCAATTAACTCTTTCACCAACCAATTCATAGGAAATACACCTAGGTGTTGGAATTCTCTTACCCAAACCAAACTTTCATTATTGGAAACACTTAATATCTTGGATCTAACTAAGCTCACCAATGATCTAGTTATGCATAATCCTAGTTGGACACCTATTCTAGCAAAGTTTCCCTTTGACATTTCTAAGTTTGAGGGAAAATATGGATAAGACCCAGCCACTCACGTAATGAAATTCCATTTGTGGTGCTCGTTGAACTCACCAATGAATTATAGTATTAGGATGATAACTTTTCAAAGAAATTTGACTAGAATAATGAAAAGTGGTATATAGAAATTCCGAGAGGTTCATTTCAAAATTTTGGTGCCTTAGCTATGACATTTTTAAATCACTTCTAGTGAATACATGTCCGCTATGATATAGGAACTATGTTACTAACATCATTTCAATAGGATAAGTCCACACATATATCCACATTCATGAGTGACATATGCACAACCATTTTTCTAAAGTTGACATTCTTAATGAATTTATAGTATATTGGTTCAGTAATTATTTGCAATATTATATTGCAAAAGACATCGCATTAAAAATTATCAGGGCCTAGAAATTGGACCTGGTATATTCTTAGCCACAAATGTTGTTGGGCCTAGGGACAGTAAGGTCGAATTCAATTAGAATTATGCCTAGGTATTGAGAAGAGTAAAAGGAGAAGAAGAAGAAGTTGTGATGGAGGAAACGACATAAAAGAAAGAAGGGAAAGGGAGTTGTGACAGATGACATGAGAGGAAGGAAGAATAAGAGGAAGAGGCACCAGAAGAGAAAGTTGCGCTAGAAGAGTTTGTCGCTCCATAAGGAAGGAGTGTGACAAGAGAAGGTATGGAAGAATATTAGCAATAGAAGGCATGAAAGCAGTATAACAGATGGAAAGCGAAAGTAAGGCGTAATGCTTGGAAAGTGTCAGGCATTGAATATTGTGGGTACGAGTTCGACGAGAGTCACTGAAAACCACACACATGTGTTAGGATTATAATCCTCCCTTGTCCAATTTGGTCAATTATGTGTAAATCAGGAGTCCTTTCAGTCTATATTTAGTCACTAGCAAAATCGGGTCCACTTAGCCTAATTGGGGCATATGTACTAGTTACTAAAGTGTGGGTAACACTAATTGAGGCCAACTGCCACTAATTTCACTTGCATGCATAAGTTTAGGATCCTCCTAGATCAATCCCTACAAATTAGGAGCCACTAGGAGTGCTGACACCAACCTCCATTAGTTGAGTTTAGTTGGTGACTAGTCAAGCTTAGTTAGGACTCAGTTACATCCAGTTTTACTCTATTACATTTAGTTCTACTTAGTTAGCGCTAGCTTTTCATTGTTGCATGTATATGAGGCACATTTACTCACCCACCTCAGTTAGTTAGACTAGTTAACACTAAATTAGACACTTGAGTTGGGATTTTGAAGTCTGATAATGATTTAGACAAGGTCAGTTAACCATGCAGTCAGGTAGAGTCAAACCAGTTCAAATTTCCTCACATGGATTCAAAATGCATGAGGCTATTTATTCATTGTACTCCATTGTAATTAATTATCTAATTACTTTTGATTAATGAAATATTTCACGGTTCCAAGCCATTTTTGCATTGTTTCATTCTTCAATTTCTGAGTAAAATGGTATGATATATCTTGTGAGTTGTGTGTTGTTCCACAGATCTATATGCTCAATTTAACATGGCATTAGAGCCTCGTCAAGACAAGGCACTTCTTCTACTACAGATTCATACTTGGATCAAAAAAAAAATTGAGCAAATTGGTCCTTGCAATACTGCACCAAAAGCGGAGAATTTACCACTTAATATTCCAAGTAAAGGAATTATTGATCAAGCTTGCTTGATCAACTATGCCAGGTGTGAAGAAAATCCCAAAAGTGCAGGATATCAACCTTACATTGTCTGTTTGATTGTTTGATTTACTGGTTTATCAGTCTCCTTCACTGCATTCGCTACAACAACTCAGTCTCCTTCACTGCATCTGCTACAGCAGCTCAGTCTCCTTCACTGCATTGGAAATGGCCCCTCCAATGGAGATTCTCACTCCTTTAAAATACCACCAGTAGAAGGAGGACATGGAGATGCAGCTTCGCACCAAAATACTCTTCAGACTCACAATGGAGACAGAGGAAGATCCTGTTCATTATGTTGAAAAACAAAATACTGGAATAGGCTTGATGAAGCATATGGATGCTTGGGCCTCTTAATCTCTAGAGATATTATCTTCCACATCAATGGAATGAAGACTCCCAAGGAGTTTTGGGATAATCTTGATTCCTTGTTTTATAAGCAGGATGACCTGAGGATCTATCAGCTAG
Source organism: Pseudotsuga menziesii (assembly GCA_001517045.1). Taxonomy (NCBI): domain Eukaryota; kingdom Viridiplantae; phylum Streptophyta; class Pinopsida; order Pinales; family Pinaceae; genus Pseudotsuga; species Pseudotsuga menziesii. The sequence continues at coordinate 20,457 of LPNX010575460.1, read as the reverse complement.
AGAATGAGCTGATTTCTCTTCATCCAACCAATTTCAAAACACTGAATGATTTATTCAAAAAATTCAAGCACCTGGTGTTCTAGTTGAATCTGTGCAAGGTTGAGAAGGAGGATGATCAACTCATTCTTTCCATCCTCTCAAAACTTGGTACAGACTACTCAGTCTTTGTATCAACCTTTCATTCAGGGAATCTCACTACTCCAAATTGGAGGATGCCCACTCTTAATCCCTTCATTGAATCTCTCAGTCATGAGCATGTCAAGTTGATCCAAATGGGGATCATTCGATCTTCCAGAGATCAAGCACTGGTTGCAGGAGGACCTAAGGTTGTGAATGGTAAGGGGAAGAAAAAGGATGAGTCTCATGTGGAGAAAGAGCAGTCAAATGAGCCTTCAAGTTTGAAGAGAAGAAAGAAGAATGGAAAAGAAAGACCCTTTTTTCTTACTGTGGAAGGTGATTTCATCTAGAAAGATCCTATATGAGAAGAAAAATTAATGAAATGCCTCTTCTTAAGAAACATAACATTACTGTACCTGCTAGTGCAAGGAAGGATGACCATAGAGAAGAAACTGAAGAACATGAAGAGAAATGTCATGCATTGAAGGCTAGCTATTCAACAACACATGACTTCCTCATTGATTCTGGAGCTTCCAATCATATGGTTGCATCTAGAGAATAATTCTCTTCTTTATAGTATTTTGATAGTTCTAGTATTTAGATGATTAATAACAGTCAAATTCGAGCCAAAGGGAAGGGTTCTATCAAGCTTGAACATGGAAAGTTCAAATATGTGCTTTATGTGCCCTCCTTAGCTGCAAATCTGTTATTTGTATACCAGATGACTCATACTAGCTCTCCAAAGCGAGTGATATTCGGTCCTGACTCAGTGGAGATCACATATATATCTACTGGGAACATCATAGTGAAGGGTGCTACAAATCATGCCTCCAAGGCATATGAATTCTCACACTTCATGGCATTTTCAGAACTAGTGCACTCTCAGCTGCCACTTAAAAGGGAAGGTAAAAAAATTCCATCGACTTCTTTTTCAGTTTCCCCTAGTATTGAAGAACCAGTTGTGTCACTTTATGAGATTGAGATTTAGGGTGATTCAGATCCAGATCTAGTCCCTACTCCCAAGCGGGAAGCTAGGAAGATGACTGGAAATCCATCTGACACATAGAACACAAAGAACCTTACGCTATGTCATGCAATCTTACCTCCTTTTGAGAGATGCAACAAACTCCCTGTAAGATGCTACATGGAAAGGTCTGATCAGTTGCACTGCCTTTAGAAGAATAGAGTGGATCATACACCTCTTCATCCAAAAAGAGGCAAAGGTTACATTCCTCCTTCCTTCCATCATCATTTTGGTAGAAGATGGAGAATTTTACATACCAGGCCCCAGGATACCTATGCACATAACATCATGCATGTTTCTTCTATACATCATAGAGATGAAGGTTACAACAACATATTTTCAAGTTTTTCAAACTTGAATCTTGATTCTATCTGCTTAGTTAGAGGGGGGGATTTTTTCCCATGTGATTTTTTTCCCAACTCCTTATATTGAGCAGCTACTTTACTTGCTGTAATGGGTGACCTATGGTCTTAGTTACCAGGGCCCACAAATTGTCCAATTTAGCATTCAAGAGGGGTGTTAGGATTATAATCCTCCCTTGTCCAATTTGGTCAATTATGTCTAAATCAAGAGTCCTTTCAGTATATATTGAGTCACTAGCACCATTGAGTCCACTTGGCCTAATTGGGGCACATGTACTAGTTACTAAAGTGTGGGGAACACTAATTGAGGCCAAATGCCAATGATTGCACTTGCATGCATTAATTTAGGAGCCTCCTAGATCAATCCCTACAAATTAGGAGCCACTAGGAGTGCCGACACCAACCTCCATTAGTTGAGTTCAGTTGGTGACTAGTCAAGCTCAGCTAGGACATAGTTACATTCAGTTCTACCCAGTTAGCGCTAGCTTTGCATGGTTGCATGCAGGTTAGGCACATTTACTCACCTACCTCAGTTAGTTAGACTAGTTAAAACTGAATTAGACACTTGACTTGAGATTTTGAACTCCGATAATGATTTACACAAGGTCAGCTAACCATGCAGTCAAGTAGAGTCAAACCAATTCGAATTTCCTCACATGGATTCGAATTGCATGAGGCTATTTATCCATTGTACTCCATTATAATTAATTATCTAATTACTTTTGATTAATGACAACTTTCATAGTCGCAAGCCATTTTTTCATTGTTTCATTCTTCAATTTCTGAGTAAAATTGTATGATCTATCTTGTGAGTTGTCTGTTGGTCCATAGATCTATGTGCTCAATTTAATAACATGTAGGAATCTTTATAAGTCAAGCCGTTAGTGCCTCTCGTTAGGTGATACTAGAATAGAAAAGACAACTTGTTGGCTAAAGGAGGAAGTCAGGTGAGAAAGCGAGAGGAAAAGAGTCTGTATCGAGTCTGTAATGAACTCCTCTATAGCTAGATTGGCCATTGTGAGTTCCACTGTCAATAGCTCTATATTTTTTCTGTTAGTAGTATTCAATCTAACACCCCAGTTTTGACCACGTGGTATTTTGATTGTACATGATGTAAATATTGTATGAAATCATGGGAAGGAGCTCAAGGCCAAGGCCCTACCATTGATTGATGTTTTTTGGATAGGTGATCAAGGTTGATGCCTACGGTTTATGGTGCTAAGTCACACACAGTATATATATATTTGTGAATATCATGTAAAATGCAAACTAATAAAAATACCACAACTAGCTATGCGTCGCAACATTAAAGAGATAGGGGCATGATTTCACAAGGAATAGGGAGGGGGAATGTTTAAACTTGAGCTATTTGGGGAAAATCCATGTGTCCAAAGGAAGCACCCAAAAACATATTCCCTCATGTGTTCATGTTTCATCTTCCCTCATGTTTTGGGGGAACTGTGGGGATGTTTTGATCATGATCCTTCTTTCATGGCGGGGTTGTTCATTCACGGGGGATTCACCCGCATGTGGGTCATTTTTCCTGATCGAACAGATGCAACGAGAGAGAGAAGGTGTTGCTATGCGTTTCTGCAAGTGTTTTTCCTTTGCTAAGACCCTGTTTGTGGTGTTGCAGTGTTATCCTAAATGACAGAGTGTTATGAGACCTGTTAGTTTGTGTATCCGAGTGAAGCCTGGTTTGTTGTGTCTCCCCATGGTTGCAGTGATGTGCACCCTGGGTTTAGTCTAAACTATATACAAGACTTAGGAGTGGAAGAGATGTAGAATGTGCTTAATAAACATAGTGGGAACCTCACAATAAGATAAGAGTGGCTTGTGAATTTGCTCTACAGATCTTGAAGAGCATTGGAAGGGAAGATGTAGCTTGAGGGACTATGGAGCAGAGAAGGGGACACTTCCTTGTGATGGGTGTGTAGGAAATGTGGATTATAGGCTAGATAGGTCTTGTGAAGGTGTCGTTAGCTCTATGGATGATCTCACTAGCTTAGCAGTTCTTCCTGTCCATTTCCTTAATGGCTTGATAACCCATCTACTGGCTTGGTTGTGTCTTGTTGTGTTTGGCCTTGTGTGTGTGTGACCCTTGGCTGGACAGTATGATAAACCCATCTGTTAGTTGGCTTGTTTGCTTGCATCCTGATAAACCCAACCGTGTTAGCTTGGTTGCATTTTGTTGTATCCTTTGCTTTATGTGAGCCTTCTAGTGTTCCTTATTCCTTGGAAAAATCATGCCCAGCTCGGGGGTGGCAGTGCTGTTGAGAGATAGATGAGCGCACTGGCCTATGGTTGGGTGGAGATTTGTAGAGACATAGATGGTTGTGGAACAAGATTCTTCATAATATAAGTATATCTATGTTAATCTATGCTTTTGTATTTTCTTAGTGAAATATGGTGAACATGTTTAATGTGTTGAATTGATGAATTTCTTCCAATGTATAATTGAAATTGTATGCATCTGTGTATGTTAATTTCAAAGCATTTCCTAAGTTTCATTATGGGATTAGATTGGCCAGATTGGTGATGTCCCGAAGGATCGAATCGGTCTAATACTTATGCTAACAAAATGAGTTTCTTGGCAAAAATCTCCTTCCAGAACTTCCAGGATGCGTGATGCGTCTTCGCGATCTCTATTTCCATAGTTTTCCTTCCGCAACTTTCCTTTCTACAACTTGCGCGATGTAGGATGCGAGACGTGTCTTCGCGATCTCTATTGCCGCATTTTTCCTTCCACAAATTTCCTTTCTGCATGCTAGATGCGGGATGTGGCGTTGCAAATATCTACCTCCACAACTTTCTTTTCGTAGTGGTCTATTCCGCATGCAAGATGTGGGATGTGGGATGGCAATTTCCATATTTCCCAATTTTTCAAACTTAAGCTTTCTGCAATGTTGATCCTTGCGAGGTAATTATTATTCATAGATTATTGTGGGTTGATTTTCAACTGTTGATCTGTTCCCAGATGCAGAACAGATTGTGACCGTCATTTTTTGACGCAATTTTTCCTCACCGTTTGATCTCCTCTGAGATCTTTCTTCATAGATAATCAAATTGATCAATGGTGGATGGAAGGGGGACGTGAGAGTGTGGTGTCAGAACATGAATGTTGACGAGTGTTTTATATCCATGCCCTATGATTCAAAGAATGACAAAGGTTTCATTAGAAATTTTTAATTCTGCATGATAATCGAGGTATGGGTACGTGACAAAGTGGTATCATAGCTATTGGTTACAATACTAGGGCCTAAATGGGCCAATTTGAATAGTTAACAGAGCTCATGTTGCAACTTTGGGCCTCAAAGGGGACCAAAAGATGAAAAATGGTAGCGTGTGTGCACCAGATTGCGCAAAAATGGAAAAGAACACCGAAGTTGTGATTTGATAGAGTTGCTGGTTGCAGCATTGATATAAATGTGCCAAGGAAATTGGTTGTAGAAAAAAAAACTACAACAAGAAAGAGTGCTATTTAGTGGAATTGCTAAACTTAGCCAACCCAACTAAGTGCACCATGACCGTGATCTGAATTTTACTACGATCTTGACCAATCATGCTTGCAATAAGCGGTTGGTTAGTAATTTCTTTTGATTGATGAGATTGTCTAACAAATGATGTTGTTAACATATTTTGTAGAGTTGTAGATCGAAACATTGGTCTTGGTCCGACCAAGAAGGTTAAAGAAGATTAGCGCCAAGAAGAAGATAAGAGACTAGTCAAGGCTCTGGTAGAACAAAACCAGTCGACTAGCGCCATGCTACATAGTTTGGTAGATTTCCAAAATGAAGATAAACTCTAGGAGTTAGTTAACATAGACGAAAGGGAGAAGGATAAATTATCACAAGAAAATGAGGGAAAATCCCAAGAAGCCACTCAAATGTTGGGGATGTGAAGGACCCCATGTGCACATGAATTGTCCACTTGAGTATGGGAATGAAGGTCAAGTCGCTAGCACCCAAGAAGTTAAATTGTGGGTCAGGAATCAGAGATCATTCCTAAAATTTGTGCAGTGTTAGAATACCTCTAGGAAGTCCATAACTCAACTATGGTGAAACTTGAGGGTGAGATTGTTGAATAGAATGTTTATGTTTTGGTTGACCTTGGATTGGCTCATAGCTATATTACTCCTGGATTTGTTGAGATGTGCACTTTGAAGAAGTCAAAGCATAGAAGACCATGGTTAGTCTAACTAGCCACTGGAACTAAGAAGAAAGCCAGTGAGGTGGTAAGGAAATGTCCATTAGTCATGGATGGGTTAGTCACTTGGGAAGATCTAAAAGTTCTACCACTTGGTTCCTATGATGTTCTCATTGGAATGGATTTGATAGAAGCTCACAGGGTAAATATTTATTGTTACAACAGGACTTTTGAGTACTTGGATGAAGAAGGAAACCTAAGGATTGTGAAAGGATTTCCAAAAGTGATCTCTTGAAGGAAGTCTTCAGCAATGCCACTCAAGAAGTTCTATGGGAAAAGTTGTAGAGTGTATGCAACTCATGTTTTGGAGGCAGAAGAGAATGAATATCCTAGGTTGGAGGACCCTCATGTGTTGCAGGAATTCAGTAATTTTTTTCCTGATGAGATTCCAGGGCTTCCTCCAAAGAGTGACATCGATTTTACAATTGAAATCCTACCAGGTAAAGCACCAGTGTCCAAGACACCCTATCGGGTGAGTACACTAGAAATTATAGAGTTGAAGATGCAAATGGAAGAGTTGTGAGAAGAAAAGTATATCAGGCCAAGTGTGCCCCCATTGGGAGCACCAGCTTGATTCAAGAAGGAGAAACATGGTAAACACAAGATGTGTATTGATTTCAGACCATTGAATAAAGTCACTGTGAAGAACAAGTCTAGTTACCAATAGGTAAGGATCAAGGATGAAAATGTTCATAAGACAACCTTCAGATCAAGGTATGGATATTATGACATTGTAGTGGTATCATTTGGTTTCACAAATGCACCAGCCACGTTCATGTGCCTGATGAATAATGTTTTAGTAAGTATCTAGGAAGGTTGTTCTTGTTTCCTTGATGGCATTTTTATTTATTCTAAGAATGAGGAAGAACATGTGGAATGTTTGAGGCTGACTTTGAAATTACTCAAGAAGCATAAGTTGTATGCATGTTTGAGCAAGTGTGACTTCTATGAGGATAGAATTTGTTATTTGGGTCACCTTATCTCAGATAAAAGAATATCTGGAGACCCTGAAAAGTTTGAGGCCATGATAAGTTGTCCTACTCCAATAAAGTTAACAAATATAAGATCTTTTGTGGGACTTGTAGGGTATTGCAGGAAGCTCACTAAAGAATATTCTACAGATAAAGTGAATCCTATGTATACTTTGAGGGATCCTGTATGTGAACTTGTAGTTCCATGAAGAAGTGGCCCTTGTGTGTATGGGAATGCATATGAGGAATTTTTGAAGACTCAGGTAGGATGACCTGAGCAGAGCAGCATAGTTGTGCCCAATGAAACCCAGGCAAGAAGCTGCCATGTGCCATGAGAAGGATCTCATAGGCCAAGAACAGATTTTGAACTTCAGATTGCAAGTTTTTTGTTGATTATGGGAGACTGTGATCTCTTGTGATGGTTTTGAATCATGCTAACAATAGATATGCTTGTTTTTCATTGCTTGATGTTTGAAGGTTCATGTTGACTAACTATGATTGTTTGGTTGATTAAAAATTGTTCCATGATGACATGTTATATGTGGATGTCCAGGTTTTTGGAAGCATGTGTAAGTAAGGTATGAGCATTCCCCACTTACAGCATCCAAACAGCATGAGGATGACCTCATGGTTGCAAAAAATCTCATTTTTTGCAGGAAGCACGATTGTGAACTCAAATTTTTATTTTTGAAATTCAATGTTATTGATCGTTTGATATTTGGGAAATCATGTATGCATGAAATAGTTTTGTAAATCTATGATTAAAATTTTATGATGACATCTCATGTAAACTGCATACTTGTATGTAACCCAGGTGAGATGGTGAAAGTACGCCCTTGGAGTACATAGCTTCTCGGAAGGGTGTGTTTGGGATACATAACTCCTCAGAAGGATGTACTGGGTGTACATAGCTCCTATAAAGGATGTACTGTGTTATCTCTCAAAATAAATTTATTTTGATAGTATGAAGAATTCAAGTCATGTAATGAAATATTTGAAGATGACTAACAAATTGAAGGTCTATGTTTGTACTATGGTTGAAGAAATTGAAAGTTTTATCTTTTGGTGGCTTAGGTGGGGTTCTTAATAGCTCATTAGCCACCGAAAGGATTTGTTTCAATAGCTATAGGTTTAATGTAGGATAAAAGCAAATTACCGAAAGCGGACCTGAGTGAGTAAATGGTAAAAACACTTTCGGGGGCTTAGGCGAGACTTCACATGACTCATTAGCCACCGAAAAGTGTTTCTTTCCGTAGCTTAGTGAACAATCCAAGAAGGGTTTTAACCACCGAAAGCGGACAGAAACCGACATTGGTAAAGGCACTTTAGGTGGCTTAGGTGAGACTTCTGACATCTCATTAGCCACCGAAAAGTGTTGCTTTCAGAAACTTAGTAAACATTTCCAGAAGGGCATTAACCACTGAAAGCAAGAAAAAAGGCATTGGGGAAAAAGCGCTTTCAGTGGCTTAGGTGAGACTTCTGACATCTCATTAGCCACCAAAAAGTGTTGTTTTCAGTAGCTTAGTAAACATTTCCAAAAGGGCGTTAACCACCAAAAGTAGGCAAAAAGGGGTTGGGGAAAAAGTGCTTTCGGTGGCTTAGGAAAAAGCTCTGACATTTCATTAGCCATTAAAAGGATGGGTTTTCGGTGGTTAAAAGGGATTTTTGGGGATACCACTATCCGCCGAAAGCTGAGTTTCATCGCGACATGGGGTAAACGGTTTCAGTGGCTTAGGCGAAAGGGATACCATTTCATTAGCCACTGAAAGCCATCTTTTTGGTGGCTAGCAGACAAACTCTCAAAGGATTTTAACCATCGAAAAAGTAAAAAATGGAAACTGTTAGAAATAAGTCAAATCAGACCCCGTCAGCCAAGTAGCGATCATTAAAAGGTGTGATAAACCACCGAAAGGATAAGAGTCTACATAACTGCGTGAGGAAATGAGTAAGGAGTTCATTAGTGAAACTGATAAGGATTGATGTAAATTTGAAACCCTCCTTCTCACTCCTCCTATCCATAAAGTTGTAGAAAAGCCCAACGAGTATCAATACTAATTTTGACATCATTAATGGGAAAGGGGTATTGAAAATATCAACTGAAGACATCACCCTCTGACCCCAGCCTCAATCATGAATGATAAATCCCTCATAATCAGTGCCAAATATTCAGTACACCCCACCCTTGAAGTGAGCATTTCTCTCCACCAGAAAACCATCTCTGAGAGGTAGCTTGCTAAAAGACACTATTTCACAGAGCTTGAGTTTTATTGTTGTAGGTACACGGGAGTAGCATTCAACAAAGATGAAGAAGGGAGGACCTGTTCTTTGGCAGGAGTTGGGAGATATCAGCTACATGGATGCACATCCAGAGGTCTTTCAATTGTTCAAAGATGCTGGATGCTATAGGTTTTGTGACAAGATTCAAGGTTCACACTAGCAGGTGGCTGAGGCATTTTCCCTCTCCTTCGATGGCTCCAAGGTGGTCATAGGAAAAGAAGAATTTATAATAGATGAAACCCTAATTACTGAACCGATTGAACTTCCTAGCACAGGAGAGAAGTGGTTTAAGACCACCATACCAAAAGATGTAGAATTTAGATCTTACCTAAAGCGTGAGCATAGGTAAGTGGTGTGGAAGAAAAGTGTACCATCCTCCTAGTTGGAAGAAAGGTGGTAGCAACTGCTGAAGGCCATTGTGGTCTACATAACATGTGAAGGGAGATATAATAGAGCTATGATTTACCATATTAAGTTGATGAACCACTTCACAGGGAGAAGCCCATTGAATTTTCCTTTTTACTTACACAGGAGTTTGGCAAAGATGGCACACCAGGTGAAGGCCCAGCCAACCAAGATTGCTGGCAGACTGTCTCACCATGGCCTTATCCAACTGTTGATCCAAGAGTTGTTGAAAAGGAGGAATATGGCATGGCCTTATTTCCTATTTTGGAATGGTTTTGAAACAAGCCTGCATCCAGAAGAAAAGGGGAAGTCTCCTGCCAAAAATTCCAGCACACCAAGAAGTGGGAAAAGAAAGAGAAGGGTTATATCCCTAGTAGCAGTAGCATAACTTCCCTCCTCTTCCAAAGCCAATAAGGTCAGAAGAAACTTGGATTTCAGTGAAAAGGGACAGGAAGTTGCAACACACAGTGAGAACATTTTGAACCTACCCTACTCATATTCAGAAGAGGAACAAGAAGATGTTGTATACCTAGCTTTGCAGGTTGTAGAAGAGATTCAAGAACTACCATCACCTACACCTAAAGAGAAATATGAACCAGCAGAGAAGGCTTCCTCTAGCAAGCCCAAGAATCAAAAGATAAATCAGTTGCTGAGGAAAGTATATGAGATGGAAGTTTTGGTCAGAGAGGTAAAGAGGAATAATGCTACATTGACCAGTAGGAACAAGCTGCTGCATAAATATTACCTAGAGCAGAGAGAAAGGTATATTTTATTAAAGAGACTGAATACAAGGTACCTAAAAGACAACACAAGATGGTATAGGATGACTAGTCTTTAGAAACTGCAGATGAAGGAGGCCAAGCTAAACCCTAGTAGCCACCTCACATTGGAAACCCTAGCTGAAGCTACAACTAGCCTTCAGCCTCCAGAAGCCAGCCAGGCTATTGTTAACCCTCCTAACACAGAGCTTGCTGAAGAAGAAAGCTGAGCAGAAAAACTTGACAGAACAGTTTTGGAGGTGGTCTAAGAATTTTTGAAGAACAGAGCTTTTGGTGGCTTCGGGTGGACGCTGAGGCAGTTCATTAGCCACCAAAAGCCCCGCTTTTGGCAGCTAACAGTTCCAATATTTTGGCCTCTTAACCGCCGAAAGTAGACATAGGCATAATATTAAGTTTTGAAGTGTGGGAATAGTTTTGGGCAAACATGGATGGCTCAGGGACAAAGTATAAACATGAAAGACGCTGAAGAAAAAATCATGGAAGGTATGCTTCAGTTTTTCTATGACACAAAGGGAGAAAGGGCCACCAACACTTAGCTGTTAAAGTGAAACAATGAATTAACCAGTAGAGGACCAGTGACAGTGATTTCCAGAAGTTACTTTAGTTATCAGAAGGTTCATACAGTGAATGAATTCTACAGTTAGTTAGACAAGTAGTTAATTAGGGTTTTTAACCTAATCTTGCAAAAAAACAATTATTTTGTTTATTTTTGTTAAATCAGATCCAAGTTTTTAGGATCTGAGTATTTTTGTAAAGGTTATAAAGCCTAAGACTTATTTTATTGAAATGTTTCGACTTCGGGGACTTGTATACCATTGCTATTGTCAAGCTTCTCATTTTGCTCATGACCTAATATAAGCTCTTTTGTTATCATTTGTTCAGCTTCCATTTCTATCTTTTCTGTGCTTATGCTTGAATGTGTTATTTAGGTTATATTCAAGTTAATTAATATCTGATAGCTGTCACCCTATTGGCATGTTGATGTGATTTGAATTATAAGTGCTTTCCTTATCATAATTTAGCCATTTATATGTATCTGTTTTATGTATGAATCTGCCACCATAATGAGTTCTCCATCCCTGCACATTATTGTCAACCTCTGAACAGTGGTAACTAAAAGCCTTGTACCTGATTGAGTTTCATGCATGTCTAAAGAGTGGAAGGCCATATAGGTCACATGACTTGATCCATTTTAGAAAACCCCCAAAACATTGTAAGTTACTAGGAATCCTCGAGCTGCAACCTAGAGGAGTTTCCTGGAGTGATAACATACTGGGTGTACATAGATTCTCAGAGGATGTGCTGGAAATAGGTTTAAAAATCTATGGCTAAAATTTTATGATGACATCTCATGTAAACTATAATGCAGGTGAGATTGTGAAAGTACACCTTGGAATACGTAGCTTCTCGGAAGGATTTGTTTGGGATACATAACTCCTCGGAGGGATGTACTGGGTGTACATGGTTCCTTGGAAGGATGTACTAGGATACATAGCTTCTCAGAGGAATGTGCTTGGAATAGGTTTGAAAACCTATGACTGCAATTATTTTTATGATGACATCTCATATAAACTGCATTCTTGTATGTAACACAGGTGAGATGATGAAAATATGTACTAGATGTACATGGCTCCTTGGAGGGATGTACGGGGTGTACATATATTCTCAAAGGGATATGTTTGGAATAGGTTTGCAAACCTATGATTGAAAATTTATAATGGCATCTGATGAAAACTACATGTCTATATGTAACGCAGGTGAGATGATGAGAACATGAACAGTGAATACATGTCTCCTTTGAAAGGATGTAATTGGGTACATATCTTCTTCCCCCCTGCTATCTAGGCACCGATATGCATCAATAGGGACGCCTAGGGTGTAAGACATCCAATTAGACTTCTTTCCACACACATTCATGCCGTAAGGGGACTATCACAAGAGTGGGGGCTTCGTGAAGAGAATAACCCCTAGGTATCATGATGTCTGGAAGGTAAGCACCTGAGCATTGGTAAGCACTTGGAGGAGGTGTTGGGCCCTTAAGATAGAGTCGTTATTGAGCACCTAGAGAGGTGTTGGGCTCTGAAGCGGGGCTGATTGGATCTCAGCTGAGAGATTTTATACAGATAAGTATTTGGTTTACTTATCAAACTTTTATTGTTATTGAATTTATTTAAATATACATGAGCATGTGATTTAGCCATGGCCTTAAAAATCTTGTTATAGATTGCATCCTATAGGAATGAATATAACATATGAATTAAATTCATTGTGGTGTTTAGAAAGGAAGCACCTAATCTTGATAATAAACTAGAGGAGGTGCAGGCTCTTGAATATAACTACTATTTAAGCACCCGAAGAGGTGTTGGGCTCAAGAATAGAGTTGTCAGACCTCGGTTGAGAGGTATTTTCAGGTGATCCGTGGCTTGCAGAAATGTGGCTACCCTTAATGCACACCTAGGTGTGGGGTGGGGGCAAGGTTGTGAGTGCCATGGTTGTATAAAGCCAAGTTGGGTACCTGTGGAACCAAAAGGAGCTACTTATGCAAATGAGTATTTGTTTCACTCAACAACTTTTTGTTGATTTGATGTCAATATACATATGCATGTGATTCATCTACGATTTTGGAAAATCTTGTGAATACTGACATGGGAATTGACTCATTTTTTGGGGCTTAAGCATAGGTATTGTTGGTTTCCAAAGACACTAGAAATATTCCAAGATGAGGAGAAGGATTCTCCAAGACCAGACAAAGATCTTGTGGTGTGTGCTGATGCATGCAAGAAAGGACTTGGAAGAGTTCCAGATCGTGCCATTGGACAGATAAAGGTGCATAGGAATCACTGCAGTCCTGGAAGAGGCTATGTGGGAGTTGGAGGATTCCATGCAATTGGCACATCCTTTTTGGTTCAAATTTGTAGAGCACTGAGGGCAGTGCCAGTGTAGGAATTGTTAAATTATTGTAAAGCATTGTGGACACTGCTATTGAAGGGGGAGGGGAATGTAATACCCCAGTTTTGACCCCATGGTATTTTGATTGTACATGATGTAAATATTGTATGAAATCATGGCAAGGATCTCAAGGCCAAGGCCCTACCATTGATTGATGTTTTGTGTATAGGTGATCAAGGTTGATTCCTATGGTTTATGGTGCTAAGTCACACATAGTATATAGATATTTGTGAATATCATGTAAAATGCAAACTAATAAAAATACCACAACTAGTTATGTGTCGCAACATTAAAGAGATAAGGGCATGATTTCACAAGGAATAGGGAGGGGGAATGTTTAGCCTTGAGCTATTTGGGGAAAATCCATGTGTCCAAAGGAAGCACCCAAAAATATATTCCGTCATGAGTTGACATTTCATCTTCCCTCAAATTTTGGGGGAGCTGCGAGGACGTTTTGATCATGATCCTTCTTTCACAGGGGGTTTGTTCATTCACAGGGGATTCACCCACGTGTGGGTCATTTTTCATGATCGAACATATGTAGAGAGAGAGAGAGAGAAGGTGTTGTTACACATTTCTGCAAGTGTTTTTCCTTTGCTGAGACCCTGTTTATGGTGTTGCAGTGTTATCCTGAATGGAAGAGTGTTATGAGACATGTTACTTTGTGTATTTGAGTGAAGCCCGTGTTGCTATGTCTTCCTGTGGTTACGGTGATGTGGTTTGGTATGAACTATATACATGACTTAGGAGTAGAAAATATGTAGAATGTGCTTGATAACCCTAGTGGGAACCTCGCAAAAAGATAAGAGTGGTTGGTGAATCTACTTTGCACATCCTGAAGCGCACTAAAAGGGAAGATGTAGCCTGAGGGAACGTGGAGCAGAGAAGGGGACACTTCCTTGTGTTGGGTTTGTAGGAAACGTGGATTACATGATAGATAGGTCCTATGAAGGTGTCCTTAGCTCTGTGGATAAGCTCACTATCTTATCAGTTCTTCTTGTCCATTTCCTTAATAGCATGATAACCCATCTACTGGCTTGGTTGTGTCTTGTTGTGTTTGGCCTTGTGTGTGTGTGACCCTTGGCTGGACAGCCTGATAAACCCATTTGTTATTTGGCTTGTTTGCTTGTGGCCTGATAAACCCAACTGTGTTGGCTTGGCTGACTTTTGTTGTATCCTTGGATTTGTGTGAGCTTGCTAGTGTTCCTTATTCCTTGGGGAAATCATGCCCACCTCAGGGGTGGTAGCATTGCTGAGAGATAGATGAGCGCACTGGCCTATGGTTAAGTGGATCATTGCAGCGACCTAGATGGTTGTGGAATAAGCTTCTTCATAAGATAAGTATCTCTTTTTTAATCTCTACATTTGTATTTTCTCAGTGAAATATGATGAACATTCTTAATGTGTTGAATTGATGAATTGCTTCTGATGTATAATTGCAATTGTATGCATCTATGTATGTTACTTTCAAAGCATTTCCTAAGTTTCATTATGGGATTAGATTGGCAAGATTGGTGGTGGCCTAAAGGATCAAATCAGTCCAAGGCTTCTGCTAACAAGCTGAGTTTCTTGGTAGAAATATCCTTCCACAACTTGCGGGATGCGTCTTCGCAATCTCTATTTCCGCAGTTTTCCTTTCTCAACTTGCGGGATGCGTCTTCGCGATCTCTATTTCCACAAATTTACTTTTCACATGTGGGATGTGGGATGTGAGATGCAATGTCACAAATATGTACCTCTACAAATTTCTTTCTATGGTGGTCTATTCCACATCCGGGATGCATGATGTAGGATGCGGGGTGGAAATTTCCATATTTCTTGATTCCGCAAACTCAATCTTTCCACACCATTGATCCTTGCGGGTTGATTCTCAGCTGTTGATTCTTTTGGGTTGATTTTCAGCCGTTGATATGTTCCCTGATGTGGAAAATATTATGACCATCATTTTTCAATGTGATGTCTCCCCACTGTTTGATCTCCTTTGAGATATTTCTTCGTAGATGATCAAATTGATCAATGGTTGATAGGAGGCGGACGTGACAGTGTGGTGTCAGGACATGAATGTTGAGGATTGTTTCACGGCCATGCTCTGTGATTTAAAGAACAACAAAGGTTCTGTAAGAAATTTTTAATTCTCCATGATAATCAGGGTATGGGTATGTGACATTTGAGGTAAAGGATCTGCAATTTGAGTGCGCAGAAGAGTGGGAGGGGTTTAGTTGATCCAGGTTGTGAGAAGATCATTAGTAATGATAATTAGGAAAATAGAAAAGAGAGGAAAAATGAGCATGAGAAGAGAGAAGAGTATGTAGAGATAGAGAAGAAGATCTAGAATAGAGTCTGCATCTTAGTGCGCAGACAAAAGGTGCATATATTTTCGCAATCCAGATGAAGAGCACCTTTGTGGTTTATTCCCAGATGGATTTCCACGTTACATATTGTTTATATGTGTGAATGATGCATGTGTTTGAATTATCTATGTAATTGTTGTATTGAATGGATAATTATAGATTTGGTTGTGAATGAATGAATGCATATCAGTCGCATGGTACCAATTGAATACAATAATATTGCATAAAATTGTTGATATAATAGGTTTCTTAAAACAATAGGTCGCAGTCTAACTATTCGTAGAACGCATAAATAATCCATGCATAGAATTTGTTGAGATCCTTGGTAAGAGGCCAAGGTACCATAAATTCCCCCACCCAATTGCAAAAGCATGGTTCTGGCAGTTACCCATTCCAAACTCAGATATCTCAGGTGAGACTGCATCTGTGTCGCTGGTGCTTCCGACTGAGCTCTTCTCTGTCGGGATGATATCTTGGAGATTTGTTATGTTGAGCAGAAGGGAATGAACCTAGGTCAAGACCCTAAGAGGACGGATAAAATCCAACAAATTTTTTCATTGCCGAGACCCAAATCATTTTGGTGAGGGATATATTGTGGGAACCAACAAAACCAGAGATCCAAGACTAGGTGGATTTCGAAGCGTTAGAATTCGCACGAGAAGAAAGAAAAGGTTCTTGGTGGAACCCAACAGAGTGGTTGGTCCAGTACATATATACAGACATCCACGAGAATTTATTTTTTGAGTTTCCCATTTTTTTTTATGAGCGGTTATCTAAGTTGGAAACCCAACTAAGAAGTTTCTGAGGAGAACCAAAGGAGTGGAACCCTCAGTTGATTGAGCGAATGGAAGGAGTAAAAACCATGTGTCGAGGGATGTGGATTTTTTGATAGGTATTATTTTAGAGGGATACATTTATAAGTTTGTTGTTGACACCATAACCTCATACATTGAGGAAGAGTGATTGTTTTTCAAGGACCACGTGGTAGATATTTGTAATCTTTAAGGACACGGATAAAAATGCTTGTCTGTGAAAAAGGCATTCTGCAAATGCGAAAAAAAATTCTCTAAAAAGAGTTGGTATGATGCACTTTTAATTGAGATGCTCCCAAGAGATAGCGAAAATGAACCAAAATATGGTTGTTTGAGAAGCAGAAGAAGATTTCAATATAGAAAGTGAAGAAATACTTTGATAGGAAGAGGGAGCTGCAACATGGCTGGAGGGGAATAATACTATGAGCTTGCATCGTATTTTGATGAAGGGTATTGTGATGAATAAGAAGAATATCATCCGATCTCTTAAGCAAACAAAGATTTAAAAGAATCGATTGAAGTTCTCGATCAAGAACGAGGTTACAACTCACCTACACCACTGCACATGTTGCCATAGGTAAGGTCTAGAGAATTATCTCCAAGTGCATTTGTAAATACTAGTAGTACTAATGCTATAACTAGCAGACAAGGGAGTCCAACTAGCCAAAATTTGGTTTTGACTGTACCAACAGTAAACCCAATAGCTGGAGCTAGCATTATGTTACCAATATTCAATGGAAATGGGTTGGAATACCCAGCACAACATTGGTTCCTATGTGAAGCTATGTGGACAATGTGACATATACATGATGAGATTATAAATAAAGCATAAATGATCACAACTCTACGAGGTCATGCGTTGTACCGATACATGAAATTTTCTATAGTATCAGTAGGAGTTGTCAGAAAACGCTTAATGAAATATGAATGGGCATGATAGATGAGTTCAGAAAGCCAAAGTCTGAATCTCGATGTATTACTAAGATCAAAGAAATTAAGTAGCTACCAACAGAATCTGTTTGGGACTTTGACCAAAGATTTGAAACATTAATGGCCAAAGTAAGCTTCCAAATGTCAGATGCGCAACATAAGGAATGGTTCATCATCGCCTTCTTGCCACACATCTGAACCCCATTGATGCAACAAAATATTGTGTCATGGATAGAATATTTGGAGATAGAAATGAAGTTAGAATCCTCACCGAATGGAGACAATGACATGGGGATGATGCAGATTCAATCACAACTGGCCAACCTTACAGTGCATCTCCAGGAAATTAAGAGTGGCAAGGATGTTCAAGAAGAACGATGGTGTTCAATATTCCAAACAGGTGGACACCATAAAGATAATTGACTCGCGTTTATCAACTACGTTGTAGCAAGAGGGCTGAACTCGAT